>VXBL01001506.1:0-128327 GCA_013400195.1 Aramus guarauna | reverse complement strand
GATGGGGCTTTGAGCAGCCTGGTCTAGTGGAGGGTGTCCCTGCCCATGGCAGGGGGGTTGGAACTGGGTGGTTGTTGAGGTCCTTTCCAACCCAAACCATTCTATGATTCTATGAGAATCCCCTGGGTGTGAGATCCCTTTGAAGTCTGGTCTAGGCAAGGAGCAGTTTTTTTTCTCTCAGTTTTTTTTGCAGCCCTGCTAAAAAAATAGGGGTAGAGGAAACCTAGTAACAGGAAATTTCTGCTCAGCAAAGATGCACAGGGACTGCTTGGATGTTTATGGATTGACATATGCCCAAATATATCAAGAAAAAAAAAAAAATCAAGTAAAGCCTCAGCACCCATACTTCCAGAAGGAAAGTGTGTTTGTAATGGTTTCTTTCATTCATTTACTGATACAAATTCCTGCTAGTTAATTCAATTTAGATATCTCTCCTCTTTCTCAGATGTTTCAGAGCACAGAATGGATGGTCTCGGGTCAAGTATTAAGGACAGAACTTAAAGGGAAAAATAGCATTTTTCATTTGAAATTTTCTTTAATTCCTGTTCCCGTAAAGTGTGGTGGAGGGGAGAGCGAGCCTCGAGCCTGCACTGTTGACTGGTTAGTGACCTTCAGCAATTTACATAAGCTATTTCCTCACCTATGGAATGAGGATAATGATACTTTAAAGTCTACTTAAAAAATTACATCATGGCTAGATATTGTTGAACTACTACTTTAGCACAAAGAACATCTCTGTAGTATGGCAGAAAACTTTCTGGAGACTTAAAACTTAGAAATCAGTGGAGAAAAGCGAATTTTTAAAAATGTGTTATTTATAAAAATCTTTAAATTGAGACAACAGGGAAAAATTAGAATGCTGTTAACTTTTTCTTTTGCTCTTTTCTTCCCCCGCCACCCCCCGGTGTTTACTTTTCAACATGGTGTTGAAGTGGGTTTTGCTTTTGTCTATAATCAGTTCAACCTCCAAGTTCTCCAGTGCTTCAGCTGAAACCATTGCAGAGGCCTCTATTTGTTCCAAAACAACTGTTTCCTCTGGAATTTTTGCTCTAAAGTAAGAGGAATGTGTTGGCTTTTCTAGCATGCTGGGAAAGCTTATTTGACAAAAATCTGATTTCAGCCAAATTTGAGGTGACAGCACCGGCAGTAAAGTTGCAACAAAAATTGACAGAAACCAGACAATTCTAAGTTGAAGTTGATGGTCTCTTCTTATGCAAAGTGGCATTGAAGAGACTTCATAGCAAAGGAATGCTGCCCAAATTCATGTCAGAGGCATCTGTTAATCACTCAACAGGTGGTGTTTGTACCAAATTTGAGAGGGGCCAACTATTACAATCCTATTGTTAGCCTGGCAATAGTTGTGTTTTGTTAAAATTCAAGCTTCTGAAGCCCAGATGTTACATGACGATCTTATCTTTCACTAAATCATGAGGTTCCAAGGCTTTGGAAAGAACTTGGAAGTATGAACCCCAAAGACTCAAAAAAAGCCACAAGAAAGTAGGAAAAAAGCATCGCTTTGGTTCCTCATTTAAATGATGTGTTTAGTAAGGTACTCTTTGAACTTTTAAGGAATCCAAAGGATTATTTTTAACACTCAGGGAAGTCTGGGAATCTGTGTGCACGTACGTGTCTTCTCATTGAAAAGCAATTGTTTATTCTTTTCCCTCTTAACTTTTTCCCATGTTTGGGTTAAAGTCCTCCTACCCTGCGAAGGATGATGGGTATGTATTTTCTCACTGAGATGTATGTCTCCACGTGTCAGTAGCAGGAATGGTCATTCCCAGTGTAGCAAACCCTTTCTTTTAATTTCCAATCCGGTTAGGTCTCATGTGGAGCTTCTGTTTCTTCTGGGCAAATTGTAACTCATTCATATGAGTGCTGACTAGTAACTGGCACTAGCGAGAGCTGCTCTTGTGCTCCTTTTCCACTTCAAAGTAACCCTTGAGGTAGCGTAGTCAGTTCCTGGAAGATCATCCCAGGGTGACAGTATCAGGTGCTGTGGGAAATCATAGAAACCCTGTTGAAATTTTCCTCCAAATACTTAAGACTTCTTTAAGCTTGTTTTGGCTAGCGAGCAGTTGATAGTCAGCTTCCCTGGAGACAGCACTGTTGAGTTTATTCTCTCAGACAATTCTCCTAGTAAAAGCTCAAGGAACAGTACAGTTCTCTATTGGGGGGGTTCTTACTGTCTTATCTTAGGGAGATGATATGAGGTGCCCTGCCTGGGGATGTCAGGATAAACTCCTGTATACTGTCAGAAGGGTTTGGGGGCCAGTTCCCCTTCAGCTCTATTCCTTTTTCTAGTTGGTTGTAGCATCCCCCTATGCCAAACTGCTGTGTCCAGTAAAAGAGATGCAGTTAAATGAGATGTCCTCATAGCAGCTTTGGCAGGACCAAAGCATGCCTGACATTATGCTTATAGCTAGTGATGCTTCATCATCTGCCTGGGAGGGACTGGAGACACTTCTTCAGTGTCTGAGAAAACAAAAATGTGCCACATCCTGAAATGGCTGAGACCACTGTTGTGAGAATTGATCTGTACAACGGTCCCTGGGTTTGTTGAGCTGCATTTCTTAAGCTGCATCTGTAGAGCCTCCATCATTCAACAAGTAACCTGTCATGACATGGCCGTTTTTGGTCGGGCTTGGGCAGCCCTTCCAGCAGCAACTCTCTCCATCCCCTTCCCACCCCAATCTTGCTGTTAAAACTAAACACCAAAGTACCAAATCTATTTTGCCTACATCCTTGAAATGTCTCTAGCCATTCCACACTCTGAAATTGGCCTACTGTTTTGGTTAAGCAGGAAGTAATATGCTAAATTAGCTATTCCTGGTAGACACTGTATTTATAAAGCTAATCTCCTTTCCTTCCACACCTTGTCTGGATGATAAGATCCCCTTGTGGTTTTTATTGTGCAGAAGAATAGAAAAAACATTCATGTGTTTACCTTGCTGTTTCCTTTCTTCAGGCAGTGATGCTGGTTACATGATATGGACTAGCTCAAAGATAAGCTCTTGCTTTTCGATAACTGACTCGAATGGCAGGGTTCTCATGCTCTCCAGTAAGTATATGCACAGTATTCAGTGTTTGACTGAAATACAGATGTTTATTGTCAGGAGGACACCTCTGTAGTCATAAGTTTTGAGTCATCTCAGCTAACAGGCTTTTTCAGCAGGGATTGCCAAGCCTGGGTTGTGTCCTCAGGCTTCTAGACAGCTGTGAAGATGCTAGGTAAGAATGGTGGATGCTGTCTCTGAAGAAAGGAAAGTTTGGGGGTAAATGCCTTTATCTATTCCTATCAAGTTTTGGCCAGTGTTTTGGAGGGGTTTTGTGGTGAGTTTTTTGTTTTGTTTTGTAATACTTAGCTTGGTGCCTTTCTGGGTGCTGAGCTGTCTTTAAAAAGTGTATCCCAGGTATCAGTAATACTCTCAGGAAAGCTTGGGAGTAGAGTTGATGGGTTCCCTGCTGCTCCCTGTGTTGACCACAGCTGCAGGTTGCAATGTATTGAGCGAACCATCTTCTATATAGGCAGGCTATGCAGTGAACAGGAGGGGTTGTGGAGCATATTGGTAGAGCTCTTCGCCCTTAATGGTTTTGAGTGAGGTCATGTTTGACACTCAGGCCACTTAGCTGGGAAAAAAAGTCCTTTTTTGGCATTGCCAGTTCTCCAGTATGCATGAGGTTACTTCTTTTGCATGTTTTGCTTATGGGTGTCAAGCAGTGATGTGTCACTCCTCTATAAATGAATGTATATTACATCTCGCTGGTCATGGGCAAGTGCCAGAAAAATGTATCGTTGGGCAAAAGGGGAAGAGAGAACATTTCAATGTGCCAGGATTCCTGGTTTTGGGGATTTGTTGGGGAGTTTGCTGTGTTCAGCAAAGACCAAGCTTTCTCCTAAAAAATGAAATTTCTGCAACCACCTCCATCAGCATATGGCTGATGTATTCAGGCAGATTCCTTCTGACCTTCCTTCTAGGCAGCTAAACAAATTCTTCGAGTAGCGCAGAAGTGAACATCTTTTCTCATAGAAATACTGCATGCACGCCACACGTGTATGCACATATTGTCCTTTTTTCATCACTTTTTGGGGGACGTGTGTTAAATTTTCATCTTGCATTTTGGATGTGCTGACGGGGTGAGTTGCTGGAGAAAAGATGAATCATTAGGAGTGGTTGCAGCAATTCAGCATTACACCCCCTCCTACTGTGTTTTTATTTGACTAGCTGGCTGATCACAAGGCACCGCCTTTTGGCTCTCCAAGAAAGCTGTGCAATGCTATCTTATTTTATCGTGCATTAAATGTACAGATTGTTTTATGAATCACTACTCACTTCTCATTCATTTTCTCCACATAGTATAAGCTACAATACAACCTGTGAAATACTTTGCTGTTACCAAAAGATATCTTATTTGTGAACGTGGTCTGGACTCCTTTTATAACATACTGAGTCTTAAATTCATTTCCTTTGAAGTCCCTGGATTTTTATAGCCTGTAAGAATTAAAAATATTTAAAAACCCATCATGATGTAAGGAAATAACTTGTGGTTTCTTTGCAAATTAATAAGCTCTAAGTAACATGGAATATTTCTTTTAAAAAGTGTGTAATAAAAAACAGAGGAATGTACTGCTGCATTGAAGACCGCAGTGGAAGACAGACTCTTTTTCTCTGTTTTGCTATTGTAAAAACTCTTGGGGCTAGTGCGTTCTTAGGCTGATACAGTAGTGTTGTTTTGGGTTCCCACTCACTGCCTAGAGCAGTCCCACATGGCTGGGTGCAGAGTAAGTACTGCCTGTGGAGTTGGAACATGAATATGAAGCATGCTAATGCTAGTATCAATTAGACAGTGACCCAGAAATTCTTGGAAGAATGATTTTTCAGCTATATCCTGTCTCCAGGGCTTATAACCCTAACGGTAGCTCCTCACAGACTCCTATGTTGAAAGCTGGAACAACTGGGGAGTGAGCCAGGGGAAGATGAGGGGGAACAGAACTGAAATGCTGTTCCTGAGAGAAAGAAATCAGTCGGGCAAAGGAATAACCAAAGCTCTTGGACAAATAACGGAACAGCCATTTCAATTATGTGTGCCTAGGTTTATAGTGGGCCAGGGTGTCATCTAGAGAGATGTACTAGCAGTTTGCTTTCCATAGTAAGTGTTGGATTTGTGAAAATATTTTAATGACATCTGGGCATTTTACTGGGCCTCAAATTCTTGATGACATTCCAGGTCGTGCAGCCACCATTTGCATCATCTGACCTCCCAACCTCTTCCATTCTTTCGAAGTCTTATGAAGAACATTAAACTTGCAGATGCAATTATTGTATAATAAAGTATTGATTTCTTAAGGAACCCTTTAACATCTTCTTTCATCATTAGCATTTACAAGGCATCAAGAATTAACCACGTACAGCCTAACGTACGAATTACAAGGCCCTTTATTTCTGAAATAAATATCTGTGCCCAATTGCTGAAAACAGCCGAGCATGTCGTTGAACTTCATTGAATGCCAAAGTATGAAGTGTCTAGATAAGACTAGTGCAAAAGCAGAGTTATAAAAGGAAGCTTTTGTCTTTTCATACTGCATTTGTTAATTGACTTTATCTACCCGTTTCTCTTAGCTACTTGGCATTGTCTTCCCATGTGTGTCGTAATTTTTTCCGCGGTAATTTCTATTTTCTGCAGCAGTGGTTCTTCATGAGAACGGGTCTGGTCAGCTTCAGGCAGGAGAGCAAATAAGGCATTTGTTGCTCAATTAGATGGTTTTTATTTTGGCAGTATAAATCTCAGAGGAATGCTATGGCTTAGTCTCTCACAGGAGTAAGCTACCTGGCAGATACTGTCTAACCATAAGCCTTCCTCCCCTGAGTTAGTTGTTGCAGGTAAACTCTTTACAAAAAAGAGTTTGGTGCCCCAGTTTGGTGCTGGACTCCATAGGTCCCTGAAAGCAGAAGGCATATGGAGGGGCTTTATTTTCTCCAAGCAGAATGGTGGACCTTAAGTCCCTGCTCAGCTTTTGTTTTAACGTGGATGCTCTTCAACTCTCATTAGTTTGGGCTTTGAGTTCCCCAGCAACCTGGAGACCTGTTTCTCTCTATGCCTCTAACTGCTTCTCTCTGAGCAACTTATTCCCTGCTTCCCTGTGAGCGTTGGCAAGACACAGAAAAGGCATGCTTATGCTTTTTATAGGGTCCTTCTCCAGCCAATGTTCACAGACTGTGTTTGGACCCCCCACAAGACTCTGTTGTGGGCTTTTTGGTCTCAAACACAGCCAGAGACAGGCAGTAATGCCCCCTTCTTGAGTGGCAGAGTTGAATACTCCCTTAGAAAAGGGAGAAGCCCTGTTCCAGAGTCATGCTCAGGAAACTTCACTCGTATTAAACAGGGTTGAGCTTCCTGCCCCAGAGTAACACAAGTAAAGCCCACATAAAAGGAGGGAAGAGAGGTGAGGAGGGTAACAAAGTCTGAAGGAGGCTTGCATGCACTGCTTGGGCTAACGCAATTGTGAAAGTGGGGAAAGAGAACTTGGTGTTTTTCATTTATTAGTAATGCGTTGTTTGACTTGTAGCAAAGGGAGGATGGTGAAGAATGTCAGGAGAGAGAAATCAAGGGGATTAAATGAATTAACTCACCGAACCTCACTGTGGGAACGGGAAATATAATTGTTGTCATTTGACAGATGGGAAACATGTCCACGCCACAGCACAGTAACTTCCCCAAGAAAGTCAAGGAAGGGCTGGGACACTCTGTTTTGCTGTCTTGTTTTTTAATTGCTGTCTCACACACATGGATGTGTTTATTCTCTTCTGGTTCCTGAATAGGATTTGATCCCTTGAAACCCAGAAGGGGAAATCTCACACATGCTGTGGTGCTAAACTGGTGTAATAAAAAGAAATACCGGTTTATTGCTGTCTTGGGTGGGGGCTCTTGAATCTGATGCCTCCCACTGGCCTAGCTGCAAGCAGGTGTTGACACTGTGTATAATCACCATGCTGATTTGGGGGAAGGGGGGCGAATTCCCCCAAAAAACACTCCAAGAAAGAGAAAAAGACATTAAACTTCAACTGACAACACACAAAATACAAAATTTAAATTGCAGCTATTGATTTCCAGGGAGCATCAGGCTGATAGCTACCATAAAACTGAAGCCCTGTTGACATTTTAGTCAATAACCAGCTCGTATCATCATCCCAGGGTCTCCAGATCTGGGCTATGCTCAGATACTTTTTAGCGCAGATTTACTCAAATTTTTGTCTTCCAGAATCAATTTTCCCAAAGAGATTTTAGCAAAGCCTCTTCACAGAAAGTTGAGGAATACCTTTCATTTGGAGGAGATTTTTCGATTTTTAGGAACACGATTATGGGATCATTTCAGTTGAAGAAAAACTTTGTATCACCCTCATATCTACAGACCAAACCAGAGAATGAACAAACACCACTGCCTCTGGCATTGATTTTAAAACTCTGTGTTCAGCTGCAATACTTGTGGAAGGGGAAGAATAAATGTTTGATGCCTTGCTTGGCTAGTCAGAAGTTTTTCCAGGACTGGCCTGGACTGTTCCATTCAACCCGTGGGTCAGCCCAGGTTTCAGAAAGGCACATTTCCTTTCGCAGGTGGGTGTTATCTGCTGGTAGTCCAAAAAGGGGAAGATGCTCCACCAGAGCCTCCAGCTTTTGCTGTCTGTTTGGCCTGTGAATGTTGCTTGTTGGATAGACACAGTGCAAAAGCCTGTGCATCAGGTTTTGATAAGTATCTGCGACATAATGTATGCAAGAGTGCCAATCTGCTCGTTCGCTTACCAACACTTCCACAGAGATCCTGTTTTTCCTGAGAATTTTCCCAACAGGATTTGGGTCTCTGTTGGGTTCATAATCCGTTTGGATGCTCAGAGCAGGTATTTTCCTGCCTGTTGTTCTACGGTGGCTCTTCCCAGCTGTGGTCAAGTCAAGACTTCTTGAAGGTATCTATGAAGGTATCAGAGTCTGCTGAGACCAGACATGGATACAAGTGTATCGACATGCCAAGCATTCCCAAAGCGAGATGTGTAGCTCAGACTGCTGCATTGCATTACCTGTGCTTCTGTTGGCTCAGGGACCTCCGCTTGGAAATGCTCAGTTTCTTGACTGGTTCCCATTTTAGATAAATGCTGAAAAGGGAATGTCCCAAGTGGTATTTTCTGACCCTAGCGTAAGGGCTGACCACACAGGAGTGTGAGTGAGCTAGTTACTGATCTATTCTGCATTACTGCTTCTTCTTGGAGATGCAACATCAGACTCTGTGCTCCCTATTTTGCTCCAGCACAAACTTCTGTATCTAGTTTAAGTGCCACACACTTTGCTTGTGACAGGGAGTAGGCAAGTGCTCACCTTGGGTGAGAGCCCGCAATGCCTGGGTGAAAGGCAGTAACTCTGACTTGTGTGCAGTGAGTAAAAACACCCTTATTTGTGCTGCTGCTTTGAGTTATTAGCAGGTATCACTGTCAGGATTAACCTCATATTCCTGCAAATTCCTTTTAATAAATCGCTTAAAAGGTAACTGTGGGCAGGCCGCTCCTCCCTCTGGGTACAGGTAAATCTCTCAGGGTGGTACATTCAAGCTACTGCATTAAGAGCTGACCCTAGGATGGACACATGCACACACATGTATTTGTCTTATTTGGGGCGTGGAAGGAGGGATTACTTAGATTTTCTGTTCAGGATTTTTTTCTTTTGAAAGGCCTTTTGTCTGGAAGTACCAGAAAGGATGAGACAAACTGGTCGCCTTCACGGCCCGATGAGCAAAAAGAAAGCAGAATTCCTGTTACCTGGAGACGTTCAAGAAGGCAAGTGCAATTAGTCAGTAGATAATTAAGCTGTACATAATCGGAGTACTGGAGACAAATCACCTTAGTCTACAGACATAACAGAGCAGGAGAAGCCCTTTTTCAGAAACTGCATGACAGGGAAGGGAGAGAAGGCAGAAACTGCTTGATCAACATTAAGTGTACCACATCCTCAGCAAACAGTAGCTAAATTTTCTTGCAGCCTTCCTCCCGAGAACAGTGCCACAGGAGGTAATGTGTCAAAGCTTGCTCTCGCCATACTGGCCTTGCTAAGGCTAAAGTTTTACTGATGGGAGCAACTTGGAGGGGCTTGCTAATTTAGTCTGGTAAGACTAGGAGTAAGGCTGTTAAGGACTCAAACAATGCCTGAGAGAACTGTTGATCGCTCTTGGTTTCCCCACTGTTCAGGGCTGCCCTACTGCATGGTGCAGGTCTCAGAGAGCTGTTCCTCAGCTGCACGTGGTACAGCCTGTGGGTTGGGGTGCCCAGCTGTGGAGAAGCAGTGGAGCTCAGCATTTCTGTCTGCCCAAGGAGCTGTTTGCGTCAGGAAGCCCTGTGGGTCCGTCAGGCTGCTGGCTCTGTAGCAAGGCACACTTCACTTAACCTTTGGGAACATTTATAATTAATGCTTAATTGATTTCCATAATGCAAGATCAACACACTGGCATGGGCCTCTTCCTGTACATCTTTGCTCATATGAACAGTTCTTAGTCACCTTATTTTGTCTTTTCTGTGAAGTTTAACCTCTGAGCAAGATTCTTGATGAACTTGCTGCTCATAAAAATATCCAAATGTTTCTTAGCACAGATCAAATGCTGGCCTCAGGCCCCTAAGTATTTCTTTTCCAGGAAGGGTGGCTTCTATTTATCATAACGTTAGGGGTCTGTGTCTTTTCCAAGACTCCATTTTCTTGCTTGTCTCAGTCTCTCTGAGGAAAGGCCACTCATTCACTGCCAAATTTTGAAAACTTGTTTCAGGTCTTAGAAAATTGATCCTGTCTAGGATGACATTCTGTTCATGTCAGTGGAGATTTACCCATTCTGTAACTGAGATTGGAATATTGTCCCATTAAGCATAGCTTGTGCTTGTGTGATTTCGCAGACTATATGCAAAATTATGTCAGAAATATAGAAACAAGGTATTATGTTTTAAAAGGATAGGTATAACAATGAGTTCAGAAAGCAAAGTCAGCAATGACCTGCAATGCTTCATGTCCTCTTGGTCCAAACATTTGTTTTAGTTAAGCAAAAATCTGTTGGTTGTTGGAATTTCTGTAGTTGTGCCTAAGCAACGTTTCTTGCAGCTCACCTCTAACAGTTTAGCATTGTAGTTATGTGGTACCTCTGTGCCTAATTTCTTTTATTTCTGAGGTGAAGGAATTGAAAAAAGGGTCTGTAACAACTTAAGTTGACTGTATATCTTACATTTCATGAGTTGCACTTCTGTTTTCTCTTCTCTTTCTCTTTTTACGAACTACATTCAGATGATATCCTTGACCTTCTACCAAACACCTTTGCAGACAGGACAGATTTTGATTGTCTGAGGAGGGAGCTGGGCTTCTAGAAATCATGACCAGAAGAGGAATTTGCCATACTAAAAAACCACTGTAGGTCAAAGGGAGAGGACTTCCAAATGCACATGTGTGCTGGAGAGAGGAGAAACCAACCTCCTATGAAGCTCAGCAAGGACTTTGCTCTCAAAAGAGGAGGCCGCAGGAATGGGGAACTGGTGCTTGCAGTTTTTAACAGCTACTTTGGGTTTCAGCTGTGGTTTTAATACCAGTTTAGCCAAACCAGATCACACCAGTTGCCTTTATCTCATAGTGCTTTGGATCCTCTAAAGTCAGTGTGTCTTCCTCGCTTCCTGAGCATATCTGCAAGGGACTCCTGCCGGACTGCAACTGTAGATTGTTTGATCAGGTTGATGTCTTTCAGAATAATGAAGTACTCTCCTGTATTCTCATAAATAACTGTAGGCATGGTTCAACACCAGAACAGGTTGCCCAGAAAGGTTGTGATATCTCTGTCCTTGGAGATGTTCAAAGTGCAACTGGACACAGTCCTGGGCAACCTGCTGTAGTTGGCCCTTCTTTGAGAAGGGGCATTGGTCTAGGTGATCTCCAGAGATGCCTTCCATCCTCCAGTGTTTTGTGATTCTGTGGCATTTTCCAAGTTGCAGTTAGACTTCTGGGGTACTATCTGCTGCTGTCAAATACTTGGACACTAATGACAAATAATGATGGATACGGCTTCCTTGAGTTGGTAGAAGAGAAGCATCATTGGGGGTAAGATTGTGCTGTTTTGTTATTTTCAAATTCACTTAAGTCACAAACGCGGTTTTGTGTATATCAAGTATGGCTTGATAGCCAAAAAGGCTAATTTTCTTATTGGTTCTTAAAGAGAACTAGCTTTTTGTATTAAAAGCTCTTTTATTCTATTTGTGTGAACATGCAGGAACACATGGGAGCCTCAAGTGGGTACCAGGAACATATACTGTGAGGTGGTGAGTGTATACAAAGTGAAAATAAAAGCCTTCCTAAAAGAAACCTGCGGTCCAAATATATCAGTCTTAAAAACTGGCACATCTGTAAAGAAAACGCGAATAAATCTACATAGTTAAAAAAAAAACCAACCCAAAAAAACCAAAAGGGGCTACTGCAGCCAATTAACTACAGGATCTGTGTGATAAATCTTTTATCTCAAATTAGCAATGTGTGTATTGAGTGGATCAAGATGAGCATGCTACTCTTATAGAAAACTTGTACATGTGAAACCTGTCATCTCGTATTAGAAGACAAATGACATTTTGAGGCATTACATAAATAATGGAATCACATGGCCACCTGATCTTGGTTATTTCTTAGTGAAGGGTAAGACATTTCAAACATCCTTTTATTATGAATTGTAGAGCTATAATTCTCCTGAACTGGCAGCACAGGTTGGGAGGAAACATTCAGCTGAAGCCAGAGAGCTGTAAAGGTTTGGAGTGAATTCCCAGTCCATTTTAAATCAATGGGAGTGGTGTCCCTGGCTTAAACAAAGCAAAGATTTTCAATTGCAGTGCCTGGGAAGTGGTGCCTCTGGCTCATGTTTGCTAAAGGAGATGTACAGTCAATTCTACTAAAGCAAACACAAAATTTGGTCTGATGTTCTTAGTTTGGATTACCTACCGGACTTGGGCTTGGCCTTCAGGAGGATGCTTTGTGCCATGAGTGGCAGCACTAATGAAACTGGATTTTCTGGTTGTCCGCATGTCCCACACCATCACGCTGCAATGACACTAGCCTATGCACCTTCACCTCCGATAGCTCTTGGCTGTATGGTCTATCTGGAGCTCTGTACACGCAAACTGGCAAGGAAGTGTGACTGCTGGTGGGGTGGCTGATGGTGCCCATGCAGCATTTGTAGCAGCTGAGCCTGCTTTTCTGTCAATAGACAGGTGCTAGTTCAGACTTTTCTCATCAACCCAACTGATTTTCATGAAAGCTGTAAGAACTTCCTAATCTTTGAAGTTTGTAGTCCTGTAGCAAATCTGGTTGAAGCTGGATAACAGATTTAGATGATATTTGCAAGATCAGATAGACGGTAGGACGGCATCAGCTCTTTTTTGAAATGGAACGGGGAGATGACAAACTAGAAGTGGCATAAATTGTTTTCTGTCCCTTTATCAAAAACACCAGTGAATTTCATAGGGATCAATCTGTTTCATCCAGATGTGGATTCAAAACTTTGACAAAATGAGGTAGCTATTCTTAACACAGAAGCATTTTCCTGTTATTCCTGCTATCTGAAATAGTTTTCATGTGTTTCTCTGTGTCCTTCACCCCCTTTCCCAATAGAAATCTCATTTGAAAACATGTATTTTCATCTTTCCCCAATGGCTCTTAATGTTATTATCTTGCTGCTCTCATCTATTATTTAGTTTTAACTGTAGTATTTTGGGTAGAACTACAAAATTAATATATTGGACACACTAAAATGGATCCAAACCCATTTTCCAAATCAAAATGCTCTCTGATCCTGAGAGCATTTGTACCCAGCTATGCAGAACAAGAGGAACTCAGCTGGGATAAGGATGATGAGGGACAAATCTAAGGAAGGAAAGATACAACTACTCAGTTTGGAGAATGGTAGTAGGTCACTCTTAACTGGTCCCTCTAACAAGGGTTTTGAGGGTCTGGATAAAGTAGAGAGGAGTCTAGAACACCACGGAAACCTTCAATAACACAATACAGGGGTATGTTTCAGAGGAAAAAGAAAGAAATGGTGTGAAATATTTTGGTTTTGAGCAATGAAATAACTTTCAGAGCAGTGTTAAAACGAAGAGCATTCCTGCTGCTCTTCAGTCCTTCACAATGCTTTCTCTGGCTGATAGGTATTCCAAATGAATTTGTAATAATCCCAAACTTACAGGATTCTGCAATTATGGTTTCTGTGTACCACAAGCCAAAGGCACATCGATCCTCACATTGTTGTCTATTAACTGCACTGTATTGAAAATATATAGGCATGTCAGGTTGATTTTTTTCCAAGTGTTTTCTTTAGAATAATGAGTTTCTTCTGCATTTCCGTAATGGTATGTCTCTGTTTACATAGGGTTTCTGAATGTAACACTATAAACTTTTTTTTTTTTTTTGCTTACAGTTCAATACTATTGATGCTTTCTCTTTTCACTGTTTTCTCCTCCTCTCCTAGAGGGGTGTCAGCTGGCAAGAAAAAGACCTTGTGAATTGCAACACATTTCTCTCTCCATCTCTTGGTATGTTTGTCATTATTCCATAGCAAAGTATGCTCGCTGGCTTCATAGATATATATATGTCTAGGAGTACTTTCTATGGGCTAATTAATTCCATGTTTAAAAACAATGTTTAGTGCTGATAAGCAAATCATTAGAGAAGGTATTTATATTTTTTTACTAAGTTCTTGAAGAGGAATTTCTCTATTAGAAAAGAGAAATTCATCTCTCTTCGCACCATTATTCTCCCACGTTTTCAGAATTTCCAGAATTATCTATTGAGAGGACTGTGGGACTTGAACAGGGAAGAAGTGGAGACCCCATCTCTGAACCAAGCTGTTTGCAGTTCCTCTGTCATTGGATGGCTTGTTTATTTTTTGCTATGTTAGGGCTGGTTTCCAACATTTTATCCCTAATTTAGCACCAAAAGTGCACAGTGGTGCTGGCTTACCCCAGACTTCAGTGTGTTTTTTTGCAATGTTGGCATTGGTTTCCTCTGTTGTCTGATACAGCACTCAAGAAACAAATGCAGCTTGTCCAAAATACACACATGATAACTACTCTGTACATACACATTTTGCTATTATTCCCACATATGTTTTGGCAGTGGAGAGAGCTTATTTGGCCTCCTATATATTTGGGCAAGGAGGAGAACTTTGTCATTTTTCTCTTCTATTCTGTGTTTTTATTTATTCATCGTATTGTTCTTTCAACCCACATAAAGAAACCCTAAGCATTATCGCAAATGGCAAAGATTATAATCAGTGACTAAAATCCTTGCTACAATAAACTTTACCAACCCCTAGCATGAGACATAAATAATATAAAAGGCCTTCTCATATTTTGAGGAACTGATATGAATATTATAATAATTGTTCTACAGTTAATGGTACAAAACCTCAGTAACACTTAAGGACCTCCACACTGCATTTGATTCAAAGCCAGCTGGAGCCTTTCCATTAAATCAATGTGGTTTAGATTATGCCCCAAAATAGGTAGGTAAAATTTTCATATGCAGTTTGGACTTCTCCTCCCTCTTGAACTCATTCTTAGCAGCTGAGCAAGAAACACTTGAAGGGGTAAATAACCACTTGAGTGGTTATGAGATGACATGGTTGCATTAACTCTGTGTTTAGAAAATCTGTCTGTGTGCAGGTCTGTGTCTGTGCCTGGAGCCCTGGGCACGATGCTCTCATCTTACTGGGGAGAAGGAGCCAGCCTCTCACGATCAGCCAAATAATCTGATAGTCACGGCTCTCTGAACGCTGAGGCGGATCCAAAGCCTCAGATAAACCCAAAGGAGGTGCTAGGGGGACAGGTGGAAATAGCAATTTAATTTTTCTCAGGACTGCAATTAGCTGAATGGATGTTTTCTCCTACGTGGAGTGTGTGAGTGGATGATACAAAGCAACTGATTAAACCCTGGCCTTTGGATCTAAGCACTCTTTTCAGATTGGATTGTGATCCCATACAAAATCCGATTTAGGCAATGGAAAGTTAATGAATTTCGTATAATCCAGGCAGGTGAGTTTAGCTGCTTATTTTGTTTGTTTGTTTTCTTTACGAAGTTTTCCCTACAACAGTAAAATGCAGAAAAATGGTTCAAACTCTTAAAGAGAAGTGTCACAACAGTCGGGTTTGTTGACTGTCTCCACCAGGTGTGAGGTTGGGTGTGCTCTTGGGTGCATGTCGCTGTTGGTGTTCAATTCAGCAGTGAATACAAATAAAGGATGAAGTTCTTTAAAGACTTTTTATTAGCAGTAGAGCTAATAGTTACACTCGAAGAAAAATTAAGACTCAAGCTGGCACAATTTGTAGCTGACGCCAGCAAGATTTAACAAATGGCCACGTTTGCAGGCTGCTCAGGGCTTTATGTCTAGCAGCATATGTAGATGAAGGACTGGAAACATTAAAACAGCCGACCAAAACCCATTGGGCAGTGAGAAAACAGTGCGTGATCCTTACACCCCGGAGGGACTGTGGCTTCGCTGTCTCCTTTAAAATGCTGGAGAGGAGCTGTCTCAAGGACAAGAGATTAACTTCAGATGAGGCTTCTTAAGGTTTTCTTTCTTTTTTTTTTTCTTCTTTCTTGTTCTTACAGTAAAGACTCATCACCTTGGTTCAGAGAAAGGCACCTTTTAACCCTGTGACTGAAAGGAAGGTCTTGTTTTGCAGTGTTGAACACAAAGCTGAAAGGGATATATATACACAGCCAAGTTTATATGTAATTGGTATATTTCATAAATACAGAAATTCAAGCAGCTTTGCATTAATTTGGATAAATCTATTTTCTGCTACTGATGTAAAAATTAGAGGGGAAACTAAAAAGTTTTGGAGAGGGGGGCGGAGGATCTCTCTGCTTGTCTGGAAAAGAGTAGCAGCTAGCAAAAACTTGCCCCTGTTAAGTTAGAGGTAAAACTCACTGACATCAGGGAGTTGAGATTTTATCCTGAGAAACAATGTTTTGGTTTAAAAAAGATAATTAAAATAACTTTTGAAGCTTTATCTGTGAAAAATGGGACAGGCAGCAGGCTAGAAACGTGTCACAGCAGGAGATGACCTTTCTCTTATTTATCCAGATCAAATAATCAGAAATATGACGAACCACCCATCTTCTGAAATTAGGCACAGCATCCCGTGAGATTTTAGTGCTACAAAGAGGGCAGAGCGCCCATAAAGAGAGCAACTGCAAGGTATAGTAATGCACTTCCCTCTTCAAATTACACACACATGAAATCTTTATACCACTTAAGAAAGCGTTAACTTGCGGTTTGCTATAAACTTTATTTCGTTTGTTCTATAACTGCAAGGATCCCCTCAAAGCTTTGAAGCATCCCTCAGCTGTCTCTTCAGCTGCTTTGCTTCAGAGGGAAACATTTCCTAAGGAAAGAAGTTTTAGACTTGAGAATGTGTTTTACACTAAAAAAGGTGTCTTCAGCAAAGTTCCAGAAATTAGCTTATTTATGTCGTTTATAGGTAAAAGGCTAACGATTCTACATAGCCATGACTTTTGAGTCAGGCCCTAAAAAATCATAGGGCTAATTCTTGTTTCTCTGTGTTACCTTTAGATCCTGCTTTCCTATTTTTCTTCATAACCATATGAGCCGAAAGCTGGCTTGCAGTTTAAATAATACCTGCAGTTAATCTCATAATCTGCACAATTTTATGCTTTAAGAAGGGTAGCAGCTCTCTTGAGACCTGAAAAAAACCAACCAACCAAAAATCCTTTGAAAATCATCCCGCAGAATTGTTTATTAAAGTAATACTTGCTTTGAAGTTCATCACACGTGTAGCCTGAGTGAGAATAAGGCCTAAACAGGGATTTTAACATTCAGTAACTCATTGTTATCTGAGAAAGAGTCACTTGACAAAACTATTTAATATTAATCATTAGGAATTAAATTCCCTGAACAAAGCGCATTTGTTTCATGGTGTAATAACGAGCTGGTGCAAAACACGGGGATTTAACTTAATAGGAACCGCACAGTTAAAATTACTTTCCAGGAAAGTCCTGCACATGGACATGCACTCAGGGTCTTCAAGGAGTCTTTTCCTCTCTTCAATTTGACCTATTACAGACTGATATTGGATAGTTTGTCACCAATTTTCCCTCCATTATAGAACTTTATATGCTCGTATATAAAACAAACATGACTTGAAAGCGAGTTTTCCCTCTTCTGCCCAGCTGAGCGCTCAGAATGCTTGCATGGTAGTGAGAAACACTTCTCGTGGATATATTAAGTGCTACCATCTGCTTGGATTGTTTTGAAATGCATTTTTGGGCCAAAGCCTGCCCTTGTGAGCATCCAGTTTAACATGAAAGTCTCAGCAGTTCCCTGAATGTGAATAAGGCAGCAAAACTCACTCCTTTCATGCCTCCCTTTAATTTAGCTACAGTAACTTTAACTGAGTCAGAACAGCAGCTCCCAAAATTGATCCCTTGATTATCTTGATGACTGCCTTACTCCAGACAAGAAGTTGCACTTATTTCAAGGGCTTTTCTTCCCACTGAGTCCTATATTGCAACAGGCGACAGAAATGGGTCAAAGTGAGAAAACAGTGAAGTTTATTTCGGCTGCTTTTTGGTTTAGCTTCGTATTATTGTTTTTCTCCTGAGGCCTGAAATGGGGGGAGGAAAGAAAAAAGGAAATTTGGAAAAAGATGGAAGAGAAACTTTTACATAAACTGGTTTTGTTCTCTAGGAACAGCAAAATAACTTTAGAATACTATATAAGGTGATATTATTACTGCCACACTTCAGACTTAACTAATACATTCCGAATGAAGTTATTTTGTCGAAATTTACGGCATTTGGCAATTACAATTCCTATCTGTTATAAGCCAAACTTTATTTTTAGTCCATAATATTGTGTTAATGACATTATAATTAGCATATACACAGGAATAGCTAGTTAATTTATTTCAAGCTTTTCTCCTGAAGCACCACTTTGTTTAGTATTTGAAATAGTCTCTATTTTTTCAAATCCTAAATTCTATACTGTAGCTTTAATTTTGGTTTACATTTCAAAACCAATGGTGATTTTTCAGTACTTTTTTCCCTGCTCTCTTGTTTTGATACATACCAGGGGTAAAAAACCCAAACCAACCCTGAAAGTTAATGTGTAGCACATCTTTGTCGCTGTTTCCAGATATGGTTATTCAGAAGTGAAGAATGTACTCTAATCACTTTCCTATACACACCAAGTATTATTTTCTCTGTGTTAAGTAATTACACACCATAGGATGCTCATCCTTAGAGGTGTGAGTAGCAGACTTTTGATATATTCTCAACTACTCTATCCATTTTTCCCCCTATTTTTCTGGATTTGTTTGCCTTAAAAAAAAAAAAATGAAAAGGAAGAAAAAGAGCCCAAAGAGAGGCAAGGAAACTTCATATTTTTAGCATTCCTGGAAGCACTATTCATCACTTGCAGGGATGGTGCAGCTGAAGCCACATTAGCGGTACGGTGTGCATGCTGCACTTTCTTCTCGAGCAGTGCATCCAGCACAGGCCAGCTGCTGCCACCTCTGCTCGTACGGCTTTCATTCATTTGTCTTTAAGTACTTCTCTTAGAATGCCTGAGGTCTGCAAATTTGAGTCACCCGCAGACTGGCACTTTGCTCTTCAAGCCTCATCTGACACAATTCCTGGTTCAGCTGCTCCGTTTGTGGGTGGTGGTAGGGATGAGATGTGGTAGGGTAACATTTCCAAAAGCTTCCAGCTAACTTGGGAGCCCACATCCCCGTTTCAGAGATGACAGGCACTTAGGAGTCAAACTCTGTGAGAAATTGAGTGTGCCCACAAGTGCAGTTGCTTTGACAAGGGACCTGTTGTGTCTTAACGTGCACTAATTGCTCGTTCCCTCCTGGCCTCATTTCCAAGGCAATACAATTGAGGAGCCCAAGCTCCATCACCTGCATGTGACCGGAGGACTTCTCTGCCAGGTTGCCTGCAACAGATCGTGGTGGTGAAGCCTCCTCTTTCACCAGTGTTTGGAGTAAAACAGCATTTCATCACAGTTGCGTATCATGTGAACGAGCTTGGCTGAGTTTTTAAGCTGCTCTAACAGAACTGTGTGTCTGAGCTCTCACCATCTACCTGCTTTACTCTCTTTCTGAACTGGATTAAACCATTTCGGGTTTTTTCTCCTTGCTCATTACTGAGGGTCTAGTTTAATATATCCAAATATGATAGAGATTAACCAACAGTGATTGCTATGGTGCTTAAAGGAAGGAAGTAATGGCCTGGAGAGGGGAGCGTGTTCTGGATATTTTTTGTGAAAAGTAAAAATATAGATCTGTATCTTTGTTTACACTAGAAATACTGTGTCCTGACTTGCCACTCTGGCAACCTGGCGATCTTTTGGAGTCTGAAATCATGGAAGATTCATCACTGAAGTTTGTAAACCTAAGGTGAAGCAGACTGAACTAGCCAGGCCAGGAGGCGACACAGATGCCAGGATAAGTTACGTAGCAGCAAGGCAGTAGAGCTTCTATACTGAGAGGGCAGAAGGGCAGAGCCAGGGGAGCAAAGTCAACCAAGAGATAGCTGGAGCGGAAGAGCAGGTTCAAGCAGCTCTCCATCTTTATACTGAAATACTGCCCAGAGTTTTCTTCCGTGTAGTGAAGTGGAAATGTTGTTGCATCCATGACAAAACAAAGTTTGTAGGCAATAATGTCTTTATCAGCTTCTCGGCTTTCAGGTGCCCAGACTTATCTCTAGGCCACCACCACCCAGAGGTGTTTTCTGTAACTTGCAGAAGGGTGTGTGTACCTGACAATGCACTTGTCCAAGTGTACTTGTTGGTCTATTACAACATACTGGTTTTGTCTCAGAACTTTGTTTTTGCAGCTCACTCTTCTCCGCATGTGGTAATGATACCAGGTGGCATCATGCTTACCATCTCTGCCCATGGCTTTGTATTCCCTGGCATGGACTGAGGATGCAGATGGGCATTTTGGGTTGCCTGGGGAAAGCCCTCCTGGGGAGGCCTGTGCAGACTGTAGTGCTGAGGTTGTGGGTGTTGGGGTGTTTTCTTCACACTGTACATGCTTCATTGGGTCATAGATTCTGTTCTCTAGCAAAAAGGGGAAAGAACAGACGGGGATCACCTAGCAGAGCTCTGGCATAGGCTTTTGCCCAGGCAAGCCCAAGCAACCTCCTTCATGGGCTTCAGACTGACTCCTGGCACCCAGTAACTGCAGTTGCAGCTGCGAGCTCCTGGTGTGAATGGCACCACCTGAGCCAGAGGCAGAGAATGGGAAGGTGCTTTTCATTTGCTTGTTTGTGGTCAATCTTCTTTGACCAAGCCTTATAAATGTACACACGCTTGATCTTTGTAAAAATAAATATAGGGCTATGTCTTACAATCCACTTGGGAGCTGGATCTGGTCCAGAATGTGGCAGCTTGCTTGTTATTAGACATGGTCTCTCCCTCAAGTACTTGCAGCCAAAGCTCCTGTGTTGGCTGATCTCTGGCTTCAGGGCAGAGTTTATTTTATTTTTTCTCTTTTTTTTTTTTTTTTTTTTTTTTCTCTCCCAGTCATAATCTTAGCCATAAATGGAACAGGACTTGCTTCTTGCTGTGAAGGATGCTGCCTCATTTGTCCTTTGGGGCTTTCCAAGCAAGAGTCGCAGCTCCAGCATTCGCTCACTCCCGGGTCCTGAAATAGTTTGTGGATCTGAGCCATTATTTTAAGGTGATGATAGGGATGGGAGCTAGGGGAGGGAAGATTGCACAGGGTAGGGATGGGAATTGGAGCCTGGAATGTCTGTTTTAGTTGGCAGAGTGTTGTCTTGGACCTGCCTGCTTGTCTGCTCGAGCCAAATTCATTACTGTCCAAACTATATTGTGAGATGTGCACATCTTGACCAGCGGTGGTGCCAAGCTCCCCAGCTTCTGCACGAGTCCACAGACTGCAGGGAGGATCCCTCGTGAAGAGGTGCTCAGCATTACTCAAACTGGGTCCTTGGCGACCAAAATGCTCAACTGCTCCCAGATTACCACGTTTTTTCACAAGTGTGAAATCAAGCATTTCTGCTGAAAAGAAACCTCATGATGAAGTCACTATGTCATACCTTGCTTGAAAGAGGAATTTTTTTTCTCTATGTGTGTGTGTGTTGCAAGGGAATGAGAGGGAAAGTCCTACAGAGAAGTAAAACTTTAGCAGCAGAAGTTTCCCTTTTCTGGATGATCAGGGTCTGATCCCTGGGGGTAAATCTGTCACACCATGCCTGTGAAGTGGACTGGGTTAGTACAGATCCGTTTCCTTGTAACTGAAATCAAAATATTGTTGCAGGTAGTCCCAGGGAAGATTTTGCCTGTCTCATTTGGCCAAATACAGCACTGTTTGGTGGTTCTCACCCCTGGGAGATTTGCTAAGGTTCCTATATAGGAACCAAGAGAAAAGGCTTACTTTTAAAAATGTGTTGACTTCGTTTAAACTAGCTCAGCTTATGGACCTTCAGAAGGTGGAGAATGTGGTTTATAAAACGTATTTCCCCTCCTGGGTGGGTTTTAATAAGCTCCTTCAGCTTTAGAGTCTAGCCCCTCGGCTGAATGTCATTCCAACCCCAGATTTCTCTCTAGCTTATATACAATGCAAGGACCAGTCATGTACGCTGCACCATCTCTTGGAAGGTATTGAGCACCTCCAGTTGACTGGTAACCATCCCCAGTCCCTGGCTAATGTTATCCTGCATGTATGAAAAATGTGGGATATGAGAAAAGCTCCATTATGAAAACTGTTATTAGAGAAAACATTACTTATTCTTAAATCTTAACCAAATTATATACCATTTTGAATTTTCAGTAACAATAATTTTCTGATGTTCCCCATTAGGGGGCAAAGACCGCTGTCAGCTACACTGGCATAAATCCAGCTGTCTTCTGAAGAGCAATTTGGTATTCAGAAGGAGAACTGAATTTTTCTCTTAGTGCTTTTGTTCCACTACAGTTAAACCTAAAAACCTAAAAAACAGGAGGAATTTGGGGAACTCCAGAGTTTGTGGTTTTTGTATGAAGCAGAGGAATTATTTTCTTCCGATTCTAACATAGCCTGTGATGCTTAAACGTTTTGTTGGTACTATGTGAAGTTGTTGAACTGTAACACACTTTTTTGAGGCTTGAGTTGTCTGAACTCCCTAATTTAAAAAACAAAGCAAACCTTTGATTTCATTGTAGCGGCGCTTGGGAGTATGGATATTTAAGCAACTTAGGAATGCAGAATTTCATATTCTTAGCTCTGTGGGTACTTCATTAGAAAAACTGGCTTTTGTTAATTACTGGTTGCAGGTCGCAATCAGCTTTACTGTTAGGGTTCAACCCATTTATAAAGCCTGACCTCGTTACATAAATTACTAATCCACAACAAACCGGACACGTTATCTGTTTGTTGCTAGGTGGAAGCAGTTTGCCAAAAGCCTTCTTTAGTTTGTTTTGGTGAGCACGGGGAGCAGCACTTGTCACGTTGGCCTGGTTTGGAGCCCAGACGCAAGGAATCCATGGTCAGCGCATGCCACCGACGGGAGCTGCATCCGCTAGGACTCCCTGCCAAATCTAGTTCCCACGCGGCTACCAGGGGTCACCGTGGAGACATTTTTCACTCGAACCGCTCGTTTTAAATATTAGATTTCAGCCTTTGAACGTATATTGGGAGTTTACAGTTGCTGTTGCTTTAGAACATCTGCTTTTTCATAGGAGGGAAAAAACGCTTCAGGAAAGTTAAAAAGCCTAAATGATAGATTTGGTGTTGCATGTTTGTTACAGTAGTAACGAGTTACATAGCATAGAAGGGTCCGTCTATAAATAGTTTAATATTTAATAAATTATGGTGGATTTTATAGCATACCTAATAATAACATTAAATGTTTCTGTATTTAACAGGCACACACATTGTTTTAACAATATCTCTGTGTTACATGCGTTGCAACAGCTTGTTATAGCTTCATCTGTTAGGCATTCACTTTATTTATTTCTTTAGGAAAAAAAAGAAATGCTTTCTAATAAGATGCAAAGGAATGTAGCTGCATCTAATGACCAGTTAACAAATCTGATCAAGCATTTACAAAAGAAGTCAAAATTTAAAGCTGTATTTACTTAGAGTCATAACTCACCAGGAGCAGGACTTGTCTTTTGCCATCTGCCTCAAAGCCATCCTAAAAAAATTACCCTCGCTAAGGTGGCTTTACTCCTTCAGTCATCGTTGCCCTTGGCGTGAGCGCGAGTGCCGTACCGTCTGGTGTGCAGGGCTGGGGTCCTGCTGTGACTGGGGTGATCGGGTGGCTTTAATGAAGGAATAGCCTTGGCCATCGGTACCAGGAGAGGTTGGGACTGCCAGGTAACGCCTTACGATGAAGCTATTTTGTGTCAGGACACAGCCTATTTTGGTAAGTCATAGCTTTTCCAAATCTTGTGCAACCAAGTCGACCCCTACCATCCTCACCTCCCGTGTTCACTGTGCTCACCAGGACCCGAAGGGAACAGTTTAGTTGCTCTTTGAGAAGCAGCATCTGCTGGAAGAATTGCAATGATGTGTTGTCTGGTAGACTCCACCTCATGAGTGTCTGGCTGTTCATTGCATAGCACTGGCTGTCTGCAGCATCCATTTATTTCAAAGGAATTTGAGGGCAGAGTTCAGTCTTCTGTTACCAGCAGGTAAGACGACTTTATTGAATAGCACTTTAGAAATAAATAAATCTGATACTATTGAAAAGTTCTGTGCCTGTAGTGCTTAGAGAAAGTTCCATCTGGGAGCTTTGTTTCTTGTTTTTTTTTCTCCCAAGGTGCAGAGGTTTACAATTGACAGCCTTTGTTAAATCCAGGCAAAATCACTAGTGCCATAAGAAAAGAAAAAAAAAATTCTGAATTTTTAGGACAGGACTATAATTACAGGTTATTTTTGGTGAAGTCTTTCCTTTGGGAATCTGGAACTACAAGATTTTTTATTCTGATGATTAAATAGGAGAGACTAGCCAGTGATTCCCAGCTCATGGCGGATAGCAATTTCTCCCACTTGTAATCCCACTGTGATCGGTGGAACTCCCACAGCGTGAGACACTTTTCCAGCTGAGTGGAGCTATCACTGTCTGGGTCTGTTACAACAGCTGGAACATCTGTATGCTCCTCCAGCTGTTGCTGGCTGTGCTGTGAAGGTGTACATGTGTTAGGGGACTCTTAACCCAGGTACGTGCTGCACGCTGGCAGGTTTCTGCCCCATTGCAGGTGCTAAATAGGAATCTGCTGTTTCCATGGCCAGGTGTTAACTGGGGAAGAAGCTTGTGGCCAGGAGGAAGATGACATAGGAAGGATCATTGGTTTTGGTCCAGTTTTTTCCACCCCAAATATTTCCACAGGTTGAACACTATTAACTAGAGTTGGTGACTTGGAAACACCAAGACACCAAACAGTTAAGGCAGAGATTTTTGAAACATGGGTAACCGATATTGGCCTTGCAAGGCTGCTGGATACAAGGCTCTGTGTTTAAGTGCCTGAATATGGATGGTGGTGCCTTGCTTCAGGCGGCTGGGTTTGCAAATGCTGGTGTTGGGTATTTGCCAGGAATAGAATTTGGATCTCTTCACTTTGTGGTTTAACTCCTAGGCAGCATTTCTTCTTCTCAGTGTGCTGTATACTGTGCTTATTCTTATGGAGAGCAAACATGATGCGTCCAGAGGGAAAATGATTTTTGGTGATGAATCAGAATATGTGGAATTTGGGGTTCTTGTTTGGGGGGTTCTTTGATTGCTATTGGAGATGGGGTGTTTTCTCAGTTCATCCATTTCTTGGCTAATGCCGTTTGGAAGGGAGCTCCCTAGCATGGCTTCTTTTGCTGAGTTAGTGGATGACCTTGAGGCTTCTGAACCAGAGAGCATAACTGCCCAGCCTGGATTAGAACCTCCTTATGCAGAAGACCAGAGCAGTTTCTGCTCTCCACAGGAACAGGTTAGCATCTTGCAACCCCAAAACAAAGCATGCACATCAGCAGGCGTACTGTGCCTCTGAAGTGGCAAGGAAAAGCTGGGAAGAGCTATGTGGAAGGAAAGGGAAGGACTCCTCATGTCTTTGTGTCCCTTCCGACCTCCTAGGTTTTAGCACAGTTTGGGGAGATGAAGAAAGCAAATAAATTGGACTTCTGGAAAATTACTGTTGTGCCTGGGGTAGGCAGATGCCTGGCGGGGATGCTCCTGGAAAGTTCTTCTCTGCCTGCAAGAGCTGTGTGACTCTGGAATGTATTCAGAGCAGACTTATCTTGAGAGAACTTAGCTGTAATAAGTGCCCAGTGAACGTGCCTGAGGTGAGAGTCCTCTGCAGGGTTAGGAGTTGGCCAAAAGCAGAAATTGGCCAAATAGTTATGTGGGGGGGCAGCAACAGGCTTGATATGGGCAACCCTCCCCCAGTGCTTTAACCTCCTGCTGCAGAGCATGTTGGTTGTAAGAACGTCTCCATTAAATGGTTATTACTTCTTTTTCTTTCTTTTTTTTTTTTTTCTCTTTGCAGACAAATTGTTTTTCCCCCCTCACTTCATTCTGGGAAACAGCCGAACTGTTTTAACTGAAACTTTCCCAAATAATTCAGCCCAAGACAGACAGACATTGGCTAGGAAAATATAAAACCAAGCATAGAGAGTTTGGCAATGTCTTTAGTAAATGAAAGCCGAGTTTCTTAATGGAAAGTGTCAGGCACCCTCAACCATAAGTAGTGTTAAAGCACAGCCTATAATTATGCAAATGAAGAGAGGTCGTCTTTGCCAACTGGACCCGTTTCCCAAACATTGCGTTCACTTTTAAGAATCTGGAGTAGTTGTATGAGATTTAACAAGGTGGTTATAAAATCAGGTTTTTGAGTGCAACAGAGCTGCCACTTGCAACTGTGGACAGCTGAAGTCTCTGTTGAGAAGCAGTAGGTCAAATTCAGCCCCAGTGAGTCCTGGAGAACTGGGACCGTGAGGGCCTTTAGATGATTTGGCAAGGATTTTTTTCTGCTGGTACTGAAACTAATTATCTTCTGACTGCCATACAGCTTTTTTGTAAACAAGATAGGAGTTAAAACTGACAGGTTGTGAAAGGCAATTTTGATGAATGGGGATTAAAAGGGGTAATCCTGCTGCTGGGATTAGGATTTTCCAGTGTCAGCAATGAAGTGGCCAGGAAATATTTTATTCTGACTCTTCTACAAATATAATTTGACTCCTCATGGGTTTCCTCTCCTCTAAAGGAGCGGAAATTCACCAGTGGTGGAAATGAATAGTTGTAATGCACGCACTGAGCTGAGAATGGTGGTTGATTTGTCTTATTTATGAGCTCAAGATAAGCAGAGAAGAAAAGTTGCAATCATGTTTTTACATTCTTTGTACCCTCTTGTGCCACCAAGTGTCAAGGTCCATCTAAACATTTTCCCCTAACTGGGTTTTGGCGGTTCCCGTGTTCTCTTCTGCTCTCTTCCTGTGGCACACTTGGATGCATTGGATGTGGAAAAACTGATGCTATTTAGTTTGTTCTGTGCTCTTGGGATTGTCTTGCTTGGGGTTTACAAAGGAGCTCAGAATAGATGCTCTGTAACCCCTCTGGGCTGTGTGTCACATGGTGGTCTTCCATACACCGTGACACGGATGGTTCCTGCCAGCCCTCTTCCTACAGAAGAAAGATGCCAGCGTTAACTAATCCATAAAGCTCCCTTACACCGGGCATCCACCCAGTTGTAGCAGTTTAAGCCTCTGAGGTGTCTTAAACGCTGTTGTTGATGATGTTGCCTTGGTGCTCCGTTTCCTCCCTGTGCTAACTCTGAGCTTTTATTGGAGCACGGGTAGATGTCGCGGCATCGGGTGATCAACATAGCAGAAGCAGAGATCACAGCGGCAGTTTTACATTGGAAATACAGTTTCTGCTGTGGGAAACATCCCACTGCAGTGGAAGGGATTCTGTCAGATCTGCTCCTCTAGCTGTCTGTCTAGAATGTAATCCTTGCTAGAGAAACACAGGGTATCTTTGACAATTTCACTCTAGGATTTGGTGGTTATGCAGTGGTTTTTGAGTGTAAGTGAGACTAGGATATGTCCTGATGGCTTCTATCTGGAAGAAAAGCCAGCCAAAATCCTTTGGGAATAAGTGTCTTGTGGGTGAGTATCACTGGCCAGGAGGCAGTAGTGCTTGCTGAGGAGGGGAACAGCCAGAGCAGTAAGCGAGCCAATCACTTGGATTTCTAGAAGGGCAAGATAGAAATTACTGAGCAATTATAGGAGTGAGCAGATGACAAATAGAAATGCTTTTCTCTTAATTTTTCAGCAGATGATCTCATTTTACACCAGATCCTCAGCTGCTGTAGATCAGACAACTCCCTTGAAGCCTGTGCTGATTTGCACCTGCTATGGATCTGGCAGTGGCATGCTTGATTTTAAAAAGAAAATAATTGTGGTTGTAGTGTAAAATCAGCTTAGTTTTGGATTAGAGAAGCTTTCAGCATTTCAGTCACTCTGGAGGTTGCATGTACCACATGTTTGTGAAGTTGCAGGCTGGCACACACCAACTTCTTTCTTGTCTTTCAGGTGAATTTGTATGATCATTTGCTTCAGTGGCTGTTTTGGAATATTCTCAGACTTCTCCCTAAGTGTTTTTCTGCATTATTTATTTTGAAAGCAGTGGTTTTAAAAAGAATTCTTACCAGACCCATTTGACCCCATACCCTGTCCTTGAGTTTAACTCATTCAGTCCCATCCTGCAGTATCAGGCAGGAATATTAATATTGTGAGACCTTGGATGTTGTTGTCTAATTAAGCTTCAGTTTAAATTCTGCCAAAAGAGAACATTTCTTCCCTGGATCAGCCCCGCAAAACTCAGTTTATTATCTGGTGCTAGAAATGCAATATGGGCTCCTGTATTCTGTGGTCTTGAGGAGATGTCTCTCCTCCTTCTTTGCCTCTCATCCCCCACAAATTATTTTTTTTCCTAGATTCAGCTGAAAAATCAAAGGTGCTGCTGTTAATACCACATCATGTGTTGCCGGGGTGCAGGCATATCCACAGACAGTATATAGCAAGCACATCGTGCTGAGGGTAACTTACAACATCCCTGTAATGCAGCTGATTTACATTGGCCCAGGGGAAGAGGTGAACTGGAATCATGAGGAGGCTCTTAAACTTAACCACATCTCCTTCAAGGCAGAGCAAAATATCCATACCATCTGATAGGAGAGAGGTGGTTTCGACTCCCCCCGCTTTTTTAAGAAGGCAGAAACAATACACTGCATATTTACATAGAATCCCCTTAAGGACATCTGTCATGCTGGAGATTAAACTGAATGTCTCTCCCCAGTTTAATGTTATGCCTTCAGGCAGTCTAAGCCCAATAGATTTAGTTACTCTGCTCCAGATCCTAGATTACTAACACAGGCAGTTTTTTATTCTTGCCCTTATTTTCCAGAAGCATAGAACCTTTGCTTGTAAATTACTGTCTTTGTGTGGGTTTTCTAGGCCACTTCCACTTATGCTTTGGAGCCTGGCCCTACGCTGGATTTGTGGTTGGTGTTTTTTACATTAACTTCTAGCAGCCGCGCTTTCCTCACTTCTATCTCCATATGGAGCATTAAGGCAAGTTATTCAACCAAGTTCCTTCCCTTCATTGTGAGACACATCACTGAAGATACATTTCCATCCATCACCTTTTATCCAGAAGAAGTTTGCGTTGCCTTTAGGACTTGAACTCCAACTGCCACTAAAATAACTGGCCAAAGAGCAGAGAGGAAAACAATTAATTGAATGTTACTATGTTAACTTCTAAAACCAAGTTTACTTTCCTTACTCGGGGACTGACTTCTGCTGTCCTGCTATGACTGAGTCTAGATGTCTGCTGTCTGCAGCAGGGAATCATTTTGTTCTGCCTGCTTGCTTGCTCGCTCTGTGTGGCCTGAATCATAGCTCGGGAAGCTTAGCCACAGCGGCATTTGAAAATGCATATTAATTTGTGGAAGAAGAGGGGATTCATTTGAAGGAGGAAGCTGCAGTGGTTTATCCAGTGGAGGCACCACTTGGCCAGTTGACTTTTCAGCCAGAGATGTGTCTCCATTAACGCAGTCAAAGGAAACAAACAACAGACATTTTGGACACCTTCTGCAGGATGATGTTTCTGATTCTCAGTTTTCACCAGTCGGTTACAAACAATGAGCCTGAATTGAACAATAACCCTGTCACCGATGTCAAAATTCCCTCTGGCTTGAACAGGAGAGGGTTTTTATCAGGAGCCTGTTGGCAGGTGATTCACAAAGGGAGCAAAGTATTAACTGTTTGAAGTGACTGTTTATCAAGCCAGGTTTACTCATTAGATGTAAAGTTCAGTATTCGGCCAGCAACTTTCATATTTGTGAGCTGAATGTCCCATCTTGTGGCAACTCCTGCATTCTACAGTGTTCAGTTTGCCCGTGAATCCTTAAGGCAATCCCAGTAAGTGAGGCAAGTGTGAATCCCCCTTTCTCTCACTGTTTATCATTGATGGTTTTAAGATACTGTTTAGTTGCAAATATGATGTATTATTTTGCGGTTTCCATGCACGTTGCCAAGTCCACAAGTCTTAGATCAGGCTCACCCAGTTAATCCTTTGACTTCAGTCATTAATAACGACAGATGAACATGCCTCATAACGTATCTCCAAGATGTTTCCAAACGAGCAGCTCGTGGTCAGTGTTACGGCTCTGCCACATATACTGTCATTCTTTCCCCTTGCTGTCTGGTTATACTGTGAAACTTGAACCTCATCAGGCAAGCATAGAATTTGCTAGGGGACTTAAAACACCTCGTTAGCTGTATAAGGGCTTTCAAGGCTCTTAACAGATTTCTCCATTAAACCCATAAATTTCTCCATAAATTCCATTTTATATTTGAATCCTAGTCAGTACCACCAACTGTGGCATCGTCAAGGAATAAATTAAGTCTGTTAGGAGACTCTCCTTGCCAGTCCTTCTTACTGAAGCTCAGTTGAACTGCCTTGCAGTAGAGTAGGTGCCTGTATGCACGTCTCCGTGCAGCACCTCCAGAGCCCCTCTTGCATTCTGGCCACATTTCAAGGAGGGCATTCTGTCTCTCCGGCTTTCCCTGCGCATCCAAAGGGCCCTGTCCTCCCATCCTTCTCTGTATGAGCTGTGCATTGGATAGAAGGACAAACAGACAAAGCTACCTTTCATCCCTCAGCTGCTCAGAAGGTGCACAGAAACAAAGTTTAGTATTTGAAGCAAGAAGGAAGCAGAAATACAGGAGTAAGGAGAGTGGTGTCCCCCTCACAGGTATCAGCCCACAAAGCTTGTGGACTGCCTGGAGGAAGATGGGATGTCTTTTAAGATGTATATCAGAACAGCTGTACTCAGTCCCTGCGTGTCCTTTCCAGTCTGGTTTTTGGGTCCACATAAACCTTTTTAATATTTGAATCATCCTGTGGCAAGGAGTTCCACAGTTCAGCTAAGCCCCATCACAGCACAGCAGCTTTTAGGTGCACCGGCCAGCTCTGGAGGATCTCTGGGGCTTTTGAGGGCTGCGACTCTGTGGTACCCACACAACACACGGGTGACCAAGGGACAGAGTCCAACTCAAAAGGACCTGGCTTTGAGAACAAAGTTAAGCTCTTTAACTTGTAACTGGAAATGCTGAAGCCATTCAGCTAAGTGTTTCAAAACTACAAGGCTGTAACAAGAAGTCTTGATAACTAAAGGGGTCCTGAATTGAGACTACTGCAAACCTGGTACCACATCGGAACTGAGCTGTGTAAATACCTTGTGGAGGTGGGGGTGACCCTCACCAAACCCACTTCTATAAACTGTAGAATTTGTTCTGTGTGACATGCAAAGACACAGCAGACACATGAAAAGACATGCAGTAGTTCAAGGAGGGAAAGAAAAAACCTTCAGAGGTTAGCTCCTGTGTCTAAACTCAGCCTGCAGGAACAGCTTCCATAACCAAAGCTGTGGCTGTGCCATTAGGTGGCCCTTCATGAGTTAATCCAGTTTACATTACAAAGCTGCATTATTATGCTCTGTGGAAATATAATCTAAAGAATACGAACCCAAGAGCAGTCCTAGAGGTTGTAAGCTTCGCGGTTAGGTATTTCCTTGCTCTAGAGTTCTTGAGAGAATTAGTCAAATAACCTGAAAGGTCCTGGCTCTGAATTAAACTCTGTAATTCTTGAAGTCTCTATGATGCTTTCATTGCTCTCTTCCCCTTCAATTACTCTAAGACTTTTTTTATTTGAGAGAAATTTAAATATACCAATGCAGTGCCATTTTTTTCAAATTTCAATAGCTGCTTTTAAAATGTCATTAACAGTGGCAAAGGTGTGGTGAGCACATGCTTTATGCGGAGTGTCCCGACCACCACTTGGTGCAGATCTGAAGAACTTCTGTGAGTTTGGGAACGTGGCAGGTTTGCACCAGCTGGGAATGCAGACTTGCATTTCTACCAGAACATATGCTAACCCTGGCATAGAATTTAAGCCCAGATTGTGAACCGCTTACTCACAAGGATGAACAGCTACTCGCGAGCAGTTAAATTGACTTCACTGGGCCTCTTAGATGAAGAACTCCTTACTGGTGAGAGTACAGGGATCACGATGCAGCCCTTAATTTTTATCCTGTAAATAGCTGCTCAGTGCTGTGAATGATCATCGTTTTACAATGGATGATGAGAGTGGATGATGAGATCTGAGACTAAAGGGATCGATACTTGCTAACACAAAAAGAGAAAGAAAAATTCCTTTTACTTCAATTGCATTACCTCCCTCTAAAGAGATGTTCCTTCAACTACAAAGCAGCAAAAGCAGATATGTGGCTCTGTTTCACCAAGCCATCAAACATTATAAAAGTCAGTTATATAAACATTCGAATCTGGTGCCATTTGATTCCGGTGCTGTGTGGGCAGCCTGGTTTACAGCAGAGATTTCTAAACAGGCAATCCAGTTTTCCAGGTAATTAAAAATGTTTGCACAGGCTAGTAGATTTATCTTTTGAAACCATTTTAGCAGTAGTGCTCTCCAGAGTGGTATCAGTTGACACAGTGCATAATCTAGAAGAGACTAATTGCTGCATGATTTCTAATTTTTCTGCAGTCATGTAAATGAGCTGAAGTCTGCACAGGTGGAGCCTATTAGAGTGAATGATTTTGCTCTCATGTTGTTATCTTCATTTGCTGTTGTCTTATCAACTCAAAGGAGGAAATCTGCTGTCATGAAAAGCAGGCAAGGGAACAATGTCTGACTGAAAAGTCTTGTTTCATTATTTTTTAATTCATACAGTACTACCTGCCTAATGCAGTTTTCTGATTACCATGCTAGGCAGCCAGTAATGCAGTTTTATTCAAATAAGGGAAGCAGTGCTTTAATTTAAGCTAAGAAATCATCCACATTTCTTACCAGGCAACAAGGATTGTGATTCAATAATACATGAATTTAATAATGCATAATGGTAGACTTTGCAGGTACTAAATAGCAATATCAGGATGAATTAGTATGCTATGTTATTCTACGGGAGTCCATCTCCTTTGCGCATGTGCTCTTTCTCTGTCTCTGCTTTGCTTTTCCTTGAGCTATTTCACTCTCTGAGAGACGGGATAAACAAATTAAGTTTTAGTTCAGGAAACACATTTATTGCAGTTCTCCTAAAACCTCTTTTGGCTGCCCAGGAAGGCCTTATAACAGATTATGTGCAGCTGTCTCATGGTATGTAGTAGTGCAGCAAGAGAGGGAGACAAGCAATGCTGTTACCCATCAAGGAAGTTCTCAGGAGCCCCGAGCACCTGGGACATGGAGCTCAGCAAGCATGATTCCCTGCTATCATCCTGGAAATGCTTTAATATGTTATGCATCTTCATCTTCAAGTTAGCTGGCCATGGTCATCCCGAGATATAAATGCTCTGCTAGTTGCAAGTTTGGTGCTTGTTCCAAGCCTAAATATAATCACAGCTTTGTACCATTCGCATCCGTTGATATGAGAAAGTATTCTCTTTCTCTGGTGTTTCACCCCAGCATGTTTCAGATAGCAAACACACTCTTATTGTATGGTGTTGTTCTGTAGCTGTACTCAGGCTAACTTAAATTGATCTGCCTTGGGTATTCATAATGCTACGTGCAGGTTAATGAGCCCTTTCAAGCCTCTAGATAACAGGGAGATGCAAGAAGAGAGGAGAAGCTGTATTTACATCATCTAACTAGTACGGCTGACTTAGGAGACTACTCCCTCAGGGCTTCCCCCTCCATTCTTCGTATGCTGAAGCTGGCAGGGCTTTCTCCTTCTCATGGTTAGTATGGGCTGCTGAGGAAATCATGGGTCCTTGGCCTTCACCTCCATCCATCAGGTGTGATCTCCAATGTGCTGAGCAGTCCGCCTGAGCTTCTGCTCCTTGAAAAAGGAGGCACAAGATCCTGGTCAAAATACAAGATGAGGGTACAACTTATCGCTCTGGTTCTCCTATTTTGTGATTCTTGCCTTCCTCAGGAGACATTGCCCTCAGTCCCTCACATCTCAGAATGCCTCTGTCTCACCCTGGTCACCTCTTTGAAAGGTTTGTGATTGCGTTATTTCGCGTTTCTTTGGCATTCTTCAGTTCAGCGAGTCCTGCATTCTGGCAAGTTTGTTGGCTTCGTTGGTATCTGTGTTTGTTTTAGTTGAAAGGGATGTTGTCACCACAGACAGTCTTGAGCACCCAGGTCTAAATCCAGAGGGCCCACTGCTCAAGAAGAGACTTTTCTACAAAAGCACATAAGCAACTACAGAGTGAGGAGGAAAAACAAAAGGAAAACCATAGGCCTGATTCTGCTCTCACCAAAAGGGTATGCAGATCTTAGTTAGTTTCCATTCTGCAGCCCTCAAAAATGTTCCCTCAGTGCAATCCCATTGATTTCAATAGAATTATTCCTGATTCACGCTGTCCTCATATGTTTATAATAAAAATTCTTACCAGTGCCATTAATACCCTGCAGATTATTCAAACTGAAAGAATTTTTCAGAACAAATTCAACTTTCATCATTTATGCTCTTTGTACACTCCTTGCGTTTCACTCATCACAAGCAATAAAAACTTACTGATCGGTTTCACTTTTATTTACAATCCAATTAATTCCCTGGCACATTGGCATCCTTTTTAGGTTCATGACATTGGAGTGAATTGGTCTGAATTTTTTTTTTAAGCAACCTATTTCCATTGCCTTTTATTTTTTTTAAGTTGATCATGTCCTTTTATTGGCAGTTTAGGAAATAAAACATTTGTATTCCTTAATAGTGTTCCTCCTAATTCTAAAATGCCCCTGGGAAAGCTCTGATTAACTGTACTACATTCAAATGTAGAATGATCTAATTACTGTTTCCGTAGCAAGAACTTCCAGAAGACAGGATTATGTTGGTTTTAGTTCCTTTGTGTTTGGAGAGTGCTTATACATAATATCTGTGTGTACATGCTACATATATATGTGTGTAGGGATGAGTGCATACATATGAGAAATGCATTGGTTTTTTAATAAGAACTAGAAAAAATGAAATTTTGTTCCTTTTATATTTAGGCTGTTTTGCTTATATTAGTTTTCTTTTCAGCAACAAATTATGCTCATCCTCTGCAGACAGAAGCTCGCTTAAAAGTTGTAAAATAGATTTCCTCTCACATTGTCCTGTTCAATAAACCTCTTGTTCCATTGTGGAATCTGTGGGAGCCTTCTCCGGGGACAAAACCAGAATGTGGAATTCATTACGTATCGCCCAGTGCCCCATGTGGAGCGCTCATCTGGATTCCTTCGACACAAAAACGTGCTTTATGCCATTGCAGGGGCTTTTGAGAATTTTGAAGTAAATCCAGCTCAGAGCTGGTATATCAATGGCAAATCCTCTTAGCTCTGGTTACAGGAGATCAGGATGTTATTTCAGCATTCATATTTGGGAGCTGTTCCATTAACACCTACAACAGTAGATGCGGATATATATTTGGCTGCTGTTTAGGAGGATCTGTTTGATGACTTATCCTGAAGACAGGGATTCAAATTCTGTTCTCACTTGTGCCTATGCATCTCCATGGAGTTTGCTAGTTTAATATTTCTAGCATACCATCATCTCTGTGCCAAGGTAGGGACACCTGGCTCAAAGGAGACACTCATTGTCTTAAATCATCAATGTTGTATGCTGTTAATACCCTCATATCCCTAAAATGTTCTCGTTCAGAGGTGCAGTCTTTAGATAAGGATTTATTGCAGGGACTAGTCCTGCCCATTAGCACCAGCCCACGCAGCACCATGTGTCCCTTTTCCTTCCCGTGTAGCTCACGACTTGCACCCCGTCCCTTAGCTAGTGGCCTGCTTATGGAGGAAGGTATAGGGTCCGGCCAAGAAGTCCTTTTCCTAGAACAGTATTTACAGGGGAATATGTGAGGAGGGTTTTAAAGCCACCATTCCTTCCTGTAGCAAGAAATAATGTTCTGTGTAGAATGCGTGTAGGGCGTCTTGTAAGAGAAGAGCTGTTCATCTGCTGTTGGATTTGGAGAGGTAGGTAGTGTAGGGGGTAGCGTTCTTGGGAATCACCAAGACACTGAGTGGTACAAATGACATGACCAGAGACATGGCTCAGCCGAACACAGGTGGGCTGAGTAGCAAATGGGGAACAAAAGGACCCAGAGAGGTGGTTTTCTCTGGCAAGCCCTATTTAGAGGGTTGTCAAAGATAGATTATGACAGTGCTGAAAATGATGTTTCCTATTTTCTCTTGGTGTGTTTTGAATGTGGGACAACTTTCCAGGGGTTATAATTGTAACTCAGGAACGAGCTCAGCAGTGAATTTAACAGATTAGCACTTATCAACTTTTAATTCTTTCCCGCTGGCCAAGCGTCCTGCATCAGCTCATCTAATACCCTTGAAGGGCCTGGAAATTTCAGCTGATGAATGCAAAGCTCACTCACTGGTGGGGTGCAAGTTCTGCTAGCCCATTTCTTGCTTTGGGTTTGCACTGAGGTTTTGAAAGGTCCGTGTTCTACATGGCTGCAGAGATGAAAGGTATTTCTGTGTGTCCCAGCCTCTTGTGGTATGTAGTGAAGAAAAGGGTTTTTGCCAGGGTGATATTTACCCCAGTGGTAACAACATTAGTCATAGAGCAGAAGTGGTGGTAGGGACTTAATGCTGCTTGTGTGTGTGAGGAGACCTGTATGATTAACCATTTATGTACTTTAAGCACTTCTTAAATAAGAGCATCTCTTTTTAAATGCCAATCTAATATATAATTTAATTTAAGATGCTATTTTCCTGGCTTTCTTGAGAAAAACTTCCGACGTTTGATATCAGAAGTTCCCTGATGAACTGACCTTCTGTCCCCGTTTTCAGCTCATCCTTCTTTTTTAACCATGAATCTTCTGATACTTGATGTTTGCATTTACTTTTGTATTTCCCTTGATCTCTCAATTCCTGGAGGCATGTGTTCAAAGAAAATCCTCAGTTTTCCCATAAAGAGCTAGTCCTCATGGCTGTGGAAAAGACCGTGAAAATGTGGCCATTAGAGTGTCACATCCATGAAGGCGTATAAAAGGGTTTTAAAGTAGATTATTTTTAGTTTATCACTCTCCCTCAGCTTATCTCATGATTTCTGGATGACTATCCTATGATTCTGAGATGGAGGAGACTGGCAACCTTGGTTTCTTGTCTGTGTGTGTTGCGGGATGAGTTCTTCTTTCTGCATCTTGAGGGCTTTTTAATCTTTCAGTTTAGATGTGGTACTTTTCTTTTGGGCTCAGTCAGCACCCTGTTCTTTCTCCTTGAGTTTAACCTTATTTTTTTCATTTACTTGACAGTTCAGGGCACTTTGTAGAGGTTGGCTCACAGTAGTCTCTTTCTTCAATGGGAAGACACCGCACCCTGAGAGCCTGCATACTTAATTTCATGAACAAACCCTGGAGATTTTCACTTCATTACCTGGACATAAGGGTAAAAACCAGCCTTTACAATTTATCACTCTCTGTTTGTCGCCATGACACTGAGCAAGGTGCTAGCAATTCCATAAAGCCGTTGTCCTCTTTTCACTGTGGTGATGCAGTACCTGTGGGTGACTCCACTACTTGCAGAAAAGTCACTTCTTATTTATGTCGTGAGCCTAGGCTGCAGGTTAAGGCACTATTACAGGATGTGATCACATTTGCTTTCCTGTGCTTACACTCTTTTAAAGATTTCTGTTTATGGCTGTTACTGGAGACAGGAGCGATGGTGTGGTCTAGAATTACCATTCCTGCAACCCGATTTGATTGCCATTGGGGAGTGGATTCCCCAACATTGGACACTTCAGATTCAGCTAGACAGAGTGCTGGGCTATCTTGTCTAGATGGTGCTTTTGTCTAGACAGAGGTTTTGCCAAGAAAGGTTGGATCAGATGGGCCTTGAGGTCCCTTCCAACCTGGTATTCTATGATTCTATAATTCTATGATTATTCAGTGTCATTAAAATGCAAAGGGTGATTTCATTGAGCTTTGGAAGTGGGAGTTGTCATGAATTATGTTTATTACTGTAGTGCGTTTGAGGTCGACATGAACGTCCGTCGCTACATGAACGTGGAGCTGTAGGTGGTTCTTCTGTCAGAGAGCTTCCAGTGGAAACAGAAAATGAGACACAGTCAGGGTGGGTAGAAGATGCCCTCATGGAACAGTGTGAGGCTTTCTTAATTCCCCAGTGTGGGGGTACAAGCTAGATTTTGGGAAAAGGAGGCCGGTGCATCTACAAGGGAAAAAGAAATAGAGGAGAGGGCAGAAGAAGGGAAGGCATAAAGTGTAGGTGAAGAGAGACTGGAATCAAACAGCTTTGGAGAGGGGAAGGCTAGGCACAGTTGGAGGATGTTTCTGTGTGTCCAGAAGCCTCTGTCTTGGCAGTGTCTGCAGCTGCTCTGTGAGGTTTCTTCTCTGGATTTAGCCTTCTGTGGCAGGGGTCCCCATCTGGAGCTTGTTGGGTTTGGAGGGCAGCAGCTGTCTCTGGCACTTTTCTGAATCCATGGGGAAGAGTAGGTGAACGGCTTGTCTGGGTCTTGGTATTTCCTTTCCTCCCAATGCATTCATTTCCTCTGTTGTATCTTGTGCCGCTCCTGGTAATTCTCTCACTTGCTTCCATTAGTATCTTGGCAGCATGTGACGGGGCTGAAATGACATGATCAGGAGCTGCTGCTGTCTCGGTTGTTCACGGGCACACCAGCAGTGTTCTGGAACAAGTTTAATTAAGGATAAAGCACTCCAGAAGAAGGATGAAAGAGAGCATTATAAAATCAATGTTAGCAATCTTTTACAGGACAAAGTTGTGCAAGGTTTGAGTGACAAGATTCCTTCTTACTGCACAAGTCTCTGTTTTATAATTTGATCTCCAGATGGCTGTGATTATTCTCAATCTGGAAAAAGTATATTAATGAAGATTTTTTTAAAAAAATTGCATGTGATATGAATTCCCTTCATAATTGAAGCTATCATTTTTTCTTCATTTTGTTCAAAGATAAATCCGCTATGGAATTATAGACCCTTCCTATCAGACAGGTTTGATGTCATCATCTCAGCTTGTCAGCTGTCTCATTTTGAAATGCAGGGTAACTTTTTTCTTTAGGTCGGTAGATGAGAGAAAGACTTGCTGAAGTTGGTTAGAGCATAAACTCTATACTGGAAAAATTATACAGCCCATGAGAAGTGGTTGCAGCAGAGGGAAAACTGTGAATACTGGTGCACTCAGGGCTATGCTGGACAAGCAGAGACTCTCCTCTAACCTGGTAGCAAAGGAGAGGAAGCTATGGTGGGAAGGGGGCTGGCTTGTTTCAGTAGGAGGGAAGGAAAAAAGAACAAGAGTAATTATTCTAAAACTGGAATTTCTTTTGTTTGTGAATAAAGTAGCCCATCTCTTTTTTTTTTTTTTTTTTTTCCTGGCTGGAACTTGCTTGATATTGGTGCCTCCTGGCTCTGGCTTTTCTTGGAAGGCGATGAGATGAGAGAGTAAGAGAAGAGCATTTCCTCTTTCTTGCACAGCTCTCCCTTGTGCCTCCTCTCAGTATCTGCTCTAACAAGCCGTGCAGGGGATCCTTCTTTGCTAGCTGGCAGGTCACAAAGCTTCTTTGAGGCCCGGCAGGCCCAGTGCCCGGTTCTCGCTGCTGTGACTCTTTATTTTCTCTCGAATTGGTTGTGGCTTGCATGCACCGCATTCTTCAGCCAGCACCCTCAACACAGGACATTGGCCCAAATAAAACCTTTCCTAGTGAGGAAAGTCTGTAACACAACACATCACCCTTGCCTCTAGGAGAAATGAGGAGAGACTTTTTTTTGTTGATGTTACATTTTGTCAGTTCAGGTGGAAGGAAAGAGAAAATCATGTTAATCGTGCATTCTTTTCCTACGTGATAATGACAATTAATGAGAATTTAAACATCCCATTTGAAAACTTCTCCTTGGTTATGCTTTTCTCTTGAGACAACTTCTTTCTGATTAGACTGAATGGCAGAGCACCTCATTTACTGTTTGCTAGGGCAGCGCTCCCCCCAGGACAGCTTCAGGAGCAGTGGCTACAGCGATAAGGAGGTTTTTATTTGCTTGAGTTTTTTCATGTCAGATCTCTTTTGCAAAAACTGGATCTCTTGGAATCAGAGCAAGAATCATGTCTTGCTCTGGTGATCCTATTCAACCCAAGCTTTAACTTGAGCACAACCTCTAAAGAACGCTGCAGACATTGCAAATCCGAGCATGGATGAGGAGAAGCTGCAAGCTGTAAACTGGTTGGACTCTTGTGGAGTTTCTTTGTGCTGGTAAGGGTGGAAAAGCATGCACAGAAATTTGCATTTCACTCAATGTCTGTTTATTTGACCTGCTCCCAGGATTAGCTCTCAAGATTTAACTTCTGCGAGCTGCTCTCAGGGAGCATTTGTTGCTACATTGCCTAAGTGACTCAGGGGGAAAGGCGGTTTCTGGGTTTTGCAGCAGAGATCTAGCCTGTCCTGTAGATCAGCAAGTCATCAGGAGCAGAGTTACTGCGCTGGTCCAGGGGCTGAAAGATTAAGGAAACACATGGCTGCTCTTGTGGTGGCAATGAATCTGCCTGGAAATGTAACAACTTGCAGAACGTGTACCGAAATTGTATTGTTCAAGAGTGGAACAAATTAATTAGACTAAATGGAGTCTTTGGCTGTCATGACTCTGTTAAGAAAATTCACAGGAGACAGGCTGCCTTTTTCGTAACAGCTTTCCTCCTCCTACCCGTGCGGAATAAGGCTTTTTTGTACCTTTTTTGCTCTCTGCCTCGTTGTTTGAGTCTCTGTCCCCAGCTGCAAGAACTAAGGGACTCCCGCTCCTTCCCACGTAATGGACCAGCACCCAGCGGTGAGGAGGAGGAGGAGATGTCCTTCCAGCCTCACTGACTACTCGTAGAGTCATGATCTCTCCTCCCCATTGAACTTAATCCCTCTTTTGAACTCTCTTCAAGCTATTCTTGCTGTGCTGCTCTCTCCCCAGCTCCCTACCTGCCGTTCCTCAGGGCGTGCTTTCCCTCCTCATACGGGGCACTGGGGGCCACAGGGAAGACTTGAATCCCCTCCTCAGTCCTTGGGAGCGCAAAGTGCATCCTGCTGGTTATAGAGTCCACGGGCTTCATCACATCGCTGCAGCGAGGTGGATGCTACGAACAACCTGTAAATACTGCGTTCTTCAAGGGGAGAAAGACCCTCTTAGCTGTTTTCAGGAGCAGAGCTGTATTTCATTGCCTTGCTGACGGTGATTCTGATAATTCCCCATGTTAAATTGCCAGGGTGTTGGAGGGGTTTTGGTTGTGTCATTTTTTTTATTTTTAAATTATTTTTAAGTTTCTGACTCTTTTGAGAACAGGAATGCGTCAAGGGAACATGAAGGATGTGAGGAAGTAGCGCCATTGAGATTAAAGGGACCAAATTTTACCAGCAATCACAGCAAATATCTGGCTTGCTTAAGTGAAGCCAATTACTGTATTATTGCCTCCTTTTGCACTATGCACAGTAGGGATGTCACTGGATAATGGTTTGCATGTAGAGTTAATCACTTTGATGCATTTCTGACTGATCCCAGCAAATTATGTTTTGGTTCCACTATATTAAACACAAGAGCAGGGGATTATCATTAATAAATCTAAGGCACAGCATGCATAAATCTTGAATAAATCAAATATCAATTACATAGGCAGTATCTGCTGACATCTGCTTTCATCAAATAATATATTTGAAATAGATTTTATTCCACTTTGTCGGAGTCAAAGGACTGTTAGACTGGTGTGCAAAGACCCTTACTCCAAAGAGTTGGGTTATGTAGGCATGCTATTGCTTGCTGAGCAACATAAAACAGCCTTTTTTTTTTATTATTGCCTTTCATTTTTATACATAAATAGCACATTGGTTTCAGAGAGTAGTTCACATGGTAAAGAGAGGACTTGTATCTTTTGGGAGAAGCTCTTCCGTGTATGTGTTGCTAAATTCTGTTTTCAAGTATTTTATCAAGGTTACTTCTGATGAGGCTGCCGTGTATTCGCAACCTTTTCATGTGAGGGGTGGCTGGGTGGGGTGAACTCAGCCTGGGATTTCCTGGGGATTGTGACAGGTGGAAACTAAGTTAGTTAATGCCCAATTTCAAGGGAATTACAGAAAGGGAGGATTAGGTGTGGGCAGAGCCCAGGAGCCTGTGGGTGTTTGAAGGCCTGTGGGCAGGGTGAGTATTTATCTCCGAACACATCATCTCCCTGCCAGGGGCAGGTGGGGTGCTTCTCTGGCTTGTGGGAACACGCAAAGCAGGAGTTTAACGCGATGGTGAGTCCTCTTCCGACCCAGGCGAAGGCCTCGCATGGCTGCAGAAGCGACTCCCTCTATTGTGTGCTCTCCCCGGGGTTTGAACGCACAGGGACCACATCTGCACCCCTTCCTGCTCATGCACTGCCCCGGGGCGAGGGAGGGCTCCTCCCTGCGAGGGCTGAGACGCCCCTCCAACAAGGCGAATGATGGAAATAAGGAGTACGGTGTTGGCACATCAACGGAGCATCTTCAAATACTTTGGTTCCTCCTTTACTCTTTTTTCTTGTTTGCCGACTCTCTCTTCACCTCATTTCCAGATTAATGGAGACTGTGGTGCCTCTGAGCACCCCAGAAAATGAGAGCGTGCTTTCCTATTGAAGGAAAAACCAGATAAAGCTTTAAAGGTGTGCTCAGAGCACTTCCATTTCCAGCTCTGCTCAGCCTGCTGAAGCCCCACGTCTGCCTTAGCTTCGCGGAGGCACTTCAGAGGTGGGAAATGGTGCTTAGCGAGGCCTGTGGATCTGCAAGTTTCATTTCGTGGGCTCTCTGGATACTAACCAATGCATCTGAAGACCTCGGGGACATACCAGACAACCACTCCAGGGTTTTGTGTAATATGCTTAAACTTATACACAGATGTTTTCAAATATGTGCATACACCATAATAAGTTGGAGTACATGTAGGTGGATTTAGTTTTCTAATGTTGGTGCACCATTTGTCAAGCGTGCTTGTTTGTGAACAAAATTATTTTTTTTTCTGTCTGGGCATCTGTTGAGCCTGTTAATTCTGAGGAAACATGCAGATATCGAAATTATATTATGTGAACACCAAGCCAAAAGGAATGTAATAGTTTTTCTCATCATTTTTTGAAAGATCTGTCAGCATCTAAATTAGTAGTTTCAACAACTACACAAGTCCTTTAACTTACGCACTCACAGAAATGAAAGAGTTGGTATTCTCTGGGTTCATGTATTTAAATACAGCTTGCTTTCTTTTGTGCATGGTCCTGAAAGGCACTGGGAGCCACTGGTCCCATTTGCTGCAAGTGCACTTTTGCACAAATCTTTGTACCGATTCCTGCGATAACACCAGCGGGTCTGTGGACAGGACAGCACTCGGTGTGTGGAAAGTGAAGCAGTGTATGTGTGAAGAATTTATAGGAGTACTGTCCCTTGGGAAATGTTTTGAAAATATCTGACACTTGATATACTCTACTGCATTCCAAATGCAAAAAAAAAAAAAAAAAGCTCTTTAGAAGTGTTTTTCTGAGCCCCAGGGATGTCCTCTGGCAGAGATGGTCCAGCTGTATCCAGAGAGGGAGGGACTCCACTGCAACTAGGAAAAATAAATACAATAAAATAAAAAATGACAGAAGTGCTGCTTTTGTTTTGTTGGGAGGAATATTTAAAGTATTCGGCAAGCAGATCTCAGGCTCATATTCAAGTCTGATTCCGTTCTTAAAAGAGAATAAATTAAAATATAAAGCTTTAAATTCTCTTCTCAGCTGCCTGGTACAATTCCCATTGCCTTCTGTGGGTGTTATACCTGTGCAATTGGAAGCAGGTTCTTGTTCCCCCTTGCAATTTAACAAGTCCTATTACTGCTGTCAGGTGTCATGATACGAATCTGGGGGTGACAGTATGGATATGCAGTGGTGTAACCATGTATAATACTTACCCTGTTGCAGGAGGAGCTGTAGTTCACTGGAAAATAGGTATGTGTTCAGCTTTTGCCCGTCACTTTTTGACATCCTTTTTTTTTTTTAAATAGCTTTAAAGGGAACTGACAGTAAGAACTGGTTTGCAAGGCAGAGATCTTCTGTCTGAGGAAGGGATTCAGAGCATTGAAACAGATGTTGCACTGACTCTTTCTATAGGAAGACTGGACCTGGCCCGTGCCACTCCACAGGAGGCTCTGGAGAGGCCATCAGAAGAGGTAGAGGTCTTTGCATTTGCTCTCACAGAGGTTTAAATCTTCTGGCTTTGACATGGGTCTTGGTATGTGTGGCGCCTTGTATCCGCTGCATGTACACATGCGTACGTGTGCCAGTGGAAGGGAAAAGCTGAGACCACGGAGGGATTTCACAGCCAACATTTGCAGCCAAGTCACATTTCACGTACACAAAGTACAAGGAGTACAGCATTTTTAATTTGATTTTTATAGTGGATTTTTCTTCCCCCCCTCCCCCAAGGGAGGCACGTGAAGCATGAATTTTATCTCACTATATCACAACCACCATGCCCACAAGTCAGCAAGGTGGCCTTTCATTTACATTTCATACATTTTCATTCTTTATTTGCTGAAGGGTTTTTGTTTCGTTTTTTTTTTTTTATCTTGGTGGAGTCTCATCGCCTGAGTCTGCTGCCACAGGCTACTAATCTGGAACGGTTCTGAATCTCAAGCTCGGTCATAATGTTAGAAGATACAAAAGAGGTGAAGGGAAAGGTTGGGGCAAGTACAAAGGGCCCTTGCCAACTCCATCTAGCTGCTCAGGCCATCCGTGAGATGGATGGTAGCAGCCAAAACCACCAGCAAGGAGAGCATTGCCCACTGCTGTTTGGCTTCATGTCTCTGGGACAGCCCATAACTGTGTCCAAGTGTAGGGACACGGATCAGTAGGTAACAGCATGAGGAGATACTGAAGGTGGTGTTTCATACAGTCTCACCTTCAGGCTGATCCCAGCCTCCCTGTCCCGGTGTCAGCCCATACAGCTCAAAACCTTTGTGCAGGGCTTGACCTCCCCTTTGCTACAACCTCTGGGCCCACCGCCTCAGTTGTCAAGGATGTGACAAAAGCAGCCCCTAGTTTGTCACGTGAGGTAGCTCACTTTAAGGAGAAACCATTCCCAAAATGAGCTTGTCCGTAAAGTTGTGGGGGATTTGGGTTGAAAGGAAAAAAAAAACCCAAAATATGTAGAGTTTGTGTAAGATGGTGGGAGATTGAAAATACTACTATTTCCCTGACCTCATTTCTTTTTCTGCTAGTTAAAAAAACAAAATACATAGAGTTTGTGTAAGATGGTAGGAGACTGAAAATACTACTATTTCCCTGACCTTATTTCTTTTTCTGCTAGTTTAATTGGTATCTAGCAATTATTTAAAGTGGCTAGCAATGATAATGCAGGTATTTACAATCATTAGCAACTCTTCTTGTTGGAAAATAAGCCTATTGAATATTAAATTAAGTCAGACTGCTTAATACCATCTCAGGGCTGTCCTAAAGAAATTTCCCTACTCTGCAGGTCTACATGGATGGCAAAGTACGCACTCATACGCTAAACTGAGGGCTTTGAACCAAGCTGGCATGACATGTTACTGAAAGCAGTAAGATTTGTGTGGTGCAGGCAGTTTATAAGACCTTACTTATGCAAGAATGAATGTGGCAGACTTCCCAGATCTTTTATATTTATTTATTTATATGTACAGACACATATATAACCTGCCTTTTAGTTAATTAGCTAATGTTTGTAAAGTGCTTTGAGGATTAAGTGCTCTATAAGTGCTAATTATTATTATTATTATTAGCTCTCAGTATGCCTTTAGCAGACAAGGTCAACCAAGATGACACCAAAGAACGTATCTGCTAATGAAGGCTGGGTGGGCTGTTTGATCTTCTTTTTTTCCCTCCCCTGAGAAAAAAAAGATGGTGTTAGGCAGTAGGAAGGACTTCCTTAAGGATGGAGGTTGGTGAACCCCTGGACCAGATGGCCTGGGAAGCCCAGTGTCTGTCACTGGACATCCATAAGAACAGGGTAGACAAGCTTGTGTCAAGGAGCACCTAAGTGTGGCTAGTCCTGCCTCAAAGGACAAGAATATGTGGAATTGTTTCTGGAAGACCTTCACAGGCACAGGATATGGAGGCTGTGTTCTACAGTCTGTCTATTTGGTGCTTTCCTGGGTCCACACAAGCCAAAATGCCTGCAAGCCAAATATACAAGGCAGGACAGCACAAAACGCACAGGTGCTGTTGGCCCAGCCAGAAAACTCTCCATAAAGGTGTTAAGGTTTTGCTTGCAATCCTTTTAAAACCCATCTGACGAGGTTGCACTGCTCCGTTGCCCAACACATCCTCTGCCGGGTGTTATCCCCCCCATAACCAGGTGGGCAGCACTTCTGCTCATGGCCCACCAGATCTTGCAGCCTCATGCAGCAGCGCAAGCTGACTTTGCATTAATATTCGGGCCGTGAGGTGGGTCGATGTGCTTATCACTGCTTCGCTTCAGCTGCTCAGGGCCAAACGCAAGCTGTGGGCAAGCGAGGGGCCAGGTGCCAGAGAAGAGGTCCTCAGCTGCCTGGCCCGGGTTGTGCCTCAGTGGGTTATTAAACTCTCCACCAAGTGGGGAGTTTCCTCATTTTCACATCTCCCTTGCTTGATACCGTGTAAGTGACTTCTGGGTGCAATAAGTGTAATACAGTGCATATACAGAGTGCCTTTCAATCTCCTTTATGATTTGCAGACATTAACTAGCTCTCATAAAATCCTTTCAGGGAAAATGGATGTTTGTATTTAATACATGCACACATAGGCACACACATAAATATATTTAGAGAGGTCCATCTGTACGAATCTGTCCCAGAGAAAGAAGGAGCAAACAGAGGCAATGAAAGGTTAAAGAGAAACCCAGAAGATTGGCATCACGCTCCATAAGTTTTGGTCAGAGGCTGTCCATGAGAACAACAAAGCAAATCAGATTTCTTTATTTCTAGGCATCTGACTAAGACTTAATTGTTCTTACATGTTTATTTCCACACTTGCACGTAGGTACATCCACGGTAACACGGGTGTATGGTGTTGTCATTTGGGGTGGTATTTGGTTAAGTATATCTTATTATCTTCAAAGTTCTTAATTGCTAGCAGGTAGTAACTGGTTCTCAAAACTTCTGTTGGCCAATATTGAACTATTACTCCTTGTCGTCTTTACCAAATGAAGAGGCATATGATTGTGTTTTCATGGCATCCTTTCATTTATGTCCTTCTGTAAAAGCTGGTGCATCTAACATATGCGCCTTCCTCCAGCAAATCCCACCACGCTGCCAGGAGCACACAGGAGAACAGGGTCCAGCACGCACAGCTTGCCGGCAGCCTCTGCCAGAAACCCCCATGCTTGTCTGTTGTCATCATTCTGATAGAAAACATGGACCCCAAATCAAAGGAGTTAGCTTGGCCCTCTCAGAACATTTGTACTGAACAGTTAAGACATCTCGGGAAGCTGAAAGCAGGTTTCAGCCTGGCTCATCCCACGGCAGCAGCCATCACTGCAACCCATTTTTGTTAAACTTTTCTTAAAAATACGGATAGGGGAAAGAAGGAAAATTAGTTAAAGCACTAGATATGGTAAATATAAAGTACTGCTTTCACCTTAATATGATTTTCTTTCTCTTACACTGCAGGGAATTTTTATAAACTCTTTTTTAGCTTGAAAGTCTTTTAAAATGACGTTAAATAGGATGAATGTTCTGTGGGGGAGAAAGGAAACACAGCTGAGATAGGCTGGAGTCGCTGTTTCTGTTCTTGCAGCTGAAGTTCAAGCCTTTTTCTTTGATGACAAAGCAAACACACAGGGAAGGGGAAAGAAAAGAATAGTCAGCACCAGAGACAGAAGCTGTTTTCTATCGCTCGCTGGCTGCTACAGACCTGCCAGCTGCCCTGAGACCTGACAAACTCAGCTCTGCTGGATAGTTTAAGATGTTGTTTCTTAACTCCGTGTTTTGTTTGTGGTCACAGAAGCCTTGCAAAAGATGGAGTCTTGCCTGGCGTGGTGAAATCTTTCTTTATCAAAAGGACAGCAGAAGTCAGGTCGAAGAAAAGCAGAAGTAGGGTGAGGAGGGAAAAGGCAAGAGGGAGCAGCAGTGCAAGGCCAGTGTGGCCGGTGTCGCAGGGTTGCAGCAAAGCTGGTGAAGAGGGGACCATTGCCAGGGTCCTGCTGTCTTGTTTGCTTGAGTCAGGGTCCAAATGATCACTGTCAGGCCGATGAAGATGGTGGTGCTGGGCAGGAGCAGGCAGTGACTGTGGTAAACAAGAGGAAGGCACGGTGACTCCCTCTTTCATTAACCCCTTACTCCTCATTTCTGACCTTCCTCCCCTCTTCCCACTTTCCCCTCTAACCCGCACGCTGTCCCTGGGAGGGACATATGTCGGTAAACCTCACCTAACTGGGACATATTCCCTTAAAACTTTCTCTGGGTGTTAGGACTAAAATGAGGTGTAACTGGCAGTTAGGCTTCGGTTCCCTTAGAGCATCTGGACCTCTGCACAGTGACACCCTGCACAGGACCAGGCGTTGTGGAATTGCAGGGGTCCCACATCAGCTGGCGTTGAACAGGACCTCTCTTGCTCCTGCTGAATCCCGCAGGAAACAAGCGCAGGGCTTGGACCCTCCTAAACGGACTGCAGAGGAGGTGGGATGAGGAACAGAACTCTGACTGATGAGCTCAGGGGAATACTTAATAGTCCTTTCGCAGATCTTAAAAATGTGCATGCACTAAGAGCTACATCATACCAGCATACGTATTCCTGCGTGCTTTGCTGTGCTTGAATTTGACCGAATTTATGTCTGACACATCTTCTGCACTCTGCTAATTCTTTCTGGGCTTGTTCTCTGCACCCGTGCTGAGCTGAAACTACAGGGGTTTCATTTGCTGTCTCCAAAAACCAGTATTCCAAAATAATTTTACAATGTCCTGCGCTGCCCTCAGTTTTTCTAGTGAGTGATCGCTGTTTTGAGTGAAATGAGATAATTAGCCAAAGCAAGTTATGTATAGGTATAGCTTGCATTATATATGTGTTACGTTTATGTATAACATACATGTATGTATATGTATAACAAGGTTATGTTATATGTATGTCTGTTATAGCATCATAGTATTTTATTATATAATTATATATTATAATTCAATTAGAGTAATTATTGAAAAGTTAATATATCATTACATTCTAATGATATATCATTATATTATTATACATAGGTATATGTAGGAGCTCAGGAGATAGCTTGGATGGCTGAGTGAAGATTGGACGTAAATCTGGTTAGAGCTTAGTTGCTCAATTAAAGTCAATGAAGCCATCAAGTGCAAAATGAACATTTTCTTTTCTTTTTCTAAGAACTATGTCTGGATTTTCAGGGTAAATAATTTGGTTTCAAAACTTTTCTGGATGATGTACTCTAGCTAGTTATCAGAACCAAAGAAAAAATGCCTGTATCGGAAGGGTTACAGTGAATACAGAAAGGCACAGAGAAAGGTGGCAGATATATGGAATGACTTTGTTATGAGAGACAGTAAATAGTCTGTGTGAGATACTGGTTAGCCTATAGAAATGAACCCTGGATGAAATCAATACTGGTCTGAATGGTGGGGAGCATGTTCCCAGGGAATGACTTCTGCTGCTGCTCATACCACTAGAACTGGATGGCGCTGCCTGAAATAATTAGGCAGTGAGTTTAAATCAGCAAAAAGGAAGTTTTTCCTCCCCCCCTGCCCCGCCACTTCCCCAACACCCACAGTGCACAACTGTAGTGTGAAACCCCTTGTCACAGGATGTTGTAGAAGCCAACAGTATAAATAGGTTCAAGAAGGGATTAGACAAATGCATGGAGGAGAAGTCTACTGGGAGCTATTAAACACGATGGTCCAGATGCAACCTCTGGCTCAGGAAGTCCCAAAACTGCTGATTGCTGGAATCTGAGAGGTTATACCAGAGGAGGGATCACTGTAATTGCCATGCTGCTTATATTCGCTTCTGAAGCACCCACTGCTGACCACTGGGGGAGATGAGATATTGGCTTGGATGAGCCATCGGTGACTCAGAATGGCTCGTCTATTTTTTTGTTCTTAATTTTTGTACAATGAATGGAGAAGTGACCTCGTTTTTCTCCGCCCTACAAGCTGAAATTTACTAGTGCCAAGAAATTCCGATTTCCAACTGCTCAGGCCACACAGGACAGGCTGCTCAGAGCCAGCATGGATGCAGCGCAGCACGTTAAGTATAACATATCCCATACTGGCCTCTGTGACTGCCCGGGGCCAAGTGAGCATGCAGCACAGGTCAATGGCTGGACCCACTGCTTCCCTCCGGGTACAAATGCCCATTTGCTTATATGAGTAAAGACACTCAAGCAAAGTTGACTCCAACCTTGGGGCTGGAAATTCAGGAAGAAAGAAGCTTATTGCTTGCTGTACCTCCTTCCCTGAAGCGGGTAGGAAGGGATTAAGCAGCAGGGTTGGTGGATGGAGGAAGGTTTAGCTGCCTGCATATACAGCACCACCAGTTACTGCTCTAAAAGCTGAGCATGGAAGCTTAGAGTTGGTGATTTTCTGCAGTATTGGCCTTGTTTCTCTAGTGGTGGAGGGGTGAAGGTAACCTACTGTAGATCCAGATGCATGACTTATGTCCTCACTCCAGATTAGTGAGTTGATTCAGCTTGGCCTGTAAAGAGTAGTGGTTTCTTCACACTAACACTACGGGGTGAATTGAACTGGCTGCAAACCACCTCATTTCTTCATGTAGCGTTGATTCAGGAAACTGGCACACGTTGGCCCAAGTAGACTTGGGTAGACCTTTGGCAAAATTCATATCCACCCTGAAGGCACAAGGAAGGAGCCAAGACTTGGTGGGTTATCCTTTGGGCAGTACCTTCCAGGGTTAAGTCTTGGAAGGGTCCATCTAAGGCTACGCTATGATGTAAACTGCGACGTTTGCCCCAGAGAAGGACTTGGACCTGGGGGCCTGGACACAAAACAGCTGAAGTTGGAAGCGATTTGGAGGCTAAGCTCTGCCTTTGAACCCTCTCCAGCGTGTGTGTGTTTATCCAAAGCCATCCTCCCCTCTCCTTTCCCCCTGGCATCTCCTCCCCTAATTTTTCATAAATGTTGCCACTGGGGATTCGTATATGAGAAAAAAACGAGGCAAAAAAAAAAAAAAAAGCAAAGGGAGGAGGAGGAGGAGAGCTGTACCTCTTCTGCAAATGCAATAATTCAGATGGGGGAACGCGCTGTTAAAGTTTCTGCCTTGACGTGTGTATGTGAAACGTGGCCAAGTTATGGTTTCTGTGGGAATTGTACGTTTGAATTTTCTGCCTTTTGTGTGGTTAAATTCTCAACCACAACATTGCATTAAATAGTCAGGCTCTTTTTGTAATAGTTGTTGTACCCATAAAGCTTAATGTTTTGCTTCTTTACGAAGGTGGGAGGGTATTTGTGTGTTTTTGTGCTAGGGCGATGACATGGCGGTTTACTTTAAATCGGAGCGCAGAGGATACACTCGGATTTCTGCCAAAGTGAGGGGAGGGGGGTGTTGGGAGCTCTTTCTAGCAAGAAGGGATGGCTCAGCAACAGGGGTGCACTGCCAGACCAACAGCAATTAGTCTAGGGGACAGGGCCGGGCCTCGGGATTTCCTGTTGTGATACTGAATTTTATCTCTAAGCGAGCAATTCCAAACTTGCTCCAACTGGTAGAGCCCACCAGTTTTGTCTGCTCTTCCCTCCACCTTGCCTCCTCCAAATATTTGCTCTAAAGCCTCTGGGAAGTGATGCAAGTGACCTTTGTAGAAAAACTGCACCAGCTGTCCACCCGTTAAAAACCAGCATCACAAGCAGCACTAATTGCTGCTGTGGTTGGGACCGTCTGCGCAAGCCAAGCATCGACCTGACGTGAAGGTCTGGTTTCCTGTCAGTCCGTATAGAAGGTCAAAAATGAAACCTGGGAGGCAGCATGGGGAAGCCGGCACCACATCCATTTGCTCCGTACTTCTTCTGAAGCTGCCGGTGCTGGAAATTTTAATGTCAGCATATATGAGGGCTGTGGTCCATTGAAATGTAAATTGGAAGTGTTTCACAAGAAGTGTTTATATTCTACGTCAGCAGTAGGCTGAAAGGTAAAGGCTCAAACTTGACAATTATTTTTTTTTTTTGCATCAATGGCCAGCAAAAGAAAATGAAAGTTTACAGGTCCTGTGAAACCCGTTTGCTTGGGTTGGGTTTGTTACTGCAGCCCTGAAGCAGTCGTAGAGCATCACGGGCAGCAGAAATTATCCTCCATGGCACTGAGGAAAGGCGGCTAGGCTGGGCAGGGAGAGTGCTTCTTTTTGCTTCTTTTTAGTTAGGCTTTTTTTGGATGCTGTTCCCAGACTTGTTCTTTGAAAACACAGGTTCCAACCTCCTGTAGCCACCAAAAGCAGTTAAACCTTTCAGAGCAGGGCCCTGGTCCTGTGCAGTTAGGCACAGCTTGGAGCCTTGCTGGGCCTGATGGAGATCTGAGGATGAAGCAGAAACCAAATCACCAAGGTCTGGGAGCTGCAACCTCCCTTGTCTTTTTCCAACCTGCTGGCTGGAAGGCGTTATCTTACTTTTCATTCTTGCTTCACACGCCTAGCGAGTCCTTCCCCGGATTAGCGTCCCTGGTGTTTTTTGCCTTGGTGTTCCCGTGTGCTGCTTTCCAGCTAAGAAGCAGTGGTCCCGCCTGTATCCATACACATATTTAAAAGCTAACGTTGTCCTTCTGACCTTCCCACTTTCCCATGAACCCGCTGACTGTGTCTTCTCGCTGTATTTTGAATTTCCACATTTCCTGTGGGCAGACCCTTCCAAACCAGGCGGAGGGGAATTCATTTGCTCTTCCCTTTCCTCACACAAAGGGCGTTCAGATGCCTGTGACACCCCGAGACTGACCTGAGGCCGGCAAGTGCGACCCCGCGCCTGTAATTCGGTGTTTATCCCCACAGGATGAGCTCAGGGCGCTGTGCTCAGACCTAATGGGTAGGTAAAAGGCAACTGGTTTTAAAACTGCTTTAAAAGAATGTAAGTATATTTCCTGTTTTTACCCACCGGGTCCTTGAACAGCTCGTGATGTTTTTAAAAGGCAAATGTCCAATTTCCTTCACTATCCTCGGAATAAAATCCTGTGCGCTGGAGCGGGTGGGAGGTTTGCCTTGTGTTTCAAGAGAGAGGGGCTTCAACCTGCACGGGTCCTGGTTGGAGAAGCCTTGGGTACCTCCACGGGTTTTTCCTCCTTAACAGGATTTTCTGGCCTGTTTGAGAAAGTTTTCTTCTCACTCTGCCTCTGACAGCTCTAAGGGCACAGGCAAGGACACTGTCAGCAGGGAAGCTGAGTTTATTGGCTATAGATCCTATGATTTGGATACTTTCTGCCCTTTTTTGAAACAATTCTTTGGTTTTGAAAGCAAATGGTGGCTATAATATAGTGAATTGGACACTAAATTTCTATTAATTCATAAAAACTAAAATAGAATCCATTAGGAGTAGTTTGGTATTGGTGTGAAAGGAGATGTAAATTATCTACTATCATGCTTGAAATGCGAAAGCTAATCATGTTTGGCATCAGGCCAGCTACCATTAAAGTAATTATTTTTAATCATCAGCACTTGGTGACATGAATACTCATATTTGTTGATTTACTGTGGAAAGCACTTTATATTGTAAATAAAAAGCTGAGAAAATATACATTTTGTTTTAACGATAATAATAATTATTCAGATAAAAAGGCATTTGCTTTTATGAAGCCAAAAGAGTCGGTTTCTGTCCCTCCATCAGTCAATATAATCAGCCTGATCTAATGCCTGTCATATTAAATGGGAAGCCCACCAGCTGCAGAGGGGTTTGGATCCTATTCCTGTGTCAATGCTACATTTTTTTATTGTTAAAAATTGCTAATAGTGGGTTCTCCTGAACCACTGCTGTTGAACGACTCCTTTTTTTTTTGGCGGGGGCGGGGGGGGGGCAGGATGTGGGGTTAAGTTGACATAAATTCAAGCTGAGGTGTCCTATGTGCAACCTTTATTTGAAGATAAAGACCATAAAATATTGTAAATGGTCCACGTGACTTAGGTTAAAAATCCCAATTTTAGCTTATTTTCATTAGTTTTCCAATAAGGCTGAGAGTCCTAATTCCTAATTGCCTGCATGAGTTCTGTAAGTGGAGATATAAGCACCTTGCTTATTTGGGACCACTGGAAATATTCACCTGTCTTCTACAGGAATAAAACTGTATATGCTGGCACTGTGTGTCAAAATGCTACTCTGAAATTTGGAATTATTTAACAAGAGGACCAGTAATACATTCAGTAGACATCTCGTGAATATGACTGGAGCTCTGTATTTACCCCAGTGGTCCATCTCCCCAAAAGATGTGTGTCTGGTTTGAAGAAAGTATGCCTTGAATTCACAGGCATGACTGTTTTGGTAGGAAATATATAGTATTTAGGTAAAAGCGACTTAATTAAGCAATCAGGAAGTCCAAATTCAGCATGTAGTGGCTGGAAAGACAGCAAGCGTATGAAAGAAATTCAGGGAGGGGAAAGGGTTATTAGCGGGTAAAGCAAAAGCAGCAGCAGCAATGTACTAAGTGTAGGACAGTGTGCACTTTTAGGGAAACAGGGACTGATTCCTGAGAGTTAATTATAGTAGAATAAAAAGCTTATTACAGGGTGTGAGAGGGCGTGGGAATAGCGTACGCTTGGAGACGCAGAGGCAATTCTATCACGTGCATTTTCACAGAGTATTTTGTACAAGCCGAATTATAAAAGAACAAAATACCCCAAACAGGCAAGTAAAAAAGAAAAGCAAACAAAAACTCATCCCTCAATTCTCTCCCTGAGTAAGCAAATCCAACCAAACACGGGCCGTTTCCAAAGCCCCGAGAGCGTCACCACGCTAGCCGGAGGGCAGTGCAGCGGGAGGTGGCCACATGCTGGGTAGCAGGAGGCCCGGTGGGAGCGCTGGCTCCCATTTCTTTGGCACCACGCAGCTCAGCATCTCCACCCCAGCGCTCCATAGGTATTGATTTTGTCAGATTTGGTGCAATTTCCTTTCCCTCTAGTTTCTGACCGCGTTACATGGTGTGATGGTGAATGTAACTTGGCTTGGCGGAGGTTTGGAGTATTCCTGTGGAAGGGGTTGTGCTCCTCTGCAGTCTTCTCCTCCTCTTGTCCCCACGCAAGCCCCGTCCTCAAAATTTGGACCTTCTCTGAGCCTCTCCTTTCTACAGAGTATGGTCTATATAGCCAGCCTTTGTAGGGTGATGCCTATTTTATCTAGACCGAGGAGCTGTTACCAGCCTGCTCCAGCTGCGGGATGCAAAGCTTGCGGATGGTCACTAAGCCAGAGATATCGCTGCCTCTTTCCATCTCCTGGTTTGGAGCACAGGCGTGTGCAAAAGGCTGGACACACACTGCTTTTAATATTGGCCTGCAAGTTAGCCTCTAGGGAGATACTGCTCATTCCGGGGCTTGCAATTGGGTCTTTCTAGTCTAAAATTTGGGGTACAAGTGCTTAAATAAAAATGCATCAATTTGCCCATCGTCCTTACTTGTGGAAACTTAATATGTGATTGTTTTGGGTCATTTCTAAAAAAAAAAATGACAAGCAAGAAAAGACAAACACTTTGTGTGGGGAGGCTTAAGAATGCCTAGTAAGTGTTTTTAAATAACCTGGGTCAAAAGATGGAGATAAAAATTTACAATATTGTTGGTTGTGAAAATAAAACTTGGTTGGATTTTTCTGAAGGCCCAAATGTAAACAGAGAATTGGGCCAGTGCTAAATCAAAATGCTTCCTAGTCTTGTATATTTTAATTCTTTTCCTTGAGAAAGCCATGAAAGGTGAACACGTACTCCTTTCTAACAGTGAATCAGTCCTATGTGAAATTATAATTTCAGTAAATTCATACTTTACTAGTAATTCTTTAGAAAAGGGAGGTTCCCAACTCAAATAGTTCTTTAGAGAATTGTGCCTTATCCTGCAGGCAGTTCCAATATCACCTTAATCGATTTCTTACTGGAACTTTAGGGGGAAGATAAAGAAGTTTTGAAAAATTTTCATGAAACTTCAAGGGGGGAAAATCCTTTTCTTGAGTTTTTACTATTTGGCTACATTCTGAAATGCAATATCCATCAGTTTCAAATTTTTCCACAAAATAGGTTTAAAAAGGGGACTCTGAAATGTTCCTTTTAGAAAAATTGCAATGTAGATTGCTAACTTGGTTTTCTGGGGTTTTGTTTCTACATTTTATGTAATAATACAATATTATAAAATCTGAAGAAAGAAATTGATTTCAAAGAGGAAAATTCCAGCTCTTTCATTTCAAAATACTGGACTGTTTTGAACTGTTCACCCTATTGTATTTTTTTTTTCTACAGAAATATTTCAACAAATATTGCATGAACTTGTGAAGGATTTTGATTGACTGCCTCTGACTGTTCTCTCAAAGTTTTTCTAGGCACCTCCCATTAATTTTGTAGCCCTTTATTCAGCTTTACCGAATCTTCCTGCGCTGTTTTGCTCCCACAGCATTTTTCTCATCTGTCTTCTCTCTGACATTTCAGCAAAAAATGTATTCTTGTCCCTTCCCATGTCCTGCTGCTGTGTTTTCTCAGGTTGTTGGACGAGGTACTGTGTAAACTGTTTTATGAAAATTACACTTGCGGTTCCCGTGGCCAATAATCGGTGTCCCAGCTGGCTCTATGCGAAATGCACGCTCCGCTCTTGGGTGCTTCGCTAAAACCATCCTCTGCTTCTCTTCATCAGCATGCAGCGCCTTTCTCTTCGGCTTTTGAAGTCTGCATGCTCAAGCCAGGGAGTGTCGGTGGCAGAGCAGATTTGTAGGAAGAAGTGTCAATGTGGGTTACCTTCGACGTTAGCTAGATGGTGCTAAAGAATTTTTGCTTGTCGTGGCTAAGGAGAGCATTTGGAGCGCAGTCCTCCTTTCGATTCCTGGGCTTGGAATTAAAAAGCGACGCTTTTGCTTCGTCCTAAATGCAATATAAGCTGAAGCCAGTGCATACAAGGAGTTAAAACACGCGAAAGACCTGCTTCAGAGCACTTTATGAGTTAGGCCTATTGGTTTCAATGACTTCAGTGCTCTGTGGATCAGCCCCAGGAGCCTTACGCGTACTTTGACATAAAAGAGGTTTTGCCAGCGGAGGACTCCCTCTCCTGTGCCTGTTTCCGATCTGCTGGAGCAGCGATGGGCTTCCAGCACCGGCAGGCACTTTGCGTTTCACCCTCATAGTGCCTGTCATGAGAGAGTGAAAATTTCCTCTTGCCTTTTGGAGCTGTATCCTGCAGCACTTTGGAAATTTTTTTGAAGTGAATAATTTAGAAAACAAACAAACCAAAACACCACCCTTCCAACTTGCAGTAAGTGCTCTTGGAGCCCAGGTTTCCTTGCTTTTTGAGTGCTGCTGTTTCAGATTAACAGAGTCCTGGCTCTGATAAATACTAACAAAGTGTAACGAATGATCAAAGCTGCATTTACAACCCAATGAGCTTGAAATGATTGATCTGGATGACATAATAATGATAACCAGTGAGACGAGGCATGCAGGACTCTACCCCTCCAGGTCCTGGGAGAAAGGAGCAGGTATTAAAAATGACTCTACTTCTTAGGTCATCAGGTTATTCCCATTCTGATACAAGTGAAGGACAAATGCAAGACCCTCGCTTTTCGCCAGAAGAGCCCTGCAGCTGCTTTGGACTGTTCATATCCCTTTGATAGTAATTCATTGTTTCATACAGATTACAAAGTTTGGCTGATGACCCCGTAAGTAAGACCAAGTCATTCATGACCATTCCCTGTACTGCTGCGGTAGTTCAAAGGGTGGTGGAAGCTCAAATGTTGTTCTTTGCAAAGCCTGTGCGAGGCTGTAGTCACAGATGTGAAAGGATATAAGCGTGTCTAGGGCATGGACTTTGCCATCTGGAGGTTTCCTGTCATCTCCCAGAAGACTGGCTAGATGATTAACGACAAGACAGCTTGGACATACCATAACTGCAGTCTTCTTTAGAGCTTGGCTGCCTCTGGTCCCATGATCACCTCTCCAACAGCAGCACGTCTCTTTGTAACCTTCCAGAATCATGCTTCCAGCAGACTTCCTTGCCTCCTACAAAACAGAAGTGCCTTAGACCTGGAAGATGAGGAAGAATGAGCCTTCCTTGCCATGTCTCTTTTCTCTTTTTCTTCTTTTCAGTGTTTGAGTGCAAAGAACGTCCGGATGTGTGGTATGCTCACATTCCTCCGCACACCTTAAAGACAACTCACCCTTCTATAAAATCAACAATTCCTGTTGTTTATTTCTAGCAGGCTGCTTTTTCCAGGTAGCAACCAAAGACCTTGTACCCCCAAAGCCACCGATTTGGTGCTATGGGTGATAGTGTGTTTGTGCATGTAGGAGATGATCTCACAGAATTGGGAACATCTTTGCTCTACAGGTCTGGTCCTGATGTGGTGTCACTTGCTCTGGATTCACAGCAGCCAAGGATCACTTTAGGGCCAAGTCCTCTCATGCTGCTGCTCCATTAAAGTCCACCAACTTCTTCCTTTCCTTTTTTCTCCCAGAAAAAAGTATGTCTATCAGAATAAAGTTGTTCACCCACAGGCCAAGGAGAGCTGGCATTTTAAAAATACTGGGCTGAATCTCAGCAGGATGTAAGTAAACAATAACACCTTTGAAGTCAAGAGAGCTTTTCTCATTTACTGTCTGAGACTCTTTCTCTGTGTGACACTGAGATGATATTCACAGTATCTACAATTAGAGCATAATATTTTGAGGTTTCCTATAAAGTTGACAAGGAGACAGTCCCTCCAGAAGGCAGTTATGGCCTCCAAATATGAATCTGAATTGCTCTGTGGAAGAGGCTATCTTTTTTTCGGTCTGCCCCTCCCCACCTCTTTTCCCCTTTACCCCTCTATGGACCATAAAGACTGTCCCAAGTTAAGCACCTGAAGCAAGGTGCTTAAAATTTGGCCAGCTGCATAGTGTCTCGTGTCAGCACTTTCATCACTAACTCCGGCGTTAGTTCATCCAGCCGTTCCTTGAGGAGTTCCTCAAAGCGGCTCCATCTGTTTGTCCAACCTAAAAAAAAAACCATTAGTAATGACAAGTAGGACTGACAAGTATATGGACAAGCATGAGCGCTTTTCTAAAGATTTCTAAACTACCCCAAAGTCTTTTTACCCAAACAGTGTTACCGTACACGACAGTTGACCTCAGACTCAGTTCTCCGAGCAGTGAGTTCAATTAGCTTTAATACTTTCAACATTTAAATAGTTAACAGTAAGCAAAGTTCTTTAGAAGTGGAGGGGGACGACTACATGTGCGTCTGCTGAAGTTGTCAGGCAACGATGGAAAAAAAAAAAAAAAATCTCTCTAATTGCTTCCAGACAATGCCTTTTGGATGGGGCTGTGCGAGAGCAAGGGGAGCTCACGCTCTGACAGAGGGACTGCTCCCAGCCAGAGAGGAGGCTGCTGCAGCCCTGCCATCTCTCCAGTCCTGCCTGGCGACCTTCTCGCTGCCGATGGAAAAAGGGCTACTTTGCCCAAAACCACCCGGTTCTCCGGCTCTCCGCAATACCCCTCGCTAACAGGAAACCTGTGGAAAGCTAAACGCCTGGGGCGGCGAGCCAGCAGATCTAGGTCTACTGCTGACTTTCTTCACGAGTGTGGGCTCGTCCTGTGGCTTCTCTGACTCTCCGTTCTCCTTGCCAGTAAAATCTGAGATAAATCTGAGTTGTGGAGGGCCATAGTTTAACTAATTTGTCCAGATCCTACAGTAGCAAGTGTCATCATCTCATCGATATACAGATAAATTCCTGCAAGTTGCGATGTATCCTTAGCTAGAAGTACAACCCTAACACTGATCTTCCTGCTTTGCTACCTTTCATGTTGTTTTCTGGAGTTTGTTCATCTCCGTGTTGGCGGAAAATGGGATTCGCATATTTTTTTGCTGCAATTGGAAAACAAAAGCAGAAGGAGCTGGGAGAGACGGCAGCAGAGAGCACTGAAGAAACTTCACTGGCTGCAAACAGTGTTAACAGTCAGTGCCAGAACCGAGGGAGGAGTAATAAGGTCATATATTCTGTGATGACAAGTGGGAGAGCTTCTACTTGAGCTACCAGGACTCAGCTCGAGCAAGTCCTGCCACCAGTCCAGCCCTGGCTATGACAGACCAGCCTCAAAGGTGACTTTTCAGGAAAGCCAAATTTCTGAAGCAGCATAGAAAAAACTGAGGTGGAAAGGCAATCAAAGTATTTAGCTCTTACTAGATTCTACAGAACTGCTCTCCGAAGCCTCCACCAGCTTCAGCTGCGTTACGGGGGCAGACTACAGCACTGCGTTTTACTCTGCTTTGGCTCAGCCTCAGGCGATTCTTTATCAGACTTTTCTGGTATTTAAGTGCTAGGCATTAGAAATGCAGCTTAAAATGAAAGCTTGATCTTAGTTTACTGTGGCATGAGGTGGTATTATTGAGGTTATTTCTCTCTGGGAAAATCTGTATTGGCCCTTGTCAGTCCACAATGAAGATACTTATCTTTGTACTAGTCCGGGTGATTGATTGTGTCCAGTCAATACTGTCCTGTGCTGACGTCTCATTCTATCTTAGACTTTTTTTTTTTTAAAATCTCACTGTGGAGTTGAAACCACTTAAATATTTTATTACAGAAAACATAGGCTCAGCATGCAAATTTAGCAGTTGAACTGTATTTCTATCCATGCACATACACATACTTTTACAGACACAGTTTTTAAAATTTTATCTAAACTAATTTAATACTAACCGATTGGATTGTAGTGGACTTGATAACAGTGTATGTGAGCATCATTTTATATCAGGAGTTAAACAAGTCTCCAGTAAAGTAGTATTGTGGTTTCTTGCAGTTGGAAAGATCAGAGAGTGTAATAAAAGGAGCCCGGAGAAATGGATGACCCTAACAGGAAGGAGATCCACAGGAACATCTTGAGCGAATTCATTGCTACATGTTGACATCCAGTGGAGAAATGGTCTCAGAAAGCCTCCTTTCATCGTCTATACAGCAATCTTAGGCAAAGACGCCTGAAAGTGATGCTGCTTAGGTTAACCAGAAGCTTTGTCTTTCAGATGGATTTAAGAATGTAGGTCACTGTCAACAGACACTGCAGGGAAGACAGTGGAGTTTCAAGATATTTGTAAAGCACCACAGTTCATCTCGAGCCTTCCCCGCTCATGGCTGAACTGGTGTAATTGAGTTTACGAGGACCCATCATCTGTTTCAGTCTAAAGTCAGCTGGGTTAATTTAAGGCAGGACTGACTAGCTGGCAGGGGAGAGCACTTTAAACCTACCCCAGCCATTACTGCTGCAGTCTGGCCTACTGCCAGCACAGAGTCTGCAAGGAGTTGGAGTATATTTAGCTTCAGTTTATCCTCTGCCCCCTCAACTTACATGCTGACCCATGCCAGCTGTGACTCAAGTCTTCCTGGCCACTCTTCTTGACATCCTCCAACCTGCCTGCGTGTTTAGATTCTCGCTGCTTACTTATCTTCGACCGTGAAAATTTGCCTGTGAAGCAGGCTTGCTCCGACACCTTGGGCGAGTCATTTAACTCCTCATGCTTAGTTTGCAGATCAGCAAAATAAAAAAATAACTCCAGGAGTCCTCCTAGGATGCTGCGAGGAGCGATGCTGGAGTGTTTGTGCTCCACCCTGGTTTTCCGTAGAGAATTGCAGGATTACAATTAGTATAGCCCTACTTTGAAACCTTTATATTGGGTGTTAAAGTGCCTATATTTAGACTTTTTACTTGTTTTGAAGGGTGGTGAGGGGTATTTTCTATGTACTCGTATGATAATCTCACTTTACCTGCATCTTAAAATACTTCTCTCTTTCTTTTTCTTTAACAGTTTAACAGCAATAGTTTTAAAATGAGTTCACCTAGGGCAGAGATGGGAAAAACTGAAAATATTTAATATAGCATATGACATATATTTGTAATATTAGTGAGACAAGTCAGTCAGGGACCATGTGTTTATTACTCCGAGAAGGGATACAGCCCTGCTGTTATTACCAAAAAAAAAGTAGTTCTTACTGTACATGGGGAAAAGTCCCCCTGATTTTAGTTTCCTCCACCAAACACACCCTTTTTTTAATCTTGGAAGGTTCCTTCTCATCCATTCCAACTTTGACTTCAATATTTTGTGGACAAAAACTGTCCAGCAACTTTATAGGATTTCCAATTAGAAATGATACAAGTTTTAGCACATCTCATAGGCAAGGGAATATGATGTACTTAATGATCTGATAAAAGTAAACCTGAGGGAGCTCAGTGCCACTCAGGGTCAAGGATGAGATCACATCTGAGAAGGCAGCAATGGTATCAAATACCTTTTGTAAAACAATGACAAAAAGGACTTTAGAAAACTGGCCTGGATTCAGGGGTCCTGATTGGCTCGTAGTGATGTCAACCATGTGCCTATAATGCCCAGTAAATGTCTCATTCTTCTTCCTTTTTAGGAATAATTGCCCCTTAATAACAGCAACAAGTGACTTCGGGTCACTTGGGGTGCGCTGCGAGCTGACTGTAATGCGCTTCAAATAGTCACAGTCAATGGGACTGAGGAGGAGTTGGCGTTAGGCAGATTTTACACGTTGCGTACCTTTCTCGCCCCATCACAGCAGCACGAATGAACCTTTTAGGTTGAATTTCTTAACCTGCCTTTCCTGGGGCTACCATTGTGGTCTCATATAGTGCTGGTTAATTTGGAAATAGCATTTTGGCAGTGGAGAAAGTTGCTCCATTGTTCTTAGGTCACAACTAATTCTTTCTGGGTAACTCCTGATGCCATATACAACAGCCTGTTGACTAGCCTCTGCCAGTTCTGTGTGTCCTCTCAAACATGAGTCCATGGGAAATGGCCGTGGTCCACCATGATGACACCTACTACAACCAGTTGAGAGAGAAGACTTTGTGAAGCTCATTCTCATTATTGTAGTTCGGTCTGGAGGATGGAGAGGAGAGTTCATGTTTTTGCAGCTGGAGGACATTCTGGAGGGAAGGGTTTCCTTCCATCTGAGACACAGAAGTAGAGTTCAGAGAATCTTGACTTTTGCCTACGCCTGCCACTGATGTTTTGTGCGACTCTAGGACAGGCACGGTCTCTCTGTGCCTCAGTACGTGATATCCATGATGGAAATATAACCTGATGTTTATGTTAGATCAGGCAAAGCATCATTCTCAAATGGCTGTGCTTTTTTCAATTACCAAAGGTATGGTTTTCAGAGCATTATATTATTCTGCTGTGCCACCAACATACCTTTAGGTCCCTGTCTGTAAAGGGAAGAGGAACCTAATTCCCTGCTTTACATGAACCTTCTTATAAGCTCACAATGGAAAATTGTGCTAATGGCAGATCGGAAACCTATTTCATTCCTGGGCATGAGGTAATTAGGTATTGCAGTGATGATGAATACCAAACAAACTTGGTATGAAAAGCCCCACCAGGGGTATTGCCAGACAAGTGTAACTGCAGTATTGTGCCTGACTCCTGCATAGACAGGAATATGGAGGGCTGAACGTTCATAAATAATGTGAGCAAACTCCCTGTTGCCTTGTACAGTGATGTAGGTATGTGTCACAGTTTGCGTTCGTGGTAAAAGTCCATCCTTTTAAATAAAAAGGTTTTGAGAAATAGAAGGTTTCAGATGTTTGGGATTTGGTCCAGTATCCAAGAAAAGAATGCATTTATGACGAAAAATTCATAAAGAGAGGGTTAAAAAGGTTCTTAGAAAAACTAAGGGATTTTTAACAACATATACAGGGAGTAGTCTAGAGACCAGGAGCTGTGTGTTTTCAGTGTGTTATCTGCATGGAACATAGTCTGGCCCTTTTGCAGGTACAAGTATCTTGAATGCTCCTATAACCTGTACAAAGACAGAGGAAGAACACCACGTAGAGCAGAGAGAGAAGGATATCTAGGGAGGGTGGGGGGAGTGCAACCAACAGGATGATCATAAACTTTTATTTCACTTAAAAATGTATTGCTAGTACATGCCTGTGGTGGTCCTCCAGCTGCACAGTTGGTGTTTTTGCAGGTATTGCATGTGTTCTGCATATGAAATTACCATGATTTACACCAGCTTGGACCCTAATCTGGGAATGTGAATTTAACAAAGTGTCTGGCTAGGACAGAACTCTGCCCACCTGAAGCTTGTTGCAATTTGAGAGCCTTTAACGTGTACCCAGGTGTCTGTGCCACCTTGCAGATACCTCAATCAGAGCTGAAATACCCCACCAGCTGCTGCCCCACCAATCTGAGCAGCCTGGGAGTTAATGATGTTCCTTGTCCTGGTGGGGTCAGGAAAGGGAGCACAGCCTGACAAAGAGCTCTTCCAGAGGGCTTGCTGAGAGCTGTGTTGTTCCTGATGGTCCTGTCTTTTTCCTCTGCTTGGGGTGGAAGTTGTGCCTGACCGGTTGCTGCCTCCCACTGCTGGTAATGCCTCTCCCTGACCCTGGGTTCGGATTTGTTTGCTAAGCTGGGATCTGTAAAACTGCAGTCTAACAATTCCACCACTTGTTCTAATTTAGTGAGGGGTGAGAATTAACAGATGGTGTCATTATCAAAAGCTGTTCAAGTGTTGAAACAACATAAATCCCCCAAATACCAAATACAAACTGCAGTAATTTTTCCAGTATCTGTTGAATAATAATCACACTTTGCATTTATACAGAGCTTTTTAATCCACAGCTTTTGAAGTGCTTCTAGATTGGAACTAAAGCTCGGCCCAGATCTGTGAAAGAGTCAAGCATAATATTACTTGCTCTTCTGAAGTTCAAGGTGTGGTGCAGAGTGTTAAAGGCTGGAGATCTGCGCAGGGACTCTGGCTTCTCCTGTCTCTGCTACTGCTTCTGCTGAATGGGCTTGGGTAAGTGATTTATTCTTCCATACGCAAATTTCTCAGTTTCTAAACGAGGAATGATAATGTTTTGCCTCCTCTGTGAAGTGTCTTGTTTTGGACAGATGAGAAGCGCTGTTAAGGTGCGGGTGTTGTGTTAAAATCATTATTGTTTTTACCCTTGAAGAGCAGATGCTGAGGGTGGTGAATATGAAATGCTTGGTCTGGGTTTTCAGAGGGGCTGGGAACATCGGGGTTCTGACTGGAAGCCCTTCTAAAAGCTTCATGGTTTTTAAGTGTCCCAGGGCAAACACTGTAAAACAAAGGCCGTTTTTTTTCCCCGCTCCTTGTTGATATCCTTGGTAATCATTAAAACTTCTCAGGACCATGGTGGTCCAGCTTTACGTACATTGTGTCTTCGGAGTGTACCAGTGTGTTTCCTTTGTCTTGCCTTACACCTGCAAGTGTAGGTGAGTGGTCCTGCAGTTAAATCCAGTAAGTAACTGTAGTGAGGAAGTGCAATGAAAAAAAGATTTGAGCTTGCTTTCTCACACACTATAGTTTAGGACTGTCTGATGAGGCTTTCTTTCAGGATTAAAAGAAACAGATGCAGTCAAGATCATCTCTGGTGAAGTTGGGTGTTAAGACTGCGTAACAATAGTAATGGATCTTATAAAAAAAAAAAAATCAGTCTATGATCATTGCATTTCAGAGTTGCATGGTTCAGAAGATAATATTTATGGTGGTATTGATAATATTTATGTTTTAGTTGGCCCAAAGTGTCCCCTGGTCCTTTGTGATAAATGTTTTGAAGATGTGCATTTTTGTAATAAATACGAGTGGGGAAGGAGGAGGGAAAAAAAGAGGGGGAAAAAAAGAAGGAGGAAAAAAACCCCAAACCCAGCATCTTGGGAGGGGAAGCTCTCCAATTAATCATGGCCAATTCTGTCCAAAGAAACAAAGTTGATGTATTTAACATTTCCTTACTTAAATACTGCATTCATAAGAGTATAGTACTGGAAGGCACCCTTTGCGTCATTTGTTAGACTTGTGTTAGTGAAGTGGTTAGGGATCTGTTCTCTGTTCCTTTGGGCAAATGTCATAGTACAGCTTGTATCCGTGTGGTCTAAAGCCTTCCATTCCTAAAAGAAGTCAGCAATGCTTGAGCAGCTTCCTAGGAGCAATCCCTGGCCTGTGGCAACCCCTGAACCCGGCTTGGCCATTGGGAAGGACAGAGGTAATTCACCCAGGCCAGAACTGAGCCAGAAAGTGCCACTGTATCAACAAAAAGGGGACAGTGCTGGAGCCTACCATCGGTCTAATCACTGGCTTCGCTCCCAGGCTATAGCAGGTGGTCATGTCCTGCAAGCCATTTGAAATCCCTCTGAAAGGCTGGAGTGTGTCTTAGTTTCCAGTGCTGTCTGGGATGGATGTATTGTCAGCATACGTTCTTTTTAAAGAAACATGATTTTATGCAGATGTCCTATGAGCTGTTGCAGTGCGTGCTGAATGATGCCTTCTCCTGCCAGAAGGTCCCGATGATGGGGTAGGAGTGGGAAGGAGGTGGCATGAGTCAGGGGCGTTGGCGTTGCTCCGTCGGGTACCACGTGGGTGTAATTTAGCCTTCACTCCGTCAAACCTGGTAGAGACAAGACTCAAAATTCTGTTGGCTCCTCTTATACACCAGAACATTATGAATGACACTTATTTATTTATTCATTTGGTCTTGGTCAGATGAAAAGAAGAAAGAAAAGACTCCTCGAGACTTTTCTAGCTTTGACACCATTTGAGGCTTTATAAATGTGGGTTTCAGCTGCTCTTGATGCAAGTTACTGCAAACTGGCAAACCAGCCTGTAAGCCAGCACAACACAACCACAAGTTTGGCAACAAATTACTGCTGCCAGATGCCTTTGCTGTTCCTTTAGCTTTCTATTGATTCGAGGCGCTTCACTTTTTTTTTTTTTTTTCTGTTGTTGGAAATACTTTCAAAGTAGAACACAGTGTTTTGGGTTGTCTCGCCAAAGTTTAGCTGTCCTTTTGCATCTCTGCCAAACTTCCTGTTTTCAGCAAAAACAATTTATTATCTTGCTGGTTCTTTAGACCTGAAAGGATTTGCAAGCACAAATAAACTTCTGAGTTTTGGGTGGTGGTTTTTTTTTTTTTTTTCCATGGCCTTTCAAAGAATAAACTCACTTCCTCTCAATTATGTGGTCCATACTAGCAAAGAGAAGTATTTAACCTTTGGACCACTAGCAAGATTCAGAAAACGTTTTAATTGTGCAAAGCTTCTGCACTCTGAACTTTTAAAGGACAGACAATTGTTTTTTTCATACGCTAGAAATCTTTGTTTTCAGGTGGTTGGGCAATAGCATCGCTCTGCCACGTGCATGTTAAGGGAGTTTGGAGCGAGTTACAATTTGAAATCTTTTAAAGATTTTTAGTAATTGACCAGAAGTGAGCGATATACTCTGCTCAGGAGCACTTTGTTCCTAAAGGCTTATTATTGACAATCCATGGCCACGTTGTCACAAAATGGAAAAATCTATGATAGGTATGCAGAAACCTTCCTGTTCAACAGCTCCACCGAGTCAGATCTGCAAGTAAGACATTAGGCAGTGAAGATATCTGTTGTCTTCGTGGAGGGAGAGCAAGATGTTGTTGCAAACCAAAGCCCTGCTGCAAAGAAATTGTGGAAGAGTCTCCCCTCTAAAAATGAAACACATTTAAGTTATCAAAAAAGAGGGGGTGGGGGGGGAAATCCTTGTCATTCCTACTCAATGCCACTGTAGCGTAAGGGAGCTCAACGAAAGCATGCTTGTAAAATTGACTTTGACAAGAGGATGTTCTCAGGGTAGGAGTTGGTAACTTGGCATTAGACGGCTATTTCTCTGTGGGCTTTCAAAAATTATTACGCATTACCTGCAACTGTTTGGAAGATGTTGAAGTCTATTTTTTGTACTGTACTTCAAAGGATTTGCAAATTCTTTGAAGGTGACTTAACAGCTATTAAATGATTCTGAAGGGGGGAGGGGTGGAAATCGAAAGCTTTCCAAAAAAAGTTTAAAGGATATGTTTAATATTAGTGTTGGAAATGCACTATAAATCCTCAAAGTTTATGTGTATCACCATCTCCGAGATGGCATTTATCAAAGGGAGAAGGAACAATTTACGGAGGGAAGGATCTTTTTAGGAGTTTAATATGTTCCTCCCTGTGTCATAGAAAAAAAAAAAAATAGAATTACATTTGAGCAGAGTTCTCCAGCTACAGAGAAATTTTTTAACAGTTGTAATGTCCTGGCAGGCCATATGTTGTCAGGATGCTGCTGCTGTTTTCCTAAGGAATACTGTACTTTTAACCAATTTTTTAGCAGTTTGGTGTCTTTTGTAAGGTAATTATAAAATAGAAAGAATCCCACAGTACTAAGTAAAAGGAAGATGTAAAAAATGTCATTTTAATATGTGGAAAAAAAACAACCCTGAAGTCTGAATAACGAAAGTAAAAATGCTGCCACTTTGAATGGGAGGCTATTAATATTGTTTCTATTATAGGCTTATCAGTTCATAACTGTAGGGAATTCTAAAAAGGGCCAGGAAGAGAAATGTGATTTACCAGTTGGAAAGATGTTTCTCTAGAGTCAGGTTTAGATTTTTGCTGCTTCAAAAACTCAAGAACTCTGCGTTCATCCTTTCAAAGTGCAAGTGGTTAAAGGGATATCAGAAATAATTTTTGATACCACTAGCTTCAAAGAAGTTAACTGCGGTTAGTATCCTTGGTGCTCAGCTTAATTTGTTAAATCATGCTGCTTCTGAAATTCATTGCAAAATTATTGTTCTCTGGGGAAATAATTACCATTCCTCTTACTACTGGGGGCGGGGGGGGATGGTGGTGCATATGTTTGTCAGCAGAGGAATTCAAGTCGAGGAGTTTAAAGGAAGCCTTTCGTTCAGTAACACTGAGTCAGCATCCTAAAAAGAAAGGGATGCTGATCTATTGATTCTTGAATAATAGGGTTGTGTCCTATTGACGGGAAACACTGCGTTGATACAGTTCTCCTGCAAGTGAAACTAGACTGACATGTAAGGGTTTGTAAACGAAACAGGGCTGGTGAATCTGGGCTTCCTGTTAATTTTCATCTTGCTGCAAGGTAGTGATGGGATTTTGGCTTTTGGGGCTGTCGGTTGGCAGTCATCAAGCAAGGAAGAGGTGTTGAGCATCTGGCAGGGCTGAGCCTGTAGTAAATTCCGTCTCTCGGGAGATGGCTTAGGTTAGAACACCCAAAATCAAGGCTTTTAGTTCATGTGTGTACCCTGCACGGGCTTTGACAGAGGGAAATAAGTGACGGGGAAGTTCTGGCAGAGTAAGACTGCAGTAACCCTCCAGGGAAGGATTTTGGTGGGATGCTGGAACAGATGTGCATCCCAGCACCCCCTGAGCCTCATCTAAACTGACCCCTGTCTCAGTACAGAGGCTGGGGACCAAAGCATTCCTCTGGCTTTTTAGGAACGCGGGTGTTTTGTTTCAGACTGGTGGGGGTAGGGATTTACTGGGGAATTTGGAGTAGAGCCCAGAATTTCCAAAACTGGAGCCGAGCGTTTCAGTGAACTCCGCATCTCTTGTGTGTGTGTGTCTTGTCCTCCACTTAGTCATTAATGGACATAAGGCTTCCAGCCTGGCCATATACAATATCTGTATGCAGAGCTTTCTGCAGTATACCATAAATGGAACCATTTGCATAGTTTTCCATCATCAGAGCTACTTCGTAATGCCACATTTCTCTCTTCTGAACCATGCAGTGCATCATGGCCTTGGCTGAGAAGAAGCATTGACCACCTGGAATAGTTTGAAGTCTCAGTTCAGGAGTAGAAAGCCAAACTGGGGCGTTTCTTAGATCTCCTCTGGGTATGTTTAGCAGTGTAAATGAGAGCCAGTTGGATTTTAATGATTGTCTGCTACATACTGTGCCTTGCAATGTATGGAGGATGGGGAAAGGAAAGGGTGGCTGTGGCTTTGACAGCTCCTGGCTTCCTTGTCAGCTGCAAGAAGCAAAAGAACAAAGTTTCATTGAATCCACTAGTGGCTACAACTGACAGAAGCTGGAGCTTCCAATGCTTATAATAAATAGATGAGAAGCACAGACTGTGGCGTTCTGTGCTGCCTTTTGGGATGCAGCACAGATCTCGGACAGGTGCCGCCTGGCCAGCGTTCCCCTGGAGAAGGTGAGGACCAGGATATCTCCAGTAGCTTGGAGGCTGGCTTGGCTCTTGGCTCAAAACAGAAGTTTTAGACATGCATAAATGACTGTTCGTGTTTGGCTCTTTCTTTTTTAACGCTTAACCAGTGTTCCTAGTGAATCTGAGGAATTGCCTATAAAAGTTTCTACATCTGTTTCCTTCCTTAGGCTCTGTAGGCAGCTTGTCGGTCGTTGCTTATATCCCATTCGGGGCAGATTGGGGAATACTGCATTTATTTATATTTATTCAGTGTGTCTGGAACCTGTCCTGGAGTTAAAGCACCTCACAAATTTTTAAAACAACCCATTAACAAATTCTAGATGCACTGGCTTCATATTTCAGTTCATCCCTTTTCCTGGAACTGATTTTTTAATTAAAAAGTCTTTTTTTCCCCTCAAAAAGCCAAGCACCTTGCCACATGAGCAGAAACCTGCACCTCCCTGACAGTGCTCCATCCCGAGGCTGCTGGAAATGACCTTGCAGTGGGGTGTGGATCTAGCTGTGAGGAAAGGATGGAGTACGCTCTATGGCCTAAGCTTTGAGAAACTAGGACTGGAAGAGCATTTCACAATCAAGGGGCCTTTAGGAGATCCTGTTTTCAGGTGCTAAGTTTCTTTGCTAAGTTTAATCGCTTTGGTGATGTGCTTTCCATGCCAGGTATCCGCTCTAGACTGCAAAATTTCAGCTGAAAGAATCCTAAAAAATACAGCTGGGGGGGGGCAGGCGGGCGGTGGAGCAGGGCAGGGGGGAGATTGGAACAACAGTGTTTTGCAAGAGTAGAAAAAAATAAAATAAAAGAAAGGCAAAAAACCAATTCTGGTAATCTTTTCTTTAAAACTGCATGGCACACCCATGCTTTGGAGCAGAGGCACGAAAGCTGGCAAGTAGCTGGCTTTTGTTTCAAGGATATGCCTTTTGCAGTTTCTGTCAAAATCCACCCAAATTTGGCAAAGCTGTCAGGCTTTTAACAAACTTAGTTCATGCATATTCAGCAGCAAGGAGTTGGATTGTAGCGGCACACAAGACTTTCTGCCCAAGGAGCCGCAGAGCCTCTCCGAGTCTGCCTGGTCCCCAGGGCAGGAGCGCTGCGGGGTGGAAGGTGAAGATGTGCCTTCCATGAGCTGCCCGCTTCTTCAAGGCTTTGAGAGGATGGCAAATACTCGTGCTAGGAAGCCTACATCTCTGTGTTAGTTTATTCTTTCCGAAGTAGTCTTGAGGGTTATTTGATTTGGACATAGATGAGAAGAATTGCAGGGCAGGCAATGTGGGCATGGAAGCCTAGGGTTTGGTTGGAAAGGGAAAGGAGCTGGGAAGGTGGGAGAGGAGGAGCAGAGAGATGATGAGTCCTGGGGAGGACTTGGCAAGGGGCTGGGGCGTTGGACTCTGACCAGAAAGATGGGGAATAAGGGAATGAGGTCAGGAGATGAGGCTGGAGGGGCAGGGTTGTGAATTAAGGGGTGAGGGCCAGCTGGGGAGGAGAATAGAGGCAAGAGTTGGGTTGAAGTAGGTGAAGCCAGACAGAGCCTACCTTCTGTTATTCTCTCACTATAAGCTTTATCTCTGCTAATTCCAAGTTAAATGTGTTCAATTAAATAAAAATGCCAAGTGCCAGAATGAAAGTTGCCCTAAAAAAGTCAAACAAAAGCCTTTGCTCATGTTCATCTTCCCACGTCAGGGTGTATTCTACACGAAGAGGATTTAAGATATTTGGCCAGGTTCTCAGCTGGTGAGAATTAGTATAACTTTATCAAAAGCTCTGTACTGATTTATATAAGTAGCCTGGTCCTATAAGCGTCGTCCCACCTCTGTTATTTTCTAAGGTGGCTGATGCCTTTAAAGGTAATAATGATGTGGTCAGGTACTCTCAGACCCGTCAGGAGGCTGAGGTTCCTTATTAGAAGCCAAGAGCAGGATCTTTCTCTTCCTCTGTAAATTATCTTCATTTTACTGTGTTTTAAAATGCATCACTTGAAAGTCTAAAATATTTGACAGTCTGTAAATGTATTCAGACTGCTGCTGCATTTAACAGTGGTCAAATATCTAGCTATATATTATATACCGTCACATATATTTAATATATGTGCAAAAATGTCACCAGACAGAGTAGTTATGTGGAAAATATTATAATAAATGTAAAAACTGTCATCATCTACTGATGAAAATGACCCTAATTTATTTGGACCACTGACATGCATATATATCTTTGCTTTGACTCTTTATTCTATAATTTTAATAAATAACTTAGTTTTACTATTTGTTTCCATCGTGCACAATGCCCTGGGATGAGGTGGAACTTGAAATGCAGAAGGTATCAAATGGGAATTAGTAGATGCCTTTCATTTTCTAAGTATAGTGAAGTAAAGTTTGAATGAGTTTTAGCATTCTCAAATGTTTAAATGCCCTGGGACATCTTGTATTTATGGAGGAATTTTTTTTTACTTTTTTTTATTAGCTTCTTTGTATTTTCTGCTTTTTCCCCTGGGTTTTTGTTCTGTGTAAACTTTTGAAGGTAATTTTCTACATGAGGCTTTCTGTGAAATCCTGGGAAGTAGTCATAAGGCCAAGGCAGTTGTTTTGATGTGATGATTGGATGTTCATTCTCTACACTGTAACAGAGTTAGCTTTGCAGTCAACAGGGCTACATTAACATAAAAAAATTTATCCCATCTTTCAGTATATCAGCTAGCTAATGCAGCCAACCCGTTATATGTTGTTTTGGTTTTTTTCTCATTGATTTCTCTAGTCCACTTTTGAGTCCAGACCGGTATGTTGTCATCTAGGGACACAATCCAGCGAACATCCAAATATTCTTGCAACTGCTGCGGAGCTCGCGTGGGAGAATAGTGAACTGCTCTTTGCAGGCACTGGGTGTTAAAATATAAGATACCAGTGAATCTTTCTGAATGGGAGTGAGGCTCCTGGTACTAATAGTAAAGTAACAGGGTTTTTTTTTTTATTTTCTTCTGGTAATTTCTGTGTTCTGATTATTTCTCAGCCCACCAGATTTAACCATCTTACTAATGTGCTCTAAGATGTTCTGTACCAAATATTAATATCAGTATTATTACAGTGTCAGCACTTCTCCAGTGTTAGCAGATATATTGTTTTCATTATATAAATCTAGTCCCCACACTCTCTGCTTTCCAGTTTAATTAATCTGCCGTCACACCAACATTGCCAAGAAACCTGTAGCTATTTATAGAATGGCATCGTATTTTAATACACAAAAGATAAATATGATTTGGAATGTTACAAACTGTGCTACAAGCAGGATTAAAAAGTTTAAAAAAAAAAAAAAAAAAGAAGAAATTCAATATTAGAAGCTATAGGCTGCCTTTAATACTTTCTACCCAGTGAAAAATGTTAACTGTCACTAAGTAGATAGCAGATTAGCTTTAATTTTGAGTTTGTCTTGACCTTCAGTATCCTTAGGCTGGGTCAGTATGAAGGATAGCCATGGCTTTGCGGAGTACGTGGGATGCTCTGGTAGGCGCGTTTGAAATAGCACAGCAGTCTGCTGCTGCTTACCGCTCCTTTTACACGTGCATTTATAAAGTGTAGCACAGGATAGAGGGGGATTAAGCAGGGAAAAGATCACTTAAAGTACTCTTCTGTGCAACAAGGGGGTGAATCACATGGATCAGATGCTAAAACTTCTCTGCCATTTTGTTTGCTATCCAGAACCTGGATGGATAGGTTTTCACCAGCGAGCAGCCAGCATTTTCCAGAACCCACCATACAGTAAGGGGAAGGGATGGGGCGAGGGGAATCCCGCAGCTCCCAAAAAGTGCCCAACGATTTCTGATTTTTGGCTATCCTGAGCCAGAGCTGTTTGCATCAACCCCCTGCCATGTAAATGACTCAATATTGAAAGAGTGGATTCAAAGCAAATTCAGAGGGTAACTTTGAAATATGGGGCAGAAACAGCTTATGGGTTATGAGTTTGGAACCTTCCATTCTTGCCAGAACAGTAATGTTTTCTGGTGGTGTTGCTTCAGGCTGTGAGTTGCAGGCTAAAGGCACCTGGAATTGGCCAGGGCTCATATCAGAGATGTCTTTGGTCCTTCTTTGCATCCCCCAAATCCCTGGGACGTTCTAGGTAAGTATTTCAGTGAATGGATCTTCAGACTTCTCCAAATAGGGTTGGGTGTGCTAGTGAATAAAGGGTGCTGTCAGGAGAAATGATGCGGGCAAGGATGCCTGCATGATGGTAGAGGTCCATCTGCTCCGGGTAGGAAAGCAAGGCAGGGAGCAAGCAGTGGACAGAAGGAAGGAGGGAGCGGATTAGCCAGGTGCCCTTTGGCATTACTGGGAGGCAGAGGGGAAGTGGGAGAAGACCTGTCCTGCCTGTAACCATTCCTCCGGGAACTTCCTAGTCCTTTTTAGAAGCTGTTTGTGCTTTTGGCTCCTGGAGTATTGCACTCTGTTTAATTACAAAGGATGGCACAGGGGCTTCCTCCTTGTCTTTAATATCCCCTAACTCTTATACAATAAGCAGTGATGAACGATTTCTCACTACATCCTTTCTCTACGCTGTTTATGGTTGTGCAGACCTCTACCTGTAATGTCCCGTCGGTTCTCTCTACCCCAAGCTGTGGGATCCTTACCTATATAAGCTCATCTTGAAAACCGTTCCATGTAGCCTCACTGGCTCTCCCTGCACGTCTTTGTGTCCTTGTATCTACTTTTTTGAGATGAGTGAGCAGAGCTGTAGCCTAGGCAGGCTGCAGGTTTAGGTAATGATCAGGTGTTCCTTTCCTCAAAATGCCTAACCCTCTCTTCCCCCCCTGCCCCCCTTCAACTTCCACTGAGCTCTCCTTTCCATGCACTGCCTACTTAGACCTCCAGACATCTTTCCTACATGGTTATAGCTAACCTAAAGCATATCCTTGTGGATTTATGGCTCCAGTTATTATTCCCATCTGCGTTACTTCATGTTTATTGACACGGGATTTCATTTGTCATTTTATTGCTGAGTGCAGAGTGTCTTTTTGCAGCTTTTAGTGGTTACCTTTAGTTTGGCTGCTGATATAAAATTATTGGAGTAGTGAAACTATTTACCCCCTTTTCCAGGCCATTAATGAATATATTAAACAGCAATAACTATTGGAGATTTCTTTTGGAAAGTTCCTTCCACTGTGAGAAATGACCACTTATTACTGTTTTGTTTCTAGTATCTTATTCTTATATTGAATAATTCTATTCTTTATTATAGTTTCTACAGTGTTAACCCAGAAATTACTTACTGCCCTATATTTCCCACAAAGGTTTTTTGGGGTTTTTTCTAGGATTGATGGTATATTTGCCATCTGCAATGTCTTTGGCACCAGGTGGATATAAATGGTAAAGTTACAGTACCAGTAAGTGGTATTTTCATAGGCTGGTATCTGAGTTCCTTTAGAGTTCTTTGGGGAAGCAGAAACAAGAGCTGATGTGGTCACTTGGCTACTGTGCCTTTAAGAATCAAAAAATTTGGAGAAAAATCAGTGGCTTTGTGCAGATGATAAAGCGTTGGACTTCATTCATCCTATAGTCTTACTCTATAATGGCCAGAGGGGCTTTTAAAACAAGATGAATTTTTCCTCAATATACTAGTACATTGCAAAAAAAAAAAAACCAACCTTTGCAAACATTGATTTAAAACAAATGATTGTGTATTTACATATGCAAAATAAAAAAAAAATCAATTGTGTTCTTAAAAACAAATATAGGCTAGTAATCCTATTGAAGAAAGTGCTTGTGGCGCACACACTTCATTTTTCTGTTTAATAACTCAGCTGCTTTACTATTTCACATTTTTCTTCAAAATACTGAAAGTGAGAAAGCCATGTTTCTACATAAAAGGGGTTGAAAATATTTTGATTTAATTCAAAGGCATTCAGGAGCAAAGAAATGCCGTCAAGTGTCTTCAGCCAGTAGATTTCAATTTGTATTTAATACTTGCATAACTTAACCATTAGCCAGGAGAATTTTTAAGCATTTTTTTCTTTTAATTTGGCTTCAAAAAAAGTAAAAAGACTCCTCCTGGACTGAGATCTTGTATCTCAAGTTTCAGACCGAAGTAAACTTTTACAGCCGAGTTGTAAAATAGCAGTTTATGAGACAAACTCTGCCAAAACTTTAACTATAACTGTGCCAATGTGCCATTATAATAATCCAACAATAATCATGGTCCATTATATTAAATCACTCGCACAGACAAAGGCTGCTAACCTTTCCAAGTGGGGAAAAAATGTTCCTTTCAAATCGGGGATAAATTCCAACTGAGAAGACCAAATGCTTCAGCCTTTAAGTAGTGAATACATTTACTTCTCCCCAGGGCTCAAATAACCCAACATTTGGTAAATGTTTAACAAGGAGGAACTCTCCCTCCCATTTGCCCTTTTCTCATATACACTAGATTAACAAATTTAGTTTAACAAGAAGATCTGTGTTACCCCCTGGTATCCCTCAATTAGATCCTTCCTCCTGTTATTGGCGTATCATCCCAGTCCATTTGTTTGATAAGAGGACCCAAGGTAATTAGCCGTGTGGCAGAAACAGTGTCTTCCACCAGCCTGACCTCTTGCACAGACGAGTCTCCCGCACACGTGAAAAAGCAGTTTTGCTGTTGCTCTTTCCCTTTTGCATGTATTTTTTTTTAAGGGGATCTCCTTTTTGTAGCGTTTTACAGAGGAGATTAAGCGAGCATGGCATGTAACTCTTGACTCTGGTTATGCCTCCCTGCAGCATGTCAGGAACTAAATCAAAGCCTCTGCAGGAATTCACAAATCCAGCTTAGAAATCTCATATTTAGTCCTGGATAAATGAACATTGTTGAGGACAGAATAACCGCAGGCGCTCTGACACATTCAGATAGTGGCGGGAGGCTGTGCCTGTGTCTGCTTTGTGGAGTCACCGATCCCTCTGTTAAGCCTCTTTATTTTCAGCCGGTTTTTGCCACATTCAGGCACTCCAGTGGTGTTTCACGTTGTATCCGGTGAGCTTGGATGGATGGCAAAACTATACGTTCAGGCTCACACCAATGAACAGGTTTGAGATTTGGTGAAACCTTCTTTGTGGGTTTTTGTTTTGTGGGTTTTGGGTTTCTGGGGTTGGGGGGTGTGTGTTTTATTTTCCTTCAGTTTGTGAAATGAGTGGGCTTATGCTGTAAAAGGAATTTGGACTCTCCTGTTTGACCTGGGAAAGTGTTAGAAACTTCAGAGCTACCAACTTTGTCCCAAGATATTCAGAGAGGTTAATGGGCTGCAAGGAGGAGAGAGTTGGGATAAGGGGGAGCTGAATCCCGTATTGGTGATCCGCAGTGCACCAAGCAACTGCATTTAATTCCAGAACTAGAGCTTTTACCTACGTTTAACACTCAAAAGGCAGTGGTGACAGCTGGCAAAAGTCTCTAATGCTTTTAACAGCAATCAGTGTCACTGATGAATAAAGCACCTTCCCCTGCCTTAACTGGAAGAAAGATCTTACATCTGTTATTAAAACCTGGGCAGAGAATTCTCCTGCAAGGTTCGGTGCACGGCTGTGACTGCGTGTGCAGTTATTGCCACCGCGTTGTGTCGTGCCACATGTAGGATTTCCCACTGATCCCAGATGTGAAGGTCTGGATGAAAGTCAGGCAGCTGGAGGAGAGCTAAGGCAGGAACGGTGCGGCGCTGCTCCACGCGCACGTCGGCACTGCAGCGTTCCTCCATGAGCCGCTGAATTTTGTCACTTCACCGGCACTGAGGGCTCCACACCTGATAGTGCTCAGTGACTTAAATATCCATGTCAAAAGAGCCCTCGGATCAGCTCAGGATTGTGGCGATGACAAGGACTGTGGGGGTCTGCTTTACTGTGGGGCTGAGCCTGCTGTTTGGGTTGGTGGGTCCCCAGCTGAGCACCAAGCCATCGTTGCTCCCGGTGGCTTCTCCCTGGTTTCTGACTGGCTGACCTTCTGAAAGTGTTTCTTTTGGGCCTTGCTCTTGTCATCTCTGTCTCTGACACCTCAAATTAGATAATGGCAGTGTCAGACTTTAGCCAGACTGGCCACTGAAGCTGATGGTCAACGTGATAACTTGCTTCTTGTGTGATGTACGTCACTAAGGTCTCCATGCTGAGCTGCTCGCTGTAGCAGATGGGGATTGCACTATCATTTCTGTGGGAGAGGTCCCATCCTAGGAAAGCCGTGGTGTTCCTTCTGCTTAACACAGAAAGTGGTTTGGGATTTACCCTCTGGCAAAGCAAGCACCTCACCTTTGGCTGTGCCTTAGCATTTTCTCTGTGATTGCAAGGTTGTCATGGGTTTGGGGAGACTCCCTAATGGAAAGTAAAGGAATTGACCTGGGAGTTCTGCAGATACATCCGCTTCTAAGGAGTTAGGCATGAAAGGGTTTCTCAGATGAAGGAATTTTTTTTTTATTTTATTTTTTGTAACTAGCTCCTTTAATTGTTGGCAATGGACTAAATTCTTGTTTATTTGTATTCTTATGAATCAAACTAAATAAATAATACAGCCTAGATGCAAGAAGGCACTGGAGGACTCATTTGGATAAATCGCACTCTTCATTCTCAAGTTATTCATGCAGTTGTTCTGAGATGTGAGAAAGCAAAACCATTCCAGTGCTTCAGCAACACTAAGAAAACCAATTCAATGGGAGGACTGTGTAATAGAACTGTGTCACAAGATAATTACTCCTTGCTGCTACACAAACGCTATGGCAGAAACGCGTCCTTGTCATAAAGGTGCAATTACCAATGTCTCAGTAGTTTGATCAAAAGCTAAATACCCAGATGACAGAGCAAAGAGCCAGTATTTCAATCAGTTCCGTAACCACCTCCTTGTATACATGTGTGTAATGCTTCCCACTTTGCTCTACTGTCCTCCCAAAAAGAAAAAGGAGTATTTCTAAATGCCTGGGAAAAATCTCTCTTACAAAAGACATGTGCATTCATTTAAGGAATTACAGAAATTAAAAAAAATTATATTTTGTGTGCTTGGCAGATCATTTTCACTTTTGGGGCTAATGCAGAAAAATGAAGTCAGATACCCTAACCCCCCATTCGAAAGGGTTGGGCATTTCGAGACTGTTCAGAAGCGTCTTTTTTGAAACCTGCTTTTCCAGTAGCCTGTCCGCTCGGCAGCTTTCCTGTCTGCTGTATGGTTGGGATGCTCTTTTAATTTAGGTTCAAGCAGCACCCGATTCCACAAAATACTGGAAATTGGCTGCACATCCTTAAACTCCAGTATGGTCTGTGAGCGATGGAGATACTTGGGACCTTGCAAAATGTTTTTTATTTGGCTGGTAATGTTGTTAGATGGACTGTCATCTCTGCAGGGTCAGGAAGTGACTTCTGGGTCTGTTTGTCACACAGGAACGCAGCGAGGCTGAAGCTGCTTTGTCAGAGCCTCTATTTACACGCTTGCTGCACGCTAGTGTCTACTGTTGGGTGGGCGCAGCGGAGAGCAAAGCTGTCTGCTTGCCTTCATGGGTCAGGTGGAATGGTTTGGAGATGAATATCGATCGTTCCCAGGGAGCACTGAATGGGTTTATCTAAGGAGTCTTCCCAAAGCAATTCTCACTGTGGGCAGAGGAAAGGATGTGAGGTTCAGAGAGCAGGAATTCAGCAGCGTAAGTGCAGGCTGGCCTCGGGGCCTGCAGAAAAGGAGACTTCTCCTGGTGCCTCAGAGTTTGCCGCAGCTCAGGAACGTAATGAAGGATGGCTGGGTTGAGAGCAGCCTTGCAGGAAAGGACCTGTTCTGTTAGGATGGGACGATTAGTTTACAAAGCCCTTCTTTATTCTCTGCTTGTCTCACTGATTTTTTTAGCTGTTTTTAAAAGTCAATTACTCCAGTTTCTGTTCCGATAGCATCTACTGATAGAGCTAATGAGTGCCTCTGGAGTTGCTGATGTGTTAGTGACTGTTTAAGGAGCAGGTTCAGTTCTGGCTAACCTGGGGCTCCATCAGACATGCTTGAAGTCACGCTGGACTAGAACAAGGAAGGTGTTAGAACTTTCCAATGCTGTCTGCTCCTCTTGACATTCACAAAGTAGAGACCTAACCAGACCAAGTGTTGACCTGGCTCAGCAGTGTGAGTTTGAGAAGATGCTAAAGGAGTCTGTGTGTGAGCCTTGGACCATCCTGCGTTGGGGCTAATCTCCTTGTGGAGGAGGGTCAAAAGGACGTGAAGCCCTTACAGTTTCTCAGAGCACAGAATTTCATTCCCTTCCCTAAGAGTGAGCTATGCTGTGACGATGCAGGCTAATTCTGGGAACGGCTGTGTATTTTGTGTCATGAGGACCGGCCACACTACCAGGCTAATAAGAAAACTTCTGCTATGAGATTGGTCTTAGGCTGCCCGTGGAAGGTGCTAGGATCGTGGTCATCCAGAAAGATGGACAGAAAGTCTTCTGGCTCTGCTTAGAGGTTGCCTAAGTGCTCTCCTATAAAACTGGGGTTTGTCTGAGCAAATGGTGTGAAAGATCTGTAGGGAAATGCAGACTTTCCACTCTCTACATGTCCTATATAAAATGGCAGTTTTCCAGTGTCGCTGGTAAATGATCCTTTCCTTGACGTACAACTAGATGCCAGAGAATTTGGTGCAAGCTCTTGCATTGCACTGAAGGCAATAAAAGCATCAAAAATTGCCTTTTTTGGTTGCAAGAGAGCTAGCTGTCTAGCTTGGTGGGTAAGGCTGTCCCATCTTTGCCTGGTTTTATTGAATCTGTTTTTAGGTATAGGTTCAAAAATATCTTCCTCTTAACTACTTCCAAAAGGTCAGTGGAAAGCGCTGCTTCATCAGTTACAGAAAACACTTTGGGGGGTGGGGAAGAATCAGAAGTCAGTTGTCCTTTGCGTTTCTCATAGCAAACATATCCAAAACCAACCACTTTCCCTCTGCTCTGCTGTGAAAATGCCCTGAAACTACTTTGTTTTCTTTTGTTCTCTCCTTTTTTTGATACCTGATTTCAATACAAAACTATATTTTAGGCAGAGTTTGCTACTAGCACCACGCTGCCTTGAAACCTTGTAGACCTCATCTAGCAACTCCTCAGCTATCCAAAGCGGTGAGACGCCAGGGCAGCCTGGGAACAGGGGCTGGAGCTCCATTCCGTGTGCTGCTCAGAGCGCTTTTACACAGCTCTATTTTTGGCTCCTCGCTTGCTCAAATGAAACTGTCTGATTAAGTAACACATAGGAAATAGATTTTGGTCCAAGTCTGAATCATCGAGCTAGTAATTTAAAAAAAAAAAAAGTGTTTTTTTTTTCTTTTAAAAGAAAAAATATCCATGATGCTTGCTCTTTTCTGTGTTAGTTTGCCCCCAAAGGGACACTCAGAAAGTTCATTAGAATTAGGCGCGAATTCAGTGTATGAGCTGTGTAGGCACCCTTGTGCAGAATGAGAGCTGCCTGAATTTGGCTTGGCTTTGAAAATGGATTTAGTCCACCCTAGGTCTCAGTAAGTGTTTCCTTGCTGAGATATAATTAGCTAATTAGCTGACTTAACTAATCCTACTTTGAAATTAATTTGGATTACTTTCCTTGGCTGTCTCCAGAGAGACAGGAGTGCTTTGCTCTCATGGTAACTAATGCTGTTGAATTCCGGGAGGACGCTACGTATGAGAGTATTTCTGTAGCATCCTATCTTTTGAGTCTAGGTATCGGGATGGGGAACAAAGAACTTGACTCTGACCTGATCTAGACTTGCCACCCATTCAGTCTGTGCATTTAATTTCCAAAGTCGTTACCGCAGCCAGGACTTGCATTTCAGGTACGTCTGACCTCTTGTTTGAGCAATCAGGGCTCTAATTGCAAGTCAAGCCATGAGGTATAGGTAAGGTTTCAAGTTTCTTTTTAAATTGCCAGGCTTAAGTGCTGGATGCAGAGCTAAAGTCTCTGACATCTCTGAAAATTCATATACAGTCAAAGTCAAAAGACTTTAATAAATAGATTGGATACAACATCAGCGAAGATGTTAGATCTCAGCCTAGAGCAGAGGAGGAAGAAGTACCTGGACAGAACAGACGTTCCCTGTTTGTGTAGGGTCTGATGAATTGTAGCTTTTGAAGCTATTCTTGAACTATTAGCTTTTTTTTTTCTTTTGAGATTCCACTGAGAATGGACTGGGAAAGGGTAGATGGAATACTTGTACTTTAATGGAGAAAGGAAAAGAGATTAAACCAGATGAAACTCCTCTGAGTGCAAAACTAGTTGGTTAATTGTATCCAGAGTATCGTTATCAGCATTCCCCTATCCAATTGGAAGAATGTGATGTGTAATATTCCACAGCTATCTGTCCTGCTTCCAGCTCTGTTCAATGTTCTCATTAATGACTTGCACAGTGCAGTAGAGAGTACGTTTATTAAATTTGCAGACAACATGAAGCTATAAAGGCCTGCAAATATACTGGAGGACAGGATTAGGATTTTAGAAAGGCATATAGAAATTGAGGAACTGGTCCAAAAAAAAAAAGAGAATGAAATTTAACTGGGGACTAACCTCAGTAGTAATCAACTGCATGAGTGTGGGATGTGTAACTACTGGGCAGGTGACAACGCTTCAGAAAAGTTTTGGTGAATCATAGCCAGGTCACAAGCTAAATGCAAACTTTAAAAAAAGCCATAGTATTGCAAAGAAGGGCTGTCCTTCTACTAGGAATTTACTAAGCACCTTCCTCTCAAGACGCCGTATGTACTACTCAGCACTGAGAAAGTCTCAACTAGTTTTGCTCCAAGAATGTGGGTCAGTTGGAAAGAGTCCAGAGGATAATACTGACAATAATCAGAGGTCTGGGAAGCATGGCTTGTGAGGAGGAATTGGAAAAAAAAAAAAGTCTCTTGTCTGCTAAGAGACACTATCTACAGCTAGACAAAGATACTTTCCCGTATGTTAAAGGCTTTTGAAAGTATTAAATTACCTGTTTTACAAGCTTGTGTTGGGGCCAAAATCACAGCAGGAAAGTTCCAGATTTAGATGCTAGGAAAACATCTCCAGAAATAGCGGTAGCAATGAACTAGATTAGATCACCTGGTGAAGCCATGAAGTTTGTTATTGGTGGGTCAGTAGGAACAGGTTAGGAAAACTCTTACCCACAATGAAATGAATATAGTCACTCCTGCCTTGCGGGATGGCTGGGGAGGGATGCATTAGAAGACCTTTTGAGGTCGTCTTTGGTTTTGTGATTTGAAAGCAATCAGTACAGTACTCAAAATAATATCCAGAGGCAGCAGTTGCCCAAGTAGATGTTTATACTGCTGTTTTAATTTTTGCAGTCAATTACTTTAATTTTATTATCTAGGCTCTCTGTGAGTAGATGGGTCAGAACTAGGACACTCTGAGAGCAGCTCAAGTGTGTACACATGGATACCTGCTTTCCAAACGCAGCACTGTTTCCTCCTATGAAGCTTTGTTCCCAGTTGTATAATTATGTTCCAAAAAGGATCTCAGACTAGGACTTGGCCATATTTTTCCCTGTCAAATTTATGTTGAATTTGGTAAACCATTTCAGTTGACAAGCTTTGTTTTGATGTTTGTTGAGCAAGGTATTCTGATTCTCTGTGATGGATTGACGCAGAATCCATCCCTATTCATCAATGAGTGCCGCCTTTGCTGCGTGGTGTAGGCGTCCTCCCAGCCTTAGATACAATTGTGCTTTGGGTCAAGAAGTTGGAGATGTGAATCTGTGTTCCATGGGCTGCGTTTTCTGGCCAATGGTCCGTGAGTTTGAGGTGTCAATGTTAGTGTAGTGTCTGCAGTAGTCTTTCATTTTTCTGATTTATGAAATAAAATTATACGACAGTTTAAGAACCTATATTTTTGCTGTATTAAACACATCTAGAATACTATATCAGACCCTCTTGTTTTCTTATCACTTCCCTTCTACAGCTGTTACCTCTACATAAAACTAAAAGGCTCTGTAGGATAGGCAAGTGGGATGGAGGACCACACATTAGCTTTTTCCCCTCTGACACGAGGCGCAACTAAGGTTGGAATCCGCTCCATCAGCGCACACCTAGGAAATGCAACTCGATGTTTTTAAAGAGAAAACTGGGGGACAGTTCACACTTGTTGTAAGGTAAATACAAATTAGTGTTCCTTAGTTTAACACATTAAAACATCTAAAAACTTGTAAGTTGCCCAAACTTTCACCATCCTTGGACATATTCTGTTTTCTTTCCATACTCAAGTATTATCTTGGCTTTTATGTCTAAAGTGTGGAAAAGCAGTCTGCTACTTGGGACAGCCTTTAGGAAGAGAAAAGCATTCTTTCTTCTGGTTTTGGAAGCAGTGAGTGAGTTTGGAGCGGTCATTTGAATGGTTCATTGTACGTACATGCGCCTCTGTGTGTCTAAGTAATCGTAGCGATTTCTTTTATACAGTTCTTCAAAGTCCTGATGAGATCTGAGCTCTGTGGATTTCAGTACAGCAAACGCATGTAATTCAAGATGTGAAGAAAGGAAAGAAGCATTTATTTTACAGATGGAGAACTGAATCATACTGAACTAAGAGACTGTCCAAAAATAATACAGAAAAACTGTGGCAGAACATGGATTTAAGCCTGAAGTTTGTGATGTCTCACTCAGATCCCTAATTACAAGGCTGTTGTTAACTTTCAAAGTTGTTGTCTTATATGTAATCGTAGCACTTAGACCTTTAACTATTTTGCTGTTAAATTAAACCTTTCTTCACTCTGCTGGAACACAGAGCTGGAACACTAGTGTGACTAACTAGAAAATGATGATTTCACACCAAAGGTAGGGAGATGTGGCCAAATGGATATGAAGCAGTCTTGCATCAGGCTGACCCATTAGGTGTCGCGTCAAGAAGTGCCACATTGCTGCCTTCCCGCACCTTGGTGATATATCTCACACTTGCCGTCGCGGCGCTTGGTGTGACTATTGCTGCGGTTATCACTCGGGATCCTTGGCTGGAGGCGCAGAGGCCAGCTGTGCTATTAGAGAAGTGCCATCGTGGGAAGCCGGCACTGCAGCCAACGTGGCTGTGATATCGGCACTGCTTCTGACGCTCTTGGACACCTCCTTTTTGCTGCTCTCCCCTTTCCCACTCTCGCTTCCCCCAGCCCATTAAACTGTACAGGTCAGATGAAAATTTCTACTCAGCAATTATTTTTTTTTTTCCCCTCCTCCCCCCATTCTTTCAACTATGTGAATTTGTTCGAGGAGAAATATGTGCTATCTCGGAGATGTACGTGGGTGTGAAAGAGTGCGCTACGTAAGGCCTTTCTTCAGGTTAAGAAAACAGCAAACTCGTTCTGTGACATTCTCTCATCCTCTGGTGACCTGCGCAAGGCACAGGGAGTGTTATACCTACACCTGAAGCAAAAACACAGCAGAAAAACATCTAAAACTGCAGTTGTTGGGTGGGGTTGGAGTGAATGAGCAGGTGCATACCAAAGCAAAATTATCTTGGGTTGTGTTCCTGTCCGGTTTCATAAGTGTTAAACAGGTTTTTGGATAGGAAACTTCCAAGGAAAAGGGAAGAAGAGTGGGAAAGGGCGATTCAGAAGTCTGTGGCTTTCCCTGAGGCAGCCTGGTAGTTGCTGTCTAGCTGCCTGATTGCCAGTTTTTGGCAGAGATTTAAAAGCTGAGTATCTGTTGACTGTCAGGCCAGTGCTGTCAGTCACCTGCATTCAGGTTAATGCTTCAGGGAGCTGGCCAAATTCCAAGGGATAACATGCCTAAATAAAGATATCGCTGCTCTTTCATTGGAACTAGGTGTTCTTCCCTCCTTCCTCAGTCTCCTGTTCCTTCTTTGTGCCGTGGAAAAGTGAGAGGGCTCTGCACAGCTTGGGGATGTTCAGATCCAGACCAAAATTTCATGTCCTTGATGGGGGGGGGGGAACCCCACATGGCTTAAATCCAGTAACCTTGAAATTAAGAGTGACCCAGATTAATATGTGTGTCTGTGCTTTTTTCGAAACAGGATGAACTGAACAGATAGGCTGAAAAATGTAGTGAGTAATATGTGTAAACTCAAGCCTTTGGTATGCAGCCTAATCCAGCACAGCACCCAACTTGCCTGACTAATCTGCTTTATGTCAGCATGACGAGGTTTGTTGGAAGTGATGATATCTTTTAGTAGACAAAGTAATTTAGTTGGCTATCTATTAGTAACATTAGACAAGCTTTCAGGCACATATGCCCTTCTGCAGGCCACCTGAAAGCTTAAAAGAAGACATCACCTTTGCGTTCAGCTGACCCGCAGAAGCGGTTGGGAGCTTAAAGCTTGCTTGGTCTGTCCATCTTTTCTGCTTAGCCTAATAAAGGACCTACTCTACCTTGTCTACCTGATACTAGAAGCCATCTTATCCACCCAACAGTATAATAGTTTCTTTCCTTTGAGATGGTATTCTGTGTTAGCAGCAAGAATTTCAGAACAGCTGGGGTTTGCGGGTTTTAGGGGTTTTAGGTTTCGGCTTTGCTAGTCATTTGTGCTGTGGGGCAGAAGTTCTGCATTGTCTTAAAACCAGAACCTCTCGTGATCTCTGAATCCGAGATGTCTAAAGTCAATAACCACTGTTGAAAAGCACAGATTTTGAAGTTAATTGTAATAAGATAAAGCACAATAAATTAGTGAAGCTGCTCTCCACCTATGCTGTTTGCCTTCAATGAAGAAGAAGAAATGAAGTTACTTAGTCACTTGCCTGTGTCGTGGGTTAGAAGTGATAATGTCGGATAGCTACCAAATGCTTTACACCAATAACAAAATCAAACAGCCGAGTAAAGGAACCGGAATACTCGAACTGGAGCTGAAAAAAAAAAAAAGTAATGAAAACCACCCTCTCTCATGAATAGTTTTGGTCCTCATTATAGATTAGTAGTTTTGTGAGATGATGTAGAAATGTTCCTTATTATCACAGCTTTATTGCCTACCTCTGTACATCTGTTCCAAAATTCATTTCAAAATGGCCAGACACTTCAATAATCCAGTGTGGCTTGGAATTTTCATATTGTTTCTGGTGCATTAAAATCTGGATGGAAAGCTGGTACTTTTAAATTTACAATTGCACAGACCGTACAACATCTGGGTAGCTTTGCTCTATTGCTTTCCCTGTTCCTTTAAATTTAGACTGAAGTTATGATGTGCATGAAAGGCTAAAGACCTTGTGTGTGGCAGGTGTTATTTCAAGCTGACAAAAATTCTGTAATATGTTCATTTTACTTTGATATGGCCTTTTACAAAATACATAAAGCTCTACTTCAAACCTTGGCAAAATAGTTTTATTTTAAGAACGGGCAAATGGAGGATCTTCTGGAGTAGGAGAAATTACCAACTTATATATGTACTTGTGTGTATTTATATAAAAATATATCCATGAAATTGTTCCCTAAAAAGTTATTTATTTATTATGCCTTCAAATTAATGTTTCATCCTTTCTCTGTTGAGACACGCTGATACGCTTTCTGGAGGATCAGTGAAGCAGGGGTTTTATTTTGGGAGTGATAGTACTACAGCAAACTGCAGAATTCATCAGTTAGATTCCTGTGAGTAATTACTTATCATTCCCAGTCAAACAGTCATAGTATGACTTAAACTGATCTGTGTAGAGGAATCTCTATCATAGTGAAATCTCTTGGTAGCAGTGGTCCCCGCTGAGCTTTGCTGCTTTACACAAGCTAAGACGTAGTCAATATAAGCCTGTTCTGCCCCACACATCCATGGCATCCTAAATACAGTCTATATTGGAAGCTCTCTTTAGTCTGGAGGCTTAGTACTTGTAGTTCTATTTAAAAAAAAAAAAAAAAAAAATCTCAGTCCATGAATATGAGAGAGAATGCAAGTGTTGCATTTGTCCTCCTTGTGTCTCTATTGAGCCCAAATCTTTGAGGAAGGACTATGTTTCTCTCTTAAATACTGCACGCCTAAATCTGCTGAATGAATCGGTGGGGTTTTTTGTGTTGTCGCTCATGTTTAGTGTGAGAAAAAGGGATTTAGGGGAAAGCCCCGTGTGTGGGTCTAAGTGCATGTAACTAAACCCCAACTAATGGTTACTCCTTAATCCCTCGGAGTCCCTGTAACCTCCCTTCTGAGACGTATTGGAGGGTACTTCTGGGTGAAGCACTGATTAAAAGTCCGATCCCAGTTGTGTTTGGTGTTACTTTCCAAGGTGGGTATAGTGCTATTTTGCCAGGACAGGTCTGATCAAACTGAATTTTCAACCTGACCTTCTCCTCACCCCTAATAACTTCCTGATTCCTTGGTCAGAGAGAGATTTATGAGCAAGAACAAAGCATGATGTGTCTGTCCCAGCAGCAAGGGAAACCAGAAAACTTATTAAGAGAGAATGGAGGGGGAGAGAAGAGAGGAAGGCTGAAAGTGAGTCCTGGTTTCAGACAGAAGCACCTCAGCTTCTGGTCTGCTGTGATTACCAAGCCACTGAAGAAATAAAATGTTGAAAAATCAATTTTATTAAAAAAATCAATGTTTTAAACAATTTGAAGAGCTCTCATAATTTTAAATCTCTCTACAATGTACATGTTCAGAGCCCTGATCACCTTCAAAGTGAAGTGGTCCAATAATTTTAAATATTTCCGCACAGAAGAGGCTCTGAACCCCCATTTCACTTCCAAATGGAAGCAATCTTGAAAATGTGAAGCATGCCAATAATTTTAAATAGCTCTCTCTGTCCAGCCCCGCCTGTACTTCCATGAAGTTCCTACAACTCAAAATTTCAGTGTTTCTTACACTGAAAGAATTTCCGCTTATGATCTGTAAAGGTGATTTGATTTTTTTTTTTTTCCTACTGTGTTAAAAGAGGGGTTTTTAAAAGTAAAAGTAGGAAGAATTTTCTCAGGATTTTTGTTACTGAAATGATGGATCTTTGCCCATTAAAAATGTTTCCGTTTGTTCCTGTATTTAGTCAAGCCAAAAAGTACAAATGGATGAGTATAGCTGTTATCGCTTCCTAACTTACAGCTCTGTGCAGAAAGTGATTTTACATTGAATTGTAATTTCATCCACAAGGGCTTTAGACCTTATATAATTAAAATACCTCAATCCTCTTCAAATTAGAAAAGCAAATTGTTACATATCATAAGTAGGTGCTTTTCACTCTAATGACAGTCACTTAGATGATTTACGACATACATTATTTTATATCAAAGTACAATGAAATAGGCATTACCAAAGGTAATCTCAGTAATGTCTGAAAAGGGATCTCAAACCTCAGTGCAACAATGAATGCAGTATTTAAAATGCAAAACCCAAAGACATTATTATGGTTTTGATTTCTTATGCCACAGCTTCTCCTGATCTGTTATATTAGTACAGCAGTACAAAGGGTGTTTTGGATGTATTTTGCTAAGATAACAGACGGGAAAAATGAAATATAAAGTCAGATTTTATGCAGAAATTGTTATCAAAGGGATGATAAAGTAAAACTGCATAATCACAAGGAAAAACAATTGATGATGTACAAACTGAAATATATTGAGCTCATGGAATATGCTCATTTCCAGCTTTTAAGCCCTTGCATTATTAAAATGCATAATAAAATAAAATGCTCAGATAATGTATAAACAAATCAGCCTAAAGTAGCTTCTCGAATATGATTATTCTCATATTTCTGTATTCTAGATGAAGATTATCCCTTCTCTCCGCCCCCAACCGCTATCACAGTGACCTATTCCAGGGCCTTGGGAGTCAATGGTGAGAATCCCAATGTCCTCGGTGTCTTTTGTGGTGGGCAAATGCTGTCCTGTAACGCTGCATCGGGACAGGGACAAATGGCTATCAATGAGAACAAATGGCTGTGCATTGGCCGTGAATACGTTTAGGCTGGAGATGAGAAAAAGGTGCCTAACTGTCTGAAGGGTGAGACTGGAGCAGCCCTTCCTGCAGGAATAATTGGAATTTAAAAATAAATAAAGAAAAAAAAAATAGAAAGCTAAATTGATTTTAAAGTGAGAAGTTGAGATTTTGAGATGGTTGCCTGCCATGTCACAGGACCCGTTGTGTTGCTTATGGGGTGGATCCTGCAGCATCAGCCGCCTCCTGCTTTTCAGTTCGTGGCTTGCTGAAGCACGGACACTTCCCATCCCTGTAACAAGTAGTGCTGTGCAATGTCATGGCAAAGACTTTACTGAGAAGTGTAGTCCTGAAGGAAAACCTCCAAGATCAAGGCTGAAACCTGTATGCAAGGTTATCAGCCTTGCAGATCTTTTCCTATGCTGTTTGCTGAATGAATCTACTCATGAGCTAAGTAGAGAGTTTTTGGTGTGTCAGGGTCCAAAAGTCATAAAGGCTGATGGAAATGGCATCTGAGTAAGTAAATAAATGCCAAACTTGACTTGGGATGAGCAACAGTCCGGTTTTCAACAGTTCTGGTGTATGGGCTTCAAGAGCATAGAGAAATAAACAGCAGAGAACCCACTAAAGGATAGGAAAACCTGACTTACTATGAGAAGCTTAGGAAACCCAGTTTGGTTAGCTTGAAGGTCGTGGGAGACTGGATCACCTTCTAGGAGAACATGTGTGGGGAGCACAAGGATCATATCATATTTGCCAGATCCCAGTGTAGTCCCCAGAAAGGATTTCAAGAAACTCCCCAGCCTGTCCCCCAGCCCTAGTGCAGGGCAGCTCCGTCCCTGCTCTGTCCCCCCATGCCCAACCAGTTTTTGGTTTAGCTGGGTCAGCTCAGACTCAAAATGTAGCAGGATGAAGATCGTGAACTTCCCAAGCACTCAAAGGGAAAAAGCAACATGTTCTTCATCATGAAGAATGTTCAAAAGAGATGTCAAGTTTTTCTGAGAGAGATCTTTCCCAGGAACCAACTCTCGAAGCACTGTGGCCTGTGCCAGCTGAGCATCTTGGTCCCTCATGGCTGCGTAATCGATGGCTTTGTGGTCTGGTGCTTGCTTACTGAGGCCCAGCCTGAACGTGCTTAGCATTTTGCTTCTCATTTGCGTCAGTGTCTAAATAAAGATGAATACCATTTTTTTTCCTCTTTTCAAGATGAGCTGTTAATTTTATAACAGAGAAGAGCAATGTAAAGACTTATATAATTAAGAGCACATTTTTAAAAATTTCAGAAGATTTTTTTTTTTTTAATGTTTGGCAGCCATAATTGGGGAGAAAATTGTAAAGGGTCTTAAATGGCAGCAGTCAGATTTCCAAACCATCCTCAGCAGCAAGAGTTCCCATCACTCAGAAAATCTGGTCACACTTTTAAATACTAAAATGGAGTCTTGGATGTTTAAAAACTTCATTCAAAATGAAATGTGAATTTATTAAGATCCCTTCCCATGCCTATACTCAAAAAGTACTATTTGGAATAAACATGATTTCCAGAAGAAACTCTATCTTGAGGCTAATTTCAGATTTAGCCCTGCAAACTGTGGTCGGTCAGTCCTGGCTCCTGGTACCACCACAGTTTTGGCAGTAGTCTGCAGCGGTTTGGTGTAGTGTGTGTCCCCAGCAGCTTCACAGCTGGAATATCAAAGGCTCTACCCATTCTCCTGCTTGTCCTACCTAGACAAAGGGGTTGAGTGCAGCACGCTTCAAAAATCTGTTTTCTGTAGTGCTGGGGGGAGGTGCGGGATGTGAGGGCAGAAGAAGCTGCAACGCTGCTCGGGGGATGCAGAAATATTTTTGTGTATGTCAGAAGCATCTTCCAACTTTGGTTGATATTTTGATCTGCCCAACTTGATCAACATCTAGCTGTTTGGTTGCTGGACTGTCACCTTTAGGTCTAGCAAAGCACTCGCTTACAACAGGCTGTTGTCCATATACACCTTGCACTGGGCAGCACTGCTATCGGGTAGTTAGTAAGTACTCAGGATCCCGAGATTATATTTTTGGGAGACTTTGAAGCCTTCTGGTTAAGGCTATTCTCTGGCCACCCTCAATGTAGAGCTCAACTTTACCATTCTCCTTAAGTCAGTGTTTTTTATTTTGTATGAATTCTGGCATTAGTGAGAGAAAAATCCAGCTTGATGAACAAGTGTTTGTGCTTCTGGATGAAAAGTTTTACTCTGGGGACAGTTAGGAGGAAAAGGAAGGGGAGCTTTCCTGGATGACAGCAAACGATTGTGATGGGCATGGTTAGGGAATCGAGTCTGATCAGTCTCTATATCTACCTGCTTAAGTGGGTCTAAAGTGGGGTTCCTCCTTGTAGCTCTTCCTGTCTTGCTGTGATGTCTCCTGGTATGGCAGGTGGGGTTAGGCAGTGAGGTCCCCGTGCTGCCTCCTCCACCGCTCAGCAGGCAGCAGTGGTGTCACCGCGTGGCCAGCAATGCAGTTCAGGCATGGTGGCAATCCTGCTCAAGTACCCATGGACAGCTTGACCTGAAATCCCTTGAGCGAGAGGGGCATGTGCAAGCAAATCAGCCCAAACGGAGAAGCTGGTTTAGCTGTAGGCATAGGGAGAAGGACAACAGGAATGGTCCTGAGGCTGTTGGCTATGATGGTTGTCTTCAGCGTGCGCTTAGCCTTTCCCAGGTAGGATGAACTCCTACAGCCAAGTGCATCTGCTGCTGCCAGCTGAGACAGCCTGTGGGATTGTCAGCGGTCAATGGTTACATGAGTGAACAAACCAGAAACTATAAACATGGCCTTATGCTTAACAAAAAAAATGCTTCCCTACCCTGCCGTTGCCCAGAAAGCTTCAGTGACTGAAATACGTGCAAAGCTCAGAGCTCCTGAGCAGCATTGCTCTGCTTGGGTCTGCTGACGATGGCGATGCGGCAAAGAGCCAGGAGGAAAGCTCTTGGGAGGGGACACGATGCGGTGGCTGTGCGAAGGCGGGAAGCCGTTAGTTGTAGAGCCGATGACTGCGCCTTTGAGGGCGAGCAGAGGGACTTCTTTTAAAGGCAATGGTGAACCAGTTTGGCATAGGTTAACTGGGCTCTAGGAGGAGGGTGCAGATATTGTGTAAAAGTAAACTGGTTTTTTTGGGTTTTTTTTTTTTTTTTATTCTGTGAATACAGTTTTCTGTTACTTTCTATAGAGACATTACCTGCCGATTGCCGGCTTCCAGGTTTAAAACTGTTCTCTCACTTAAGATTGAGAGATCCCAGTGCTGTTGCCTTTAGTTCTGTAAAGATTTCTGCCAGAGACACTGCAGAGAGGTGGCAGTGGTTTTTTAGCGTAAGAGGAAATATATACAGTGATAGCCATAATGAGGGTTCCTTCTATATTTTATCAAAGAGGGAAAAGTACAGCAATGAGATCTTGATTTTAGGATAGCGTTGTGGGATTAAGGTTGAAGGAGGGATAACTGGTGCTTGTCTCAGCTCTGTGGTGAAGTTGAAGGCAACACCTACCTGATACAGCAGTTTCTGGGGAGGAGGAGGTTGCTAGCATGCTAAATGCTGAGTCTGGAGATCCAGCACTGACTGTCCTCACGCAGAGGCACTGCCTTAGATGCGCTCTCTGCCTGAGTCACTGCTTTCTGTGTGTATTACCTGTTTTCGTAGCACGGAGTGACACGATTATTTGGCACTGTGTCGTTGGAGTGAGCTCTTTACCTTTGTACAAGCCAGGGGCCAGCCAAGCTAGTGAGGACGTACCTCTGTGCGCGGTTGGAAGGGAGTGGTTGGGACTTGGAAGTCAGCTGGTTAGGTTTTCTTGTTGCAGTTCTCATTAACCCATCTGCTCTGTAGCGTATTTTTCTGTAATATGCTCATCCTCCAGAAAGTGAAGTGAAATAAGCCAAGAGGATTGTTTTGAGCGGTGGCGTTTTCTCCTTGTAATGTGAGACACTAAAGAATGAACTTGCAAAGAACTTAACTCGAATGGGGAATTACTGGGCACTGCTCTATTGCATCTGGCTGTTGTTGAGTGCAGGAGAGGTCAGGGTTGTCTCGGAGCTGGCTACAAAGCCGGTATTCTTTCTGATTTGTCCCAGCTATGTCTGCAAGCACTAGTTCCCGTTTCCCACCTGCCCATTAGCCAAATACTTTGTGCTCCGATCTTTGCCCAAACCAGACGTATATCCTTGTCCTCCAGCCGTGCTTCCTCTAGTGTGTAAGGCAGAAGGCGAGGCCACTGCGTTGGTTCTGCCGCCTTGTTCTCACAGTCTGGATGCCCTGGCTTTTCTGTCCCGAGCCTGCTGGAGGAGATGTCCCAAGAGGACCAAAAGCCTTTTATCTCCACGTTATTCCAAGTTTGCCGCTTCTGACCTGTACCATGTGCCATAGAGGAGCGAGGCAGGTCGTAGAGCACCTTCCAATCCTCCTGGTCCAGGCCTGCTATCAGCTGGGAGAGGATTGCTAGAGAGCCATAGAAATGCAGTGACAATCCGGTGGTCAATGCTACTGCTGAAATTTGGGAAGCAGTAGTTCACCTGCCTCCAGGGCACTGGGCTTCACCACTTTGCTCTGAGGTGGAGGAGCATGCAGAACCCACAGAGCCTGGGCGGCAGCGTGGCTCTCCTGCGGAGCTGGATCCCTCGGCTAACAGCGAGGGGCTGCACTGGTTTCTGCCTGGGGTTGGCGCAGCACCATTTTCCCCTGCCTTGCTCGGGTGCCGTGCTGCAAGTGATTTTGAGAAGAAATAATATGTGTTCTTGCTCCAACATGATATAAAAATGTCTTTGTATTAGAAAGTCTATATTTTATTGAGGTTTGCTTCGTATTAGTGTCACGGAAGACCTTGATTTCAATATAACAATATGAAAGTGCACGTGTAATTTCTCTTCTGATCACATTAATGCTAAACCACTGTACATGGTAGTAATGTTAAACTAATGTGACAGAATAATACAAGTATAAAGTGATGTAAAACCATTAATATTATAGAAAGTTATTCATTTTATGCAAAGGATTCTAAGAAGTAATTTGAATAAAATTCCTTGTCTCTTTCTCTGATCTAGTTGAGCTACTTTGATCAAAAGATGATAAGTCTGATCAACAAACTTAATATTAGCTAATTTCCATACAATGACTTCTTGTTCTTAATCCTGCTCATGGCAAATCCTCGAACCGAGTTCTCTGCTGTCAGGAGCTCCGCTCTCTGCAGCGTCTGATCTTGAGGTACGGAGAGAAGAGATACGAGATCAGAGGTGAAGCAATTTATTGAGTTTTGGTAACCTGGTCCGTTTTAGCATGCACCTTTTCTCTAGACAAGTTTAAAGGGCATGTAAAACTTCAGCAAATCAGGCCGTAAATGTTTAATGGTATGAGTTGCTCCTTAAATACAACAATGGAGCAAGTTGCAACCGCTAGCAAAAATTACTGTGTACTGAGTATAAAAGTAACCTTCTTTCACAGCAGATTTCGGTTTCACTCAGACAGCTGTATAGCATTTGTTTTAACTCCCTGCAAACTTTAGGTCTCTGATTAAACAAAGTAGGAGCTGGACGATATCAAGACGTGCATTTCCTCTGTTTAATCAGATCACTGAAGACAGCCAGCGAGAGCACGTAGTATGTGAAAAGCCAGATTTCCAGCGAAACAAAATGAAAAGTTATAAGGCTGTGGTTTTAGGAACGGCCTTGCTTTTGTGGCTTTTGGTTTAGTGTATTATTTGTCAGATTTTTATAAGAACATTATTGCTTTAAGAAAAAAATTTAAACCCTGAGAAATTACTCTCAGTCTAACGAGTTCTTTTCCACTGACTACAGACATCATTAGGGGATGGCTATAGCCCGAGGCTGTGCATGAACTTTTTCTTCTAACTGTACACTTTATGTATAATTTAGCTTTCTTGCCTAAATTATTCAAGCAAATAGTGAGTGAAAATAATGGAGTTCACTGAAACCTTCCACAGTATTAAAATAAAACAGTTTTTTACGTTGATTTGAATTTTTAAGCTTTTTAATCATGGATTTCAAATGGAATACGCGTGTCTTCAGCTCTTCTCTGCTTGTCCCCCTGTGCCTTTTTTCAGTAAAAGAAAAGAAGAAAGGAACCGAACTTCAGCAAATACCCCATTAATTAATAAATGTTACTTATGACTACTTGAGATAGAAGTAATGATAGTTAAGCAAAGCCTATAGAGATAGCAAATACATTCACCAAGTGCTGAACTACAGGCTGTGTTATCTCTTTCACCCCAGATAAGGCCAGCAGCATAGTATGTTTAAATACTCTTGAGTTGCTTTAAGCTCAAAAATACTGCTAGGGAATTCTGTGCAGTAAAGGTAAACTCTAAAAACTAACACAAAGGCTATAAATTTTTTCAGATAATATTTTTCTCATTTAATATTAGTCTTCAAAAAATTCTTGCTTTGAAACCTAGGGGCCTGATCCCACACCAGGAAATTGGTACAGCTTTGGGAAACCATACAGATTTCTTCCAGGTGAAGAATCAGCACTTAAATGTTTGCTATTGTTGCCAGTCCTTGGCAATCCCGTGATGTAAAAACCTGCTGCAATTTCACTTTATAGATTGGTACTACTAATGTGATAAGTACTATATCTAAGTCTGGGTAGATTCATGAAGTATATGCTGTCGTGAAAAAAAAAGTCCTGTGGAAGTCAAGGACTATTAGAAATACCTGCAAGCAGACCTCTGCAGTTCCCTAGCTCAGGAACGTTGTGCTTTCACTGAATGTCTGTTAGAGGTAGCATAATGATGGTTTGGTATGTGTGGTGGGAAAGGAGCCCTATCTAGGCACCTGCTACGGTTCCAGATGGGATTCAGATCCGCAATGCCATTGCAGACCAGCCGGCAGCGAGGGATCTCTGCGGGATTCAGACCAGGCTCTCTTTCTGAGAAGCATGACATGAGGCAGAGATAAGTATAGCTTTACCTGATTTTGCCCCTGCGTATACACCCGCTAATGTCTGCAATTTGTCAGTGGGCTTTGGATTAATCTGAAGAAGTCAAATATGCTGACGTCTCTCGGTGCCTGGCATAGGTACCATCATCCAGCTCTGTTTTTAGGCAGCGTGGCAGCTCCTGGATCCACGGTGCTTATTTACACAGCCTGCAGAAATACTGGGTGGTCCGGTTCAGGAGCTTCCCCCCAGTCTGAGTTTGTGCCCAGGGTGCCCTTCCAAACCAGGTTGGATTGGGGAGGGAAAAAAAAAAAAGGAAAAAAAGTATATTTGGTAAGATTTATTATTTATGAGCTTGACAAAGAAAGAAATACCACAGGAGTGGCCATCTTCTGTGCTTAGTCAAAACCCTTCACAAAAATCGCAAAGCAAAGCGACAGGCAGGAATAAAGAAAAGTTTGATGAATTCTTTTCTGAATTATTGAAATGGCATTATGTGATACAGGTTAAAAAAAAAAAAGTTTGTTCTTCTGTTTCATGAGTTCTGATACACCGCCTCCTGCTCTTTGAGCTTTCAGACTCAAGGAATTAGATTTGTGCAAATTAGTTGCCTTTTAATTTGAACGCCTAGATTTTTGTCACACCTGAGCTGTGCGCGTACGATGATACGCTGCCCGTCTCAGTACAGCGACAGTCCTCTGGACTGAGCCGAGGCGGTCCTCAGCTCTAAACGTTGCAACTCTTCCGCAGTTTTATTGCAAGTTGCTGGCACAGCACAGGCGGCAGCAGGCAAACGTATCTGGAAACACATAGCACCAGGGTTTGTTCTTTCAGCTTTGAAAAGATGTTAACTATGGATTCTTTATTGCTAATTTTTTTTCTTTAAAGAAGGAAATTCTTTTTTGGTAAGAGCAGACTTCTTTTAACGTTTTGGGTTTATTTAAAAGCTGCTGTCCCAATTGTAAGGGTATTTGGTTTCACTGTTAGGCTCATTGTACATCTCAACTGTTTGCAGTCACTTCTGCACATATATGCATCAGGGGCAGTTGCAGAAATTAATTAAGCCAAATACTTAAAATTTAATTCCATACAATTCATAGTACATACAATCTGTGATTTTGCTGAAGAACTTTATGAAGTAAAACACGGTGATTTTTGCAACGATGGCTATTGACTGTAGACTTAGAAAAGGAGCAGTAGACCTATTCAACCTGGAAGATCCTCTCTTGTTTTTGCATTTTAGTTTTATAACAACGCAGTGTTTGGTATTGCACAAGAAACTGATGTTCACTTATTATCACACAGAGTGCATCAGTCTTTTCCCCTCTAGTTAACACAAGAGATGATACACAAACTTGATGCAGAGATTCAGTGGAAAGTACCTTATTACTTGTCTACATTTATTTGGGTTGCTTTTGAGTCCTCAGTACTGGGCGTGGGATGGGGTGGGTGGGTGGATTTCAGCTAAAGCAAGGAAGAATTACAGAATTGGGAAGGATAATATTCAAGTGAAAGCATATGAAGCTGAGCTGCTCAGTTAATTACCCAGTAAGGTCTAGTCTGTGAAATCCTTTGACAGTGCAACATCCTTTTCCCACTAAATTCATGTTCACCAAAGCTCAGCTCAACATCACATGAGAAAATTCTCTTTCCAGGGATGTTGGACATATTGTACATCCACCAGATCAGCACAGAACTACTCAATTCCCTGTTTGTGTCAGGAGATGAAAACGCTTGGTGAAGCCCAAATGATTTCTCATTACATCTTGCAGAATAGCTGTTTCCTTTCCTTTTTCTCCTTATGCACAATAGTTTTCCTTTTGTTTTTTTTTTTTAATTTTTTGACTAGCAATAGGTTTCAGGTTGTGCTGGTGTTTTGTGGTAATCTGTCATTTGACTGCCTTTGTGGATTTTTAGCTGACAGACAACCTCAAGCACCTTGAGCGTTCAGAGAATCACAGAATGGTTTGGGTTGGAAGGGACCTTAAAACTCATCTAGTCCCAACCCCCCTGCCGTGGGCAGGGACACCCTCCACTAGCCCAGGCTGCCCAAAGCCCCATCCAACCTGGCCTTGAACACTGCCAGGGTCGGGGCATCCACAGCTTCTCTGGGCAACCTGTGCCAGTGCCTCACCACCCTCACAGTGAAGAATTTCTTCCTAATATCTACTCTAAATCTATTCTTCTTAAGGCCATTGCCACTTGTCCTATTCCTGAGTCGTGCTTGTCGTCACAAAGCAGAGGAATCTGTGTCTTTCTCACCTGTATTTTTCTGAAATACAATTTCAACACTTTTTATTGTCTGGTGGGTGTTGTGAAGTTTGTGCCAATAGAAAAGACCTCTGGCCCTTTACAGGCTGCGGTATTGCTTGCTGTTTCATCAGTCGGCTTGCTTAAAACTTACTGTGCCACCTATCACAGCTTTCCCATGGATGTTTTGTCTGTGTGTGTGTTTTTAAGGGAATTTCCAGACTTTAGGCAGAACCTTTTATCAGGAGAGGAAAAAGCAGCTCTGCCTAAGCATCCCGTGGACATGATGAAGTACACTTACCAGTACATCCAGCAAATGGAATTTTTATGTTGCACTCAGTGCTTGTCACTTCTACCCAGCGATGGATTAATGGTAGAGCGGATGAGGCCATGGCCCCATCCCCCCCAAAGACTATGGGACCCTGGCTTCTCCTGTCACCCCAGAAGCCTCCATCGGGAAGATGCACTACTTGGGGAGAGCTCAAGGAGTTCCCTGTGGGTCATGGCAGGGGCTCATTTAAGCACACCATCTTCAGAGATGGTGCAACTGTTCCCGTGCCTGGCCACTGCCACATCTTCTAGCCCATATGTTGGGGAAGTCTTGCCCCTTCTCATAAACATTTGGGAGCTTTTGCTGCTTTATGGAGCAAGGTACTTAACAGGAGAAAAATCTCAGTTTTGGTCCTGCTTTTCTGAATTAGACCAAGGGCAGCCCGTTCAGAAACACCAAGAAGTCCATCACGTTCAGAGGTTGGTTTTGCTGCAGGTTCCCTGGCCTTGCAATGGCCCCGAGCAGATTCTTGCCCTGCTCTCCCTGTCTTCTCTGTCCAATTCAAGCCGGCTTGCTGCAGAGCTCTCCGCTTCATCTTCTTGCCTCTCCTAACTTGCATTCACCCAAAACTTATCTTTTCCACCTTTTTTTTTTTTTTTTTTTCTTCTTAGCACTCCTTCAGTTTGGCCTGGACTAGTAAGGATGTCTTGAGTTGCTTCTTGTCCTTAAGATCCAGCTGAATTTCTCTATTACCAAGCAGACTTAACTGAATTGCTTTTAAACATTGAAGACTAATTAGTGACATTTCTGTTGCTCTGAAAATACTTATGAATTTCATTCCAAACTGACTGGGAAAAAAATAAAATTGGGGTTAGGTATTTTTCATAACATTGCCAGAAAATGAAGGATTGGCTGCTGCTTACAGCACTTGCCTGAGACTTGTTGAAGGGAACTGAATACACATGAATGACCTCACCCGTAAAAGTGTGTCTTCCTTTCTTCATGAATGTTTAATTATAGGTGACAAAGGGAAAACCCCAGCAAAAGAAATTGATGGCAACTCTGCCTAAAGCTTGGTGGGTTAAGATATTTTAGCACGGATGTGGGAGACACTGGGATCAAAATTCAGCTCTAGCAGAGTTGGGGCATGGTTTGAATGTGTGGTTTGGTCCTGGGTGAGTGGCTGTTTCATTTTGAGAGAGAAGGCAACACTGATCCCTTCTGTGGAGATGTCCCACTTCTTTAACAGCAGCAACAACAAAAAAAAAAAGAAAGAAAAAAATTTCCCAGGTGTATGTGAATTCTCTGTGCCGCTGTTCAGAGGTGTCTTGCAGCAGGTAGGCAAGGAAAGTCTCCAAGATCTCAGTGAGCTCTTCAAACCAGTGCTCTTCAGCCGTGGGTTTGGAGACCGTAGAAAACTTGCTATGCTCCATAAAACTGTTGTAAATGTATTTTTAAAAGCATGCATGTGCATTTGCCCACATCCAAATCTGCAAAGAAATGGAAAAAAAAAAAGTGAGGGGGAGAAAATTTGTCTTTACTTTTACTTGCTTTTATATGAAAGGTTACTTGGACCTTGGATCACAGAAAGGTTAATCATCATCACTCTACACATTGATCTACAGAATAAAACCGCAGCAGTGGTGTGAAAAGTCCAGCCCCCTCGGTTGTTTGCTTTATCTTACAAGTGTCTATAACAAAATGTTTTGTTTCAGGTCTAATGAAGCATCTCATTTTCAAGCTAAATAAATTTGTGTTTGGATTTGGTTTCTTGCAAGAAATAAACACTTAAAGCTAAGTCAGGTTGATGGAGAATTTTTTTCCCTTCCTTTCCTCCAAAAAATCTCATTTTTCAGGGGTTTACTGTTGAGTTTCTCATTCTCTTAAGACTTTGCCCTCAAACCTTCTTTGCCCTTAAACTTCTGCTTACTTCTCCTTGTAAAGCACTTTGTGATATTACTTTTGAAAGCTGCAATATCAGAATATGTTTTATTGTGATGCATTTACTTCAGGATAGCATGTTTCATGTTCTGCCAGTCCTTACGTTCCTCTGCAGGTGCCTGTAAGTACTCAGGAAATGTAAAAACTCAAATCAGTCTGTTCAATTTAGCATTGTAAAAAAAAACAAAAAAACTTTTAGCTTTGTTACATTTCAGTTCTATTATTTATTTTATTGTGCAGAATTCCGAGAGGGATAAAGTGACAGGAGGATAAAGAAGACAGGGAGTAGAGAGGGACTGTGGCCTTGTTTGGACCCGCTGCTCAAAGATGAATACAGAAACGAAGGTTCATGGCCCAAAATATTTTCAGGTGCTTTTAAAAAGAAGGTTATCCTACTCCTCCAACTTTTTAAAACAAAGGGTACGTTTAACAGATGCTATGGTTCGGAGGAAGTAGGAAGTTACGTCTTCTCACACAGACCCTGCATGGTGTAAATAGACACTACACGAATGTCCAGAACCTGCTTGCTTTCTAAGTTTGGTCAACCAAAATTTGAGGGGTGTTTTTAGGACAGTAAAAGCATCTCCTTTGGGAAGCCCACACAATCGTTGCCCCATTGCTACAACTGCCCAGAGCTACTGATTAACATCAGCCATAAGAGCACTGCAGGTGTCTGGGACATGTCTTGGGCTTTGTTGACCAGACAGGTCAACATGTAGCTGATAAGCAGTATCAATACCTGCCTAATCAATGTGAAGAGGGTGGGGGGGAACTAACCCCAAACCAAGCAACTCTCTAAGCCACCCTCTAAGTGTGCGCAGTGCACGCCTTCATGTCTTGAAAGCTGTTGGGAGGCTAATAGCGCTTATGATCCACTGTTGGTGATGCTCTTCAAGGTCTGACCTCCCAGAATAGTGTCTTGGGACAGGATGATGGGAGAAGTGGAGAAACCCTACAGACACCTCTGCTACACTGGTGGCACCCTCTTGTCTTCAACCTGATGTTCTTTAAGACCATTTTTCCCTCTTTAAGTGGTATTTCAGAGTAGCGATATTCCTCAGCAGCCATAATTTTTCTCCAAGTGAGATACACAACAGATGGTTACACTGGTAAGATATGTGTGTTTTTCTCACAAGAGGAAAAAAAATTAGCCAACCTTGCAACTCTGTTTTGCATTAACGAAAGCGGTGTAAAATGTTGTCAAATTTCAGAGCATTTATTTAGTTCTGGCTTGGCTTTGCAGGATTGCAAATGACTAGGCAAGGTGCAGAGAGTGAAAAGTCACATCCAGAGTCACCAGGGAAAGGGGAACTGGCTGAAATGTTGCTTGGATTTAAAGCCTCTCCAGAGGGGAAAAACGTTCCTCCTCTCTTCCTCTTGCTGCCCTCTTTCTCCTTCTGCACGTTTCTTTCTGTTAGAGAGCTCTTTACAGGTACTTTTACAATCTGACTTCTGAACCACTTCTTCATCCAGCCATTATTTCTCCATCCCATCGCACCCAGGGAACCAGCTACCTGCTGCCTTTTTTGCCTGATACAGATTATTTGGCAGGGATATTGCTAGCCCCTTCCTTCTTCCCCTGACAGAAATCTCACATTTTGTGTCGCTTTATGACTCCTGTTTATTTTGCTGCAAATGTTCATACCTTGGGCATCGTGACCCCGACGTGTCGGGTACAGTCTGAAACAACTCCAAGAGATGGTTCCTGCCCCAAATATCTTCCATTCCACCAGCTCACTTCCCAACCTGTATTAGCTGAGGCGAAAACGGGACAAAAGAAAACTCCGCTGCAGGGGCCTTGAGGTTTTCACATGTTGACGATTTTTGGGCTGGCAGCCTGCCCTACTTCACCACGCGGCTCTTCAAGAGACGGCATTTCAATACTGCGCGTCCCAGAAGGATGGGGACAGCGGGCAGCAGAGCTGATGGCCACCCTGGGTCGAGTCCTCGGCCAGGAGAACCTCTGGAGACACAGGCACAGCTATCCTCGGTTATTTCTTTTATGTTTTCCCTCCCGCTTTGTCATTATGCTTCAGCTTTGAAACCGAGCTTTGTTTCGGCCTGGTAGCCCGTGGCAGTGGACCAGAGAGAGGAGACTTTTACTGAGCTGCTGAAGGCATTGTGTGCACAGGAAGAAAATGTGTGAAGAATTGAAATTATATGGTTGTACTGGGAGTTTGTTGTGGTGGTAACACTGGCTCACGTCTTGTGATAGCTAATGGAGCATGGTGGGATGATCTGAAGATGAAATGAGTCTGATATGCTGGGACATGACATTTAAAAAGAATGGTGAAATTATATTTCTTATTTTCCTTTGTGCAGACAGAATGCATCTTGGCTATCGGTACAAAGTGTGTGATTGTAGGGTATTTCCAGTCGGGGTCTTGCCTTCAAGATAGAAGCCAGACTGTCTGCTCCTCCTTCTTTCCTTTTTTTTTTTTTTTTAATGGCTGTAGACTGTGCGCAAAACACCTGGTAGCCCCTGAGGACCAGGTCCTGAGCTGCCCCAGGCTCGCGGGCAGCACTACCGGGTGCCTCCCCATTTGCAAGCCGCCGTCGGGCTGCTGCCTCTGGCGTGCAGGGAGACGGAGGGCAGCAGCGTGTGGAAAGGCAGAGGAGGGAGATTTCAGAGGTGTTACTTCCAGCAAGAGGAGAAATTGATTCAACTAAATCAATCTGGTGATACTGGCGTGCAAGAGAAATGATTTTATTGGGAGAGCAGTGCAGGACAGGTGAAAGTTGGAGTCTGTATGAGTGCAGAAATACCCGTTTTCAACATATCTGTAATCCTAGCGAGGGCAAAAGGGATCATTTATCCTGTTGAAGTGATTGCAAGCAGGTCGGTATGTGGAGTTTTGCTAGCCAAGCTAGCTGGTTCAAGTTGTTTAAATGTCAGCAGCCAAATAAGCCGCACAGTATTAATTTTTTTTCTGCTCCCTAACTGGCTGTCAGGTAAGTGCTTTTAATGTGAACACATGCGAGCTGAAATGGCACATGAATAACATCGCAGGTGACACCTTAAAACTCTCTTTTCGTGAAGATTCATGCCAGTGAAACCACAGCACAGGTAAATGTGTGCTGGCGGGAAGCACAAAAGGAGTGTTAGTGTTGCTGGGACAAAGTGATAAAAAGAAAAATAACATGAGAGTGAATATTCCTAGAAATGTCTTTTTCAGTAGTCATCCGTTCCTAATAATCGCTGTGACTTTTATGAGAGTCATTCGGAGCCCTAACTCCTTCAATTGAACACAGAAGTAATTACGTGTGTAGATAACCTTAATTTGCCTTCGTGTAAATTAAAGCTGGATGCCAGCTTAACTTATGCGCTTTCTCTAAATGCTTTTATAGATTTTTTTTTTTTTTTTGAAGATCAGAAATGAGAGCATCCACCAAATATGATAAGAAGAGAATGTCGCTGGTTTTGGCTGATTGCACTTTTTTGTGTATAATGAAGAGCTTGCTACTTGTGAGCAGGGAGAGGATTTAATGAATCACAAAAGTACATAATTTATTGTAGAATGTATTCCACACATATTTCAGAGCAAATTCCATGGAAAATGTATGTGAGTCGTATTTCTATGAATCAGACTCTAGGAATATTTCCTTAGAAACAGCTTGCCCTACATTTTTATAAAGGAGCTGCAGCATTTATAGTACACCATTGAATTAACATTTTGTGGTTAAAAATGCAGCCCAAGAAATTAAAATGATATTTGAAACATAAATCCTGCGCGCTAACAACTATCGTTATAAAAGCCAGCCAGAATCAACAGACATAGCTTGTTTTCTGCAAGGCTCTTTCTGGGGACCAGTTCTCAAAAAACATCTGTGCAAATGCAGCGCGGGAGGGGGGGAATTAAAAAAAAAAAAAAGCCCCAGCAGGAATAGAAGCCATCAGTGGTTAGGTGTGTTATAAATACATTATTACTTCATTGTAATGGCATACAGGCTTTGGCGAGACTGGGGTGACCTCACTGGCTGTCAGACCTTGAGTTACTCCTGGGATGGGATGCCCGCTCAGCACCGCTTCGGTAGGGAGCGAGGAAACCCAGATGATGTAGAGGGGCTTCATAATGTCTGTACAAGTAGGAGCCGTTGGGATTCATATCAGACCTGACAGTGAGGGGGTTTGAGGGCTTTTGTTATCCTGATTCCAAATTAAACGTGCAGAGATCTTTCAATTACTTGCTGAGAGGTTCTCAGCAATGTCTCTTCCACCTCAATCTCTAAGTGCTTTTATGAGTCTATCTTTGCAAAACAAAATCTTGTTCTCACTGCTGAATGTTGGATAATGATTTTAGGTACTCAGCTGCAGGCAAAATTTTTCCTAAAACGCCAGGACATCATTCCTCTTTAAAATCAACACAGATATAATCTTGGATGCCCTAAATCATTAGCTGCTGCAGAAAATGCTGGCCAATTTTTTTTTTTTTTTTTTAGTCTTATTAAAACACATTTTTGAGTTATGAGAAAAAGCTCAGCCTCCTCCTAGAAGAATTTTGAGCAGAAGAGATAATATTTTGCAACTAAGGAAAACAGAACAAACTACAACAAGATAGCTTTCTTTATCTCGTGTTGTATTACTGCTTACTGGACAAATATAGACAGATTTGTGTGATCTGAAGCTCCATGCAAGTGTACACTTATAGACCATCTCCAGTTTTCAATCAAAACTGGTAAGGCTAACAGGAGAAAGGGTTCAATATATCAAGAGTATGAATTCAATTGTACTAATTAAGGATTTTGTCATGTTTTGGTGATGCTCTTTAGACTCTTCCTCTGGGGTTATGGGAAGAAGGCGGTGTTGCAAGAATGGATGGGGGATTTGAGTCAGTAAGGCACAAGTTAGTTGGAGCTATCAAGCTTCTTGGTACGGGAGCACCTACAGTGAGGGGACTGCTGAAGTTCCTGTCCTTTTCCATCACTCCTGCAGCTATTCCTGATGGCTGCAGCCCCAGGCTGGCTTCTTCAAAGCCAGACAAGTAATTTGTAGGGTGAATGCCCCAAAAGTAAAGGAAATAAATGGCCAAATGTAGCTAATAGGTACTTTCATTGTCTTGCCTTCTTTTGTGGTCAACACAGCCGGGTCCCTGAGCCTGCCACATCTTCTGTGGTGCTCAGAAATGCTCTGTGCTAGCTGTGCACCATTTCCACTGAAACCAATCCAAAAACCCCGAGATATTTCAAAAGTTTCTACAATATTGTGCAATTAAAAACAATTGTTTTCCTTAAGGCCTTTTCTAGCTTGCCCCCCTAAATATGTAGGCCTACAAGGTCTAAATCCAAACTTTGGAACATGCGGTAAGCCAAATTCAGGCACTTTGTGTCTCTGCAGCCATTTGAGGCCAACAAGAGGTACCTCACTTGGCTTCCTGTGTAACTCAGACCTTAGATGGTGAGCCTGTTTCATCCAAAGGTATTTTAAGAATAGACTACTATTAATAGAATTGCAACCAGAACTTATCAGAAAACTTCAGATTTTTATTTTTTTTTAATCAGAAATAAAATATCTTCTCTTCTTAGAGGAGACACAAAGCTGATGTTGTGACTGGTGCTGATCTGAGTTTAAATCTGCACTCTCCCAGAGGAGACCCAGAACCTCCACTCAAGTCATCATCTTCTTCATGTAGGCGATGGGGAGGGGAAGGAAATACCCTCTGCTCACTTTTCTTCTTTAACAATGGAGGGAAGGAGTCAAAGCTTCTTTTGCTCTTGTCTCTCCTTTCTCAGTGTTGCATACACCCCGTGAGATGAGATCTATCCACAGAGGGGTTTGGTGACCGTGGCAGGACAGTAAGCTTGTGCTTGGTGCAGCCCGGTCGGGAGGCTGTGGTGCTGAGCAAGCCTTGTGACAGCACGGATCCAGCTCAGGATTGTGGCTCCAGCCCTGCCAACCCTTTACTTCACATTAAGCACACTGTATAAGCATTTGTTTGCCAGTTCAGAGGCTGTAACAATATGTCTCTATTCCAGAGATGTTTTTTTCACAGCTCAGTAAAGCTATTACAGTTGAATATGGAGAGAAAAAAGGAATCGCGGGGTATTTTCAAGATTTTATTGCCTCTTTTTTTTTTTTTATGTGTGCGTCCCTGTTAAGTAGGTATTGCTATCAGTGCAGTCAATCTAATTTTGCTATCGGATAACTACATCATGGCCAAATAATAAAATAGCGGTTTATATTAGCCGTTTTTGGAGAGGATTATGCTGTCATAAACAGGCTCAGCAGGAGTTTCAACCAGGGCTTGATGTGCTTGAAATGTCTACTTCTGGTTTCCTTACATGGGATGATGGTCCCAGCTTTTGTGGCTCTGTCAGATCAACTGAGAGCAACTACATGTTCCCTGCTTTATATTCTGCTTTTTAACTTGCTCATCGCTAACTTTACGTACAAAACAGCAAGTTCGACATAATCACTCGGATATGGCAGGTAACATCTGTGAGCAATTGTATGTGGACTGAAAAAAACCCCAAACCCTTGTTGCTGGAACATCTGTTGGCTTACATGGAACTCAATTAATTTTATTATTCAGCGCAATACAAATTTAAGAGAGATGTTCTGCAAAACCCCCTATACTTAAAGAAAACAACAAATTGATACCCTTCCCTGTTTTTTTAATACCTAAAGTCATTAACATTGGAAAAGGGAGGATAATTTTGTTTTTACGCTGACCACCTCTCCCTGCTGGTACTATGTCCTTTCCCTCCTCCTGCCACAGGAGGAGAACTCGTCATCCAGCTTTGCCTGCACCACCGTACGGGCTCGTGCCGCTCGCCGCTAAAGGCTTCGGGACCATCTGCAGACATCTGGTAGATGCACCCGCTCAGTTGGTCTGTCTGGTCTGGTCATTCACTAGGCATTTCAGACCCATTTTCCAAAGCTCCCTGTAAAAGATTTGCATACTCAAAAGGGGAGTAGAGTTTCCACAAAGGGGTGGATGCCTGCCTCTCTTGATGAAGGCGATGGTAATAAAGTCAGCAGCAGTATAGGCTGGGAAAGGGTTAAACTGAAGTCCCAAAGTCCTTTTAAAACCTCCCACTTGAGTTCACCCCATTGCTGTTAGAGTTTGAGGTGGGATAGTCCTCTGGATGTCTGCAGGAGCTTTGCTTTTAATGTCAGTTAAAGCCTCAGAGCTGGGACTTTTTCCAAGGCATTTCACACTTTCTTTTGAGGTTGGGGCCAAAGTTTAGATGTTTCAATACCCAGCGTGCAGGCCCCCAAACCCTTCCCTGGAGCTGGCCTGCAGACCACTAATTCAATAGGAGACATGGCCTAAGTAATCCATGTTAATGATGTGCCTATTTAAACCATGTTGCCTGATAGGAGATGTCTGGTATCTATTAACCCGTATACCAATTACACTCTGAAGATGGGAAAAAGGCTACTTTTCAAGAACACAGGCTATGAAAGATGCACAGAAAAAAAAGTGTCAGCGTAATTTTCTTCGTCTCTGTTTCCAAAGGGGAAAAACTGGAATGCTACTTGGCAAATCTTAGGCACCAGGCATTAAAGAGTGGCTACTGTAAACAAGGTAATAGCTTCTATGTCATCCCTCCCCATCGCCTCCATATGCAGCCCTTTATTTATGTTTCCTAGGAAAAGAGGTCTCTCGCTCTTGGCGCGGATAAAAGCCTGGTTTTCAGAAAGCCGAGGGACCAGATCCTCAGGAAGGTGGAGAGCGGAGCAGTCCTGTAGACCTCCCGGGACTGAGGTCAACTGGCCCCAGAGGAGCTGTGCCCAATTATCTACGACAAGGAGCTGAAGGGTGGAGAAGGCAAAAAGAGGGGGGATGTTACTGCTGAGCCTTTTACATCTGTTTTGTTTACTCGGAAAGCTCGTTATTCCTTTTCTGGCTAAACTAATCAGAGTTGGAGAGATGGCCTTGAGCACACACGCAAAGCTCCTGCAGCCAGCAGTAAGCCGTAATCAGCAGAGGCTGTGTAGCGCTGTGGTCAGGGATCCGAATATTCCCTTTCCTTGGAATGCGGCTTCCCTGGCTTCCTCTGAGGGAAATATTTGCTCCTGGCCCCCACCCGCTCTCTTCTGGCACCACCGGGATGAGGCACTTGGTGGCTCTCCTAGAAGTAACCAAGGAGCCTGCCCTGCAGGAGAACGTGGGGTTGGGGTCTTTTTTTTCTTTTCTTTTCTTTTTTTTTTTTTTAAAGGAGGGGAAATTTGGAAGTGACACAATATTATTTTAAGTTTGGCTATATTTAAACTCTCAGATTCTTACCAGATTGTTACCTGGTGTGTGTTAGCAGGTTGCCAGGGACTTCAGAGTGGCAACATTGACATACACCTTCGGAGGAGCTGGGCTTTATGTTATTAAAAATTCCTGTTTTCGCATGACTTCAGCCATAACCTTCTGTGGTCAGCATTCATTCACTCGGTATGCCGAAACTTAAGATATGCTAAAGTAAGGATGGATCCTGCAATAATAAAATATTGATTTGGATGGCTGGGAAGGAGAAAGAGGCTGGTGGCGGAGGGAGGCAGGGGAGATTTTTCAAGTAAGAGTCATCTCAAAAGCAATGAAAAGAGCTGAATTGAACTCCCTCTTCCTTTTTTTAATTTTTTTTTCTTCTCCATCAGTAGGGGCATATTTCATGAAGTCCCCATTGAGGTTAGATACGCTGAGCCTATTTGCATACTTGGAAGAGGTCCCCTTATAGAAGAGTACAGTGAATACCTCTGGCATTTCATATTTAAGTTCTAAATTTAAATGCAGTCTAGAAGGAGTTTGTCTGCGAAACTATCCTAACTGCTTGCTTTCTCGCTAACTAGACTTCTTAATGACATGATTTTCTATGCTAGGGAAGTTCTGATTATAATATAGGCGTAAATGAATGTGCATGTTGTGCACCCTTGTTAATTGAAAGGCTGAATATTTAATGCGCTGAGGGTGCGCATCTATTTACCGAGTGCACAAGGAAGGCTGCGAACCCCGAGCACAAATAGCCCATAGATACGCGGGCCAAGACCTGCATTTACACTGCTTTGGGTAAAGACAAGAACTTCTGGACCGCTAGGACAATTTGGCATATCGGCCTGGCGCACAGCGATGTGCGATTAAAAAACAATTCCGCAGTGTGGATCCATTTGAATACCAAGTTATTTTATAAAGCCTGCACTGTGTGTTTTGAATGCACATTTGCTGTTATGAATAACAGGAATTGTTTGGCTTGGCCTGCCTTTGTGCCGATGCCAGCTGGCACGGAGCGAAGCTGTGACACATGACACTACAGCTGTGTCCACATGTTTCTGCCTTGCAGTATCCACTTATATAATTTACTTTTTTGATCCACAGTCGAACTATTCAAGTGAGTATAATTTGCTTTTTTGATCCAGAGTCGAACTATTTAAGTGAGCTCATCAAATTACATATGCCAGCCACTTCTATAAGAATACTTATTTTGCCATTGTCAAAAAAAAAAAAAAGTATATTTATTATTAATCACTTGTGGGAATGCAGCAACTTTATTAAACCCATTGCAGCAAAAGATACCTCTGTAATTGAACTTGAGTATTTATTCCACTTGATACATGTAATTGTAAGACAATGGATCAGTATTTAATCAAATGAGCCATTAAAAGAGTAACTAATGATGACCTTACTGTAACTGATAGACCAGACAGTGATGCTCCTTATGTTTTCCTGTACGTCACTGGGATGTTCTTATGTGCCATCATGGTTGGGTTTGCGATTGGGCCGCAGTAACCCACTAATTCCAAATAAGTAAGATTTTTTCCAGCCTGTTACAGGAACTCTTCTTATGCAATATTGTATTTAAGATTGGTAAAGTTGCAAAAATATAGCTGAAATTGAACTTAACTTAAGCTGAATGTAGTACTCTGAAACTCTTGTTAAAGAAAACACACCAGCTCAATTCCAGATATCCAAGACCAAGGCAGGAAATGCAAAGAAAATATACAACAACTTTTTTCAGTTTGCTGGTAAAGCAGAAATAACATGGCACTAATACAGACAACATTTCCATGTAAGCCTATTTTATTTTATTTACCTCTTCAATCAGGGTGAAATAGGAGAGGGCGTGGATTTAGCTTTTTCCTCCGAATGTAGGAAATACTACCCAAGCGTTTTATTCCCAGCGCACATTGAACTCCGCCGCGATACGCACTGTCTTGCGTTAATTCAGTGCAGCTTTTCGAATGTCAGGTCTCGTACAGACCAAAGTAGCTGCGCATTATCTGCCGTATGGTCCTGGTAGAGCAACGTGCCGCGTTACAGAGCCAAGGTCACAAGTTCATGGCAGAAATGATTCATGTAGCCTGAAGGAGGGAGCCTAAATTCAATACGTGAGACCCGAGAGGAGAGCGGGGGGGGGCTGATGCTGGTGGGTGCCCCCGTCCCAGGCTCTGCCCCTGCCGGCTCTTGCAGAAGGGGCAGAGAAGGTACGGAGAGGGGCAGTACCCACCTCTGATGCCCCACATGCACGTGGTGTCCTGAGCCATGAGATATATACATATGTAGAGATATACATATATTTGTGCAAGGAAAAAGGTGACCTGGGTTTGAACACAGTTCACAGAGCGCTGCGGTGAGAGCTGAGACGTGCATGACAACGGAATATTAAATTCTGTTAGCACTTGGAGTTATTGGACAGCAAAAGGCTTTAAAGAAACCAGAGCAATTGAGGTTTAACAACAAAAAAAGAGAGAAAGTAGAACTTTAAAAATCCAAGTGTTTTCTCAAGGCACTCAGTAAGTATTATGTTCTTGGTCAATAACATCACCTTTATGATCGTATTGACAACGTGTGCAGAAATGTACGTGGCATGGCAAATTGCAATTTAATGTCAAATGACAATAAAACAGTCGGAGATTATTCAACTGAAACAAAATATCACTTTAATTAAGCATTCCACGGGATGGCTGTAACAAATACAACATTAACACATAAAGTACCGAATTTCAGGTAAGGCTCGTGCTGTAAGAAAGTAAATTCAGAGCCAGGGCCGACAGTGCGTATTTCACTCATCCCATTGTGCCAAGGTATGGCAGCACGTATAATCAGATCCAGTTGCCCTTGAAACCAAAAGTGAGCCTTTCCGTTTTAATGACCCTGCATGTATTGAATTTGATTCAATACTGCATGTATTGAATTTGAGGCAAGACTTGGAAGAATGTACTCTTAGGCTTAGAGACGAAGCTGCGTGTTGGGTTTGGTCTTATTTTTTTTACAGAGGGATGAACCTCAAAAACACTTCATAGTTTAATTTCTAGGGCTTCTCCCAACTCTGAATTTCTAGTGCCCGCAGCATGAGCCTGGAAATCTCACGGACGGGCTTTTCCATGTGGGTTTTTGTGCTTCCTGCGCCCAGGTGGACTGGGGAGCAGAACCCAAGACCTCTCTTGCTTGTGAATCAGACACCATTGGGGGTGCGTGTTGTATGGATGCCTGAGTGAGAGAAAATAGTGAAAGCCAGGAAGCCTTCGATCTGTGTAAATACAGGTGTTAACTGAATTTTTTCCAAGCCACTAAAAGGTTTTGCTATGGTTTGAGATGGCTATTGCTTCATTTTCTTGTTTGATTCTTGTTTTCCCAAATAGGTGAGTATAATCAAGCTGAAATACAGTAACAGAAATACTTGCTATTGCTAATGTTATTGAGACTTTGGATAGCCAGTTTCATCACACAAACTTCAATCAGTGTTTGATTTCTGTTAGGATGCGTATTTGTATGAAACCTTATATTTTAAAAAGCATGTTTTACTGGGGTGTGGGAGAAGCGGCTAGTATGAAGGCTCGTTAAGAGCCTGAGGAATAATCCACACTCTGTATCTTGTTCTGCAAGTTTTAAGTTAGGGAGGAACAAGTAGGCTGTGAGAAACAACCCCCAAGTAATTAAGTTTGCATTTTTAGGTATTGGACAACTCCCTTATATTCATTTATATGCAAAGAAAAATTGCAAGCTGGCTGGATATCTCCATGAAGACCATGAAACTCCATAAGCGTCCATCTCAGCAGGATGTCTTTTTTTTCCTGATGTTGGGTTTAGCATTTAAAAAAAATGCACGTGGGAGTTACGTTGCATGAAATATATCCAAACACAGGTACACGTGTGCTGTTTTCAAAGGCCTTGATCCTGACCCAGTTAAATAAATGTAACTGCTTGTTTTGAATCAAATCCTTGATATGGTAGGTCATTCCTGCCTCGAGCTGTGCTATTTCTACCTGAAAGCTGTCTCTCTGAATAGCTGTGAGCGTCAGATTGGCCTGTGGAAAGAGGGTTGATGCATCTAATAAATAATGGTGTGCCATGTGGAACTGTTGAATCAAAGAAAGTGAGATTTATTTTTTCAGTACCCATTGCATGGCGATAGAGAAATTTTCAAGTGACAAAGGCACTGAATGGTTTTTGCTGCAGCACTTTTAGTTTCAGAGGAAAAAAATGTCATTTGGCTGGATGCATATGGAATATTGATCTCATCAATTTAGGAAGCCTGCACGAAGTGGAAGAGGTCTTCATCACCCTGTCTCTCTGGGTCTTGGTACCTGCAGACCATGGCTAGTCTGTTACAGCAAGAATCACTTCATGCCAACTTTGAGAGTTGTAAGGGAGTTGGTATGCATATACTGTGCCGTGAGAAAAGCAGGGACGCACTGTGGGAGAGGAACAGTTGAGGAGAGGGATTTTGCCTCTTTGTTGTCCTGGGGAATAGAGTATTCCATTAGTTTAAGGGGTTTTTCCCTTAGTTTTTCTTCTTATACTAGAACTTGGTAGGAAAAAAGTCTTAGGCGTTTCTACATCTTGTGAAACTACTTTTTTCAATTCTTTCTTAATTCACTAATTGTCTTCCCTCTTGGTGGAAACATCTCCTTTATCCATTGACAGCATCTGATGGTGTTTGTTTTGTTTTGTTTTCCAGTAATGATGGATACGGCTTTTATTTTTTTTTTTCCCTTCTCCTGGTAACAGTAACTTAAATCCATGGTTCGAGCATCCCTAGCTAATTTGCTGCTGAAAATTTTCACAACTTTTTCTTTTTTAATCAACGTCATCTTGTGGTAGTGCAGATTTAAACTATTCTTTCACTGTTTTTACTATAAAGTGACAGGCAAACAGGTTAGAGGGATTTAGTGAAGCTTGCAATATTTAGGGAACCATAACTTGTAATCTTCTGACTTCATATATGCCAGATACAACATATTAATTTTTCTTGTGAAAGGTGATTTTTCTTGTTGACAAAGTTTGAATTTTGAATCAAAATAAGGCTTGGAAGAAGAAAATGTTAGAGCGCGTGCTAAGTTGTTGGTCATGCATTAACTATCAGTGTCTCTGGGACATTTGGACATTTTGCCTTTCTCCTCTTCTGCCCAAGTGTTGTGTAAAGAGCTTAGGTAAGTGTGTGTGTGTAAGCCTGAGTTCCTGGTGTGATGGCAATAAGATCCATAGTGATGGACTTACAAACTCATACAAGTTTGTCAGGAGGGACCAGAATCTATGTCAAAAACAAGTTACCTCCCACGTAATTGGATTTTTTGCTCCACAGTGACTTCAGGAGAGAGACGGTGTTCTGACCATAACAGCTGGTGGAAGTGCTTATTTTAAAATCTAGACATAGGGGTGAAAAAAGAAGAGCTGGTCCCTAATGTTTCGTGTCCCCTCCTGCGACCAAGGTGCTAGACTTGAGTTAAAAGCAGCCATGTGGGACAGCCTCTTGGCCTCTCAGACAAGATAAGCGAGTTTAGTGAAATACTGGACAGTGAAAAAATGGGATGTTTTACCTTTGCTGTGTGAGAATCACAGTAATAAAAGAGCAGCCTAAATGTTTTGGGACAAGACTTGACAGCTATTTGCAAAATGATGAATCTTTACAAAATTAGCATAAAGAAAACCAGACCTTTTTCCTGGCTTTTTTTTTAATAGCTCTGCCTTTGAAACTAGACATATTTAATAAAAAGTCTAACATTAAAAAAGAAAAAAAAAGTTGATCTATTCCCTCCCCAAAAGCCATTTACCATCTAAACAGAAGTTTTTGACAGAAGCATTTCAATCAGCTCTGCGGAACGGTTTCAGAAATACTTGGTCGCTCTTTGAGCAATCTCTCCGGACAGATTTGTTTGAAGACATTGCGGTTGATAGTTTAGGTGAGTGCTAAATAACTGTGGCTTTCCATTTTTCTAAACGAACATGATACAATGTGTTTTCCAATTAAATTTCTAGTTGCAGTGGTTACCATTTTAGAAGCAACGTCTGCCAACTGTTACCATGCTGTGGTATCTGAGGTACCACACTTATTTCCTATTCTGAGGGCAGAGCAGACTATGCTATCTCCTACAGAACTTGGAAGCAAACGTTGATTAATGTTGACTTTTTAATGGTAACCACTGTGATTTTTTTTTAATTCCTATAATTCATGGTATTATACATAATAATATGAATATCACTGAATTATTTATACACTTATGTTGGTAAATAATGATGAGGTAATAACAGTGAATTATTTCTATATTTACACCAGTAAATACTGACAAGGAAGAGAAATCATTTAGAGTCGGCTCAGTCTCTTGCTAGCCTACACCAATTCAAAGATGTTTGCAATGTATCTTTGTGCCAAAAGAATGGAACTGCCTTGGGGAGTTTTTAGACTCCAGAAAACATTTAGAGGCTATAACGTTCAAGCAAAGCCCCAAGACGATAGCACAGCAGCAGCAATCGCTGCCACCATCCTTGGATGTATAAATGGAAGTGAAAGACAGGAGGTGCGTTTCCTGATACTTTGTGTCGCTGAGGCTCATACCAGGACGTGTAGTTTGGGTTTCCACTTTTGAGAAGTATGTTGAGATGTGAGAGTCCAGCAAGTAGCTGTAGGAAACCCCTGAAGGTGACAGAGATGAAGAACCCCCTCATGAAACTCACCTGCCTAGAGTTTCCTGTGTAGAAAAGGGTCAGCTGCCTACGCCTAAATTAGCAGCGGGTAAACTCTTTTTTTCTCCATTTATCTGTAGCCATGCACGTGATTTTGGCTGAACGCAATTAGCAGAGTTTACTACAAGGGTAACTTCATCCGTGGCATTACATAGCCTGTGATAAACACTTCAGCCTGGATAAAGTCACGTTTCCTCCAAACTTAAATTGCATGGAGCTATTGCGTGCAAGCAGTGTGTGTTGCGGGAGGTGTGGAGCGTGGGACGGAGACGAGGATGGTCTGGGATCCGTTTCCAGCCCTGCCACCAACTGGCTGTCTTCAGCATATTCTTCAGCTGCTTTCCCACTTACAAAATTGGCACAATGATATTTACCTTGTTTAGGAAGGATGTCGTGATCTAAAAATTTTAAGGGCTATTACTATTTATTGTTGCGTTGTATTTTTGACCAAGTTTGTTTGGAGTTATTTGCTGGCACTTCGGCAAATGCTCCTGGCTTCTGTTCTGAAGGATTTCACAAGTTTGTGGATGGGAGCAGATTTTCTTATTCCCTAGTTCAAAAGAGGGGAGGGCCCCCTTTTGGATCTGAGAAGAAGGTGAAAAATGTGACTTTTTTCTAATGGTCAGGTCCTGCTGTGAAACTCTTGGATATGGGAGGACAGTCAAAGTTGTGCAACGGGCATCTCCTGGAAAGGAGAAACATTGAGGAATTGCTTCTTTTGCTTTTATAACTCCGTTCTCAGGGAAATTTCCTCCTTTAAAGCTGTTGTGTTACTTAAAATAAGAATGAGATTGCTTCCTGTAACTGCGGGAGATGCATTAGATCGGAATGTTTGGCCGGGGTAGGACAGGAGCAGGTCAGAAGAAAGCGGTGATTGTTTGCCTGCCCGCCTGATTCAAGGTGCTCAGCTGAAGCATACCTTCCCTCCATGGGTGGCCCTTTTCCAGAGGCGTTTAAATGACTCAGAAGCACAAGCCCCACCGACTTCCACTCTTGTGCAGCAGAGATGGGTTCACATCCTCCTCCGCCAGTAAGGTAGGTTCGGCCAGCTGGGGACGCAGGAGAAATAACATTGGGAGGGACACGTTCTGTGCCGCTTGTCCCAGCAAGTCAACTTAAAACGCTACCGGTGTGACGAAGAGCAACGCAAAAACCTGACTAGTGCATGAACAGCTGCCGTGCCCGAAAAAGCGGATGGAGCCGCCGTCTAAACGTCGCCGGCTGAGTTTTGAACCCAGTTGTTGGAGCAAGGCTATTTTTGAAGAAAGAAAAACGAAATAAATAGTGCCAAAAGGGAGGGAGTCCTTTTGGAGCCACATTGGAGAAGCCAAGCTCTAGCTCTGAAATTTTTTCCCCACCACGACTATCATTAGCCAAGTTGTAATCCGTGCGAAAACCAAGACAAGTTAAACGGCAGCAGAGCTATTGAGCACGGCTAGAACGACGTCTTTGGAGAAGGGATAGCAAATCCCCGTGGGATTTTGTACCTGCAGAGCTCGCAGCCTTTTATCTTTCATTAGCAAATACTGTGCGTTATTGGACGGTGCCTTGTGCAGTTACTTACAGGAACATTTAATCAAATAATCTACTCCTCTCCCAGGCGGTTCAGACCACTGCAGTTTTATAGTTACCTACTTCAGCTGGAACAGTTCCTTTCAGCTGTAAAAGCAAATATGCAACATGGAAAAAAGTCGCGTTTTATCAAAACAGACAGAACTATTCCAGCTGCTGATATTAAGGTAAAAATAGCAAGGTTAAATGTTAAACAACCTCTGAGTGGACGTTTATAACTACAAAGAAAGCCAGACCAATTGCTCTGAAAGCACTTTCTTAAAAAAAAAAAAAAAGGAAATAATAATAATTTTTTTTCTGTTTTACTTCTCAAAAGAAAATTTATTTTCCCCTATTGCTGATGACTAAATACAGTGGAAACTGGTTCCCTTGATAACAAATGCATCAGTAATGTGTGGTGCTTCCTGCCCCAGCATCTTGTAACTCACAAAAGTTTCCATGGCCAGATTTGAATGCTCAAAGTGCTAATAATGTCTGCTAGTCAGCCTTCCTACTGTTCAGAAAATTTCACTCCTGCGGCTTTTTGGCTTGTTTTGAGAAATCACTGTAGAGGTTAGTGAACTTTTCAATGTGTTGGTATTTAAACTGTGGTCAGACAGTGAAGAAAAAAAAAATATAGAAAAAAGAAAATAAAAGAAAAAAAAAAAGAAAAGAAAAAAGAAGAAAGAGAAGAAAAATGTTAGTTCATAAAAAGATATTCCCCATTAATAGTTGTTATACGACCATTTGCATGGGAATTGAACTGATTGTGCAACCTCCACGTTAAAATGGAATTCCTCTGACTCTTAACATATCTTGAAAAATATAGTGCATTAAATGAAAAGATGCTTAAAACAATGCTGGGGTTTTGTTCCAGAGAAACATTTGGGCACTTTCACTGGGAAAGGAGGTTAAAAGGTTGTCAATGCTTTCTCCAGGGGCTCTGTCTGACAGTGAACATGTGTTTCCTCCCTTTAATCGGCTCGCCAGTAGCCAGAAAGCTGCTTGTTTTCTGCAGAGGTTGTCAAAAATGATTTCAGTCTGGAGACGAGGAATGATAAAAGAGGTTTTCAAACACAGTTTTGCACTGTAGCATTTGCAGTCCCAGAGAGGATGGATTGTATTACAATCTCGGTGCAAAGGGCCATGTTCCTGTAGCAAGAAAACAGTGCCTCGTTCAACCTGTTTGATGCTCCCACTTACCTTTCAAAGTTGAAAAATAGAAGCTGGAACTCAACTAAAGAAAAAAAAAAATCATCCCCAGAGCTTGTTCCTTCTCTCTGGTAAATTAAGTGGTTTATACATTTAGTAAAATGTCTATTTTCCTCGTGCTGTTCCTGGGAGTCACATTTCCTTCAGGAGTTTAATGGAGTGCTCCTTTTTCTCCTGGCTATTTTATACAGGCTACAGAGCTGATGCCTCTGAACTTAGCAATAAAACTTTCTCTGTGAAGACCAGGCCTATAGTCAAAAGACCCGACACCATAAAATACTGACCTACCTTAGCTTCTGCTGAAATCTCCCTTTCAGGTAGCACTCAGCATCTTCCTGAGCTAAGTACCTGCAAGTATGCAGAAACCCAATTCTTTATTTTTGGGCAAGGCTTTGAAAAGTGACTAAGTAATGCCAGCAAAACAGATTTTGCCTGCACGAGTTAATGCCAAATTCAGAATCCAACAGGGGATTTATGAAGCCGGCTGGACCTGTCTGCCATTTCCACTGACAGTATTGCTAACTCTACAGGCTCAGAAATTCCATACATGAGGTATTTAAAAAAAAAACCCAAAGTGTATTAACATCAGTGGTAAGCCCTGCCCATGATAGATGGTTTTATTCCTGAACCCCCACAGCCCGTACCCAACACACGTTGGTCCCCCACGTACATTGATTAACGTGATGCTGGATTTTACTCTAGATGTCCTGCCGTTGTATAAGCTGCTTTTTTCTCCAGAAATTCATTCTTCCTTCCCAAACGCCAAACCAGTTCAGTCTTTTGTCCCACACTGCTGCCAGTTTGGTCTCTCCCAGCTTTCTCTAATCTCCATCTCTGTCACCTTTCTATTCAAGTGAATTCTTGCACCAAATCTTACTTTTGCTCGACTTTTCCATCAACAACATCCATCTCCTGCTTTTAGCATTCATCATTTTATCTGTGTTCCTTCTTGGCTTCTTCACCACCATCAGTCAAGAGAAGGTGCCGAGGGGAGCACCTGCAAGCACTCTTCATCCCCTGACTCCCCATCCCTGTGGTTTTAGGAGGGAAGAGCTCAACCTTGCTGATCCCACTGACCCATGCCAGCTTCACCCCGTGAGGCTGGCGGGCAGCAGGGGAACGTCTCCTCTCCAGGTTGGTGTTGGTTGTCCTGGCTGGAGGTGCCCTCAGCTTTGCTAAAACTTGGGTGGGAAAAGAGCTGATGGTGCAGCAGGAGCAGGAACCACTTGGGGGATAACTGAGCTCAGCAAGTGCCCCCAGGTAAGTACCCCGCAATGCGGGTCAGATGCATGGAAGGAAAACAAAGTTTAGACATACGGAATATATTTGGTTGCTTGATGAAGCTTTCCGTGTTTTTCTATTATTTTCCTTTTCTTTTGCTTTTTAACTGGGGGGCGGAGCACGTGGCAGAGTTTCTATCACAAGTTTCAGGGATTCTCCTTTCAGTTACATTGTGCTGCTGCTAGCAGGAACTTCCTGTTTAGTTGCTACATTAGAAGAAGGTATATAAACAAGAGAGCCCCAGAAATGACTAAATTCTAAGCACAGAAGGTTTTTATTATCATCTTTTGAGTCTTGTACATGGGGAGGGCTTCATTCCTTTTTTTCTTTTCTTTTCCTTTTTTTTTTTTCTGGGCACAAGTAAATTCCAAAACATTTCTTGAGTGGTAACTTGTATTCCAGTCTTTATTATTTCTGACAATATTTTAAATAGTTGGAGTTGAATTTTCTGCCAAGGAAGGCAGGCTGTCAGGCGGCAACTGTATTGTGTAGAAGCAAAAATTGAACGTACACTCAAAGCATACTCGGGAAACTTGAACACAGCACTGGACAACATCTTTTTTCATCTGAATGTGATTACTGTTTAGGTGGCCTAATGTCATCACTGGGAGGTTTTGCTGCACGTATGGTCAGGTTAGAAATCTTCTCTGTCGGAGGCCAAAAAAGTATGTAACAGGTGCACGAAGAATTTGCTAACGTGCTTTGAAGAACCTGTGCAAAACAAGTAGTAGTGCATGTGTCTGGAAAGTCCTCATCGGTCCCAACAGCATCTATGTCACGTTGCTCTTGACTAATTCTTGGGCAGCACTTTGAATATTGAAAACACTGTCTCAGCACAAAGTCTCATCATGACCTTGGCTTTCTCAAAACTCTCCCGGTCCAAACCAAAGCGCCAGAGAAAGACGGGAACGAAGGCAGCACATCCCGCCAGGAGAAGGTTCAACTCCTCCTCTTCCTCACGCTGAAATATTTGGCTAATGTCATAGAGATTTGGCTAAGTGGATTCAATCAACTGTTTTCACTCTATTATAGTTCATAATCCCTATTCAAGATGAAGTGCACTGCAGCCTAATGAATGTGGTAATGGAATCCTTGTGTATGTTTTTCCACAGCGGGGTGCAGATTAGCATAAGTGTCATATTCTGTTGGCATGCCTGCTATTATATCTGAGGCGTTGCACACACTGGGAATTTTTCAACTGGATAATAATAAGATGAATATGGTATGCACATGCACATAGAACACACGGGTTTTAGAAAGTGATCTATAATAAATCTCACCTGGAGGGGCATTATGATAGATTAACTTTGCATTTTGGCTTAAAACCGCAATGTTTAAGCCAAGCGTATGGTAACACGAGTACAAAAGAATTAGATTAAATTTCATGCACAGTTTTAAAGAATGTTGTCATTTAGGGCAGCGGAGGGCTGAAGAGTACTATGTAGGTCTTAGGGTTTCATAGATGAAATATATTTCATATAATCAAGTTCAAAAGCCCGGCTCAGATGTCCCCTTTGCTCAAAGCTGCTTGTTGCAGTTCTAAGAGATGGGACGCAGGTAGAGGAAAGCTTCTGGATTGTAGATGATCACCAATGCGCACGTCCTCAAGCAGTCACTGTCGGCCTGTGAAAGAAGAAGAAGAAAACCCTGAATATCTTTATTTCAACAGCACTTTGTTTTACCTGCTGAACGGTTTTTTGTTCCACAGGCTGATCCAAATAGGACTGAGCAGAAGTTCATGCTCAAAGAAAAATCCCTCCCAAAATGCTCGCCATGAAGTGTCGTGTAGTTTTCAGTCTATGTTGTGACCTCTGAAATGAATTTTGCTCCAAGTTGTGGGATGCATTTTTAATTACTTAAGGCATTTTAGTTTTTCTCCAGTTAAAGAAACTCCTGATGAATCTCCTTGCGCATCACCTAGGAGAGACAGCACTGCTTATGATTAGTCCCAGAATTTATTGCTTGATTATGGAAAGTGCAGGCCTGAGAAATTCATACCACTTAAGCAGTGGTTTAGTGTGACTAATCAAAGAGGTTTTCCTGGCACACGGGAGGTATCAATATATATAGACTAGTGTAGAAAAGCGTATCTTTATGCTTTTAAGCATGGTGGCACGGTAACAGCTTAAGCATATTAATCAGGCCAAGGTAAGTGCTGCTTCTGTATCATATTTTAGTCTGATTCTTTCTGCACTGTTACAGAAATTATATCTGTGGCTGCAATAACATTTAGAAAATAAATTGTTTGCCAAGTGAACGAGACAATCAGACCAGTCATTCAGACCCAAGAACTAACTACAAATTTCGTTTACCTTTATTATCAGTACATTTCTGCACAATCACCACGAGTCAAACTATTTCAACTTTAACCAGAAGGTAGCAAGCCATCAAAGGGTGTTAATGTTTGTTTGTTTGGTATTTAGTCTGGAGGAGCTTTGCTTTTAAAAAAGTTCTATTATCGTGGGTCAGTAATCTGATATATTTTTCCTGAGAACAAAACTTGGACTTCAGAGGGCTAGGCTAATATCTGCGATACAATTGAGTTGTGAGTGTTATTCTCTGTTGCTTTCCGAAGCCTGAATGACCTTTTCAAAACTCAAAGAAACGTGTGTCTCGCCCGTGTGCGTATTAGCAAGAATTGGTTTTCTAGCAACTCCACAGAGCTCGTTTAAAAAAAAAAAAAAAATATCCCACTGCTGGTTGAAAGAATGTAAATTGGGGTTTCCAGTGAAGTTCAAGCACCCTTTACAATCACATCACCCCTCTCCTTGAACGTGGTATAAAGAGGCTGGGTGGCAAATGTATTTAAGACTCTGAGGAAAAGGGCTGTTAAGTCGACCTTGGTAACTTAACTGAAACAGTATACGTGTAAATCCATCGCAAATCCCTGGCCTTTTACAACTCCTGTCCCAATGGAAATCAGATCACAGAACTGTTTACAAGAGACTACGAGTCATTTGGATAAAGAGCCATGACAGCAGGCCCTGTATTATTTGAAATTTTAGTAACCCAAGCCTAAATAAATATTCTAAAAGCAAAATAATAAGGATTAGGTAATTATTATGAAGTCATTATTCTTATGATATTTTGTATTTAGTAGAGAAGAACGATTTCACTGTAAATGTCGATGCTTTGCCTTTTTGCAATCAGTTGTAATCTTCAGTGTTTAATGGTAACGCTCCCGTTTCAAAAGAAATACGTGCATATATATATATATCTTTTACCCTGAGCTTTCGATGTCCTGAATCTTTAAAATCACTAGAATTAGCGCCATAAAAATATTTTACAACATTATTTAATGCATGAGCTAATCCCCGGCTAATGGTCAATTTTTGCCATTTTTTTCTAAGCGGGGAGGAGGGGAGGGTGGGGACCCGGCTCCCGTTCAGCCAAACGCCCCATCGGCGCAGGAACAAAAGGGAATCGCTTCAAGTTTTAGTGCTCTGAGTAACCTTCTTGGCATCGCGAACAAATACTACATTTTCATCAGCGCTTCAATTAATCTTCCCCAAATAATATTTTATGAGCATGTGCTTGGAAATAGTTGTATTAAACCCATGTAAGATTGGGTGGTGGGGTTTTTTCCTTCCTCCCCAAAGTCACTTTGAAATATTTACTGCAAACAGATGTGAGTATACTGTTAACTTGAAGAATTAAAGTCCTTTCTCGGGGAAATCATTATTTTACAATTAATAATTGTAGAAAGGGAGGAGGCCTGCCTCTATGCCTAGTGTTATAGTAAACCCTTGGATTGCTCCGAGTGAAATTTGCCTTTGATGCTTCTTGTTATAGTTGTGGCTGCCTTGTCCTTGCCCCCCCTCGCAGCCGCCCCCGCGGTCCCCATCCCACGGCCACCTGCCAGCCGTGGCGGTGCCATCGGCAGCTCTTCCCCCGGTCCTTTCCACGAGAGAAGCCTCAAGGAAGGAAATAAGTGAAACCCACACCCCGTATTTCTCTTCGAGGTGAAATTGTTGCTCAGCATGGTCAGTTATGGAAACAGGCTGCTCACACACAATGGTTTTGATGGCGCGATGCACCACGGCAGCCTACGGACAGGTCGGCTGTCTGGGGGCTTGTTGAGCTCGTGACGGGAAGTCCTGAGTACAGAGAGGATAGCTGTGACTGATTTGGCTGCCTGGAGGTTCAAGTTCTTTTCTCAGCCCTTCTGTAGGTTTCTGGTGTCTGTCCTGGGCACATGAGATTACTGAAATGTTTTGTCCTTGAAAAAGTAGAAATAACGTTCTTGCTGGGGGGTGCCCAGAGCCTTAAGTTGTTAATATCGGTAATGTCCTTAGAGATCCTCGCAGGGCGGATGCTCTGTAACTGGGTTTGTGACTCAGGAAAGAGAAAATAAGGGTAGTGATGAGATTGTACCTCTCAGGCAGGACGGTGGAGACGAAGGGCATGTACTGCCATCTATGGTGGTGAAGTGATAGTGTGGACACCTGCACCCCAAACTGATACCTCTGGCATGCACCACAGAGACCACAAAGCTGTAGGTTTTTGGGTTTATTTTTAGTGCATTTCTTTTGTTCTGTATTCTCCATGCAGTGAGGAAGCCCAAAACCCCGTGGACGTACAGGGAAATGTTTGTTTCCCTTGTGTAGCGAGGGACTAAAATGCTGTGCTGGGGTTTTTGTGAGTGGCAGTCGCTTAGAGAGTTGCACTCGAAGGACAGACGCACACGGAGCATGTGGGGAAACCGGTGTCCCCTGGTGCTGTCTCATGAAGCCGATACCCACTGTGATTTTTCAGAGGGAGAGCAGAGCTCTGTCCCACAGCATCTTCCTGAGCTGAGCACGTGTACATACGTCCACCAGGGAAAAATGCGTCTCTATTCGTAGAGCTCTTTAATGGCCAAGGCAGCAGTAGGCAGAGCTGACCTCAGCAATGCAAAGATGTGTATGTGCAGGGGAGAAGCGGTTTTCTGAAGAAAACTGCTCCAAACACTGTTTCCTCCCGCTGTTGCTAACTCCAGTTTGCAGAACCATGATTTTGGTGAAAATCCTCCAAGGCTCATCCCTCTGTGGAGAGCTGCCGCTGCCTCTCTCCTGGCTCAGGCCTGTTCCCTCCGCTTGGTCGGAGCAAAAATCACCCGAGCCCGAAAGCACTTGCTACTTATAGGAAAACCAGGATCTCACACGTAGGAGCAGGATAACTGCACTGTGTTATATATCAACTCCCCTTTTTACACCCGATGAAGACGATTTGCAGCCTGCAGCTCTGTGTGGTGAATGAACCTCAGCTGTATTGATGGCTGAGGATAAAAGAGGGTCATAAATGCTACCAAAATCTTGTCAAAGTATTGTGTCGGGGAAATCACCCAGTTGCTGCTCCGTGTGCTCTTGTTCCACTAACCTCCTGGCCTGAACCATTGAAATTATTACAGCTTCAATTATCAGGCAATAGATGGCCCCTTGCTGAAAGCAGGGAAGCGGGTGGCAATCCTAATTAGATCTTGATCCCGGGGACCTAATTCTCCTCTCATTTCCAGTCCCTTTGCAGTCAAAACTCGCTGGATTTAAGTGGAACTGAGTCTGATTTGCATTGTGAGGAGACTTGGGATCGAGTCTGTGGCATTTTTGCCGGAGAAGCGTTTGTTCTCCTGGTTGAGAGTAGCAAGACCAGCGTATTTACCACCCCGTGGGAGCGAGCAGTAAAATCTCAAATGGATTTTTTGCTTCTTGTTTGTTGGGCACATGGCTGCAGTAAAGCTACCATGGGAACGATCTGTACCTGTGTCCTCAACCCAGCGTCTTGTCCCCGACCTAATGGGGGACTAACTGCTGTTGTTTGAGGGGAATGGAGGAAGGAACTGATGCCTGCAGGTATGAGACACTGCACAGAAATAGCCAAAGATATATATGCAGTCAGCTTCCCCAACAGCTAAGCTTTGCAATGGTTTACTTTAGCACACAGAGCAGCAGAGTTGGAGTGGATGTGTAGAGCAAACTACTTAATGCTGAGGACCTGCCACCCACCCGATGCATGTGGAAGGGTTTCCCCTGGATTAGCTTTCTTCTGGTTCCCATGGACCGAGTGCCTGCTGTAGTGCCTGGAGTGCATTAAATGTATATCTTCTAGCTTTCATTTTATCTGAACGATCTCCGCTTTGCGCACCGCGGAAGCAGTTCACAGTATGAACCAAAGTGCTGTAGCTGTAGGCAGCCCTAATTCAAGCTAAAATGGTGGGACAGATGCGTCCTTTCACCCGTCCGGTCCTGGGTGAATGGCATCAGGCAGATCCTCATTGCCTGCAAGAACCTGCACGTCCCCACCCAGTCCTGTCCCGATCAGTTCGGGGACGCTGTCTGTCCCTGGGCCACAAAACCACACAGTCCATCATGCTTCTTTTCCCACAATAATTTGCACTTTAATCACTAGCTGTTACAATTTAGTACTTTCTCCTGACGTTGGCTAAATAATAGTGGCGCTCTCCCTGCTGTCATTAGGCGTTGCTAATTTTAGTTCAGATGTGCTTTTTATTTCTTCAGGAGAGCCATAAAACCTTCTTCCAGCTTTGCATTTTATTCCTCTTTGAAGCCCAAACAAATTAGTAAAGTCGAGAACTTTATTTTCAGAGTTCATTAAGCCCTTAACAGTAAATCCTTTTCTCACGTTCCAGATGTTGTGGTTTTCTTGACCTCAGTTTATATTTCCCTGTTGATGTGAACAAGCCGACGTCTTATTCCGGCCTTACCAATTTCTTTGGAGAGCTGAGCAAAGGGGGACGCGAGAAGCCTCCTGAAAGGTTTTTGGAGAGAGAGAATGGAAAAAATCTTTATGCTATTGTACCAGCCTGATGCTTCGTCTGTAGTCGTGAGGCATTGCCTCCACTGCTTAGCGCCCTGACCTCTGCAGAGCTATTTTTACGTCTCAAATGCATTTTTACTGATATATTTTTCATCCCCTTCCTTTTTACTTGAGTACTTTACATTTCGGAGGTAGCGCTCACCTGCATGTGGGTCTGTCTAAAGCACAACCCTTGAATAAATTAAGCGTGTTGTTTCGGCAACACATTGAAATCTGCACAAATCTTTCTTTTCCGCTTTGATTCTGCAGAGCGTTTTGAACATGCTGAAATTTAGCAGTTTGGGCAGCCCCCTGGATTTCAACGGCGTCAATTATGCATTAGACGCATTAATTAAACACCCGAACGTATCTATTCTCTTCCAGCCACCAGCGAATCATTTAAATGTAGTTTGTGTCTCTTTATCCTCTTCGAATGTTGGATTTTTGAAGACAAGCACCTGCAAGCCTTTTAGGAGGTGTTACTCCTGCTGTTACTGACATTTTAATAAATGCAGAAATAAATGCTCCCCACCAAATTGTCTAATGTCAACACTTACCTCATCGAAAGAAGTGAGTCAGTTTGAGCAGAATTTAGACCATGTGCCATACCTATAGCCGCCTAAAGTGAAGCGCATCCAGTTTTGTATCCATTTTTCCTGTTTTCTTTGAAACCATAGTAACTATCAGGCTGCGTTCATAAATATTACAATGAATATTTGTCTTTGTGCACTTGCACGGGGAAACATATGAAAAATGGATCAAAGATAGCAATTCATAAAGGGGGGGGAAAAAAACCCAAACCAGCAACCCTTCCGCATGGTGTATCAATCTGCCTTCCACACAAGCGTAGGCGCTCGCTCTTGCCAGCAAATATTTTACGGTGGGGCGAGACAAATACGGTAATAGAGGGTAATGCCCTGAACCAAGAGAGCACCGGTATTTGATGACTTCCCGTTTCAGAGAGCACCTCGAGGCGTCGCCAAATGTGACCGGCAAGATGCTGCTTTGCAGATAAGCCTTTCTGGGAAGAGAGAGACTTGTGCTGGCATTTCGGCCAGCTGCCGAGGGTTTGGGCATCTATCAGCTGAAATAACCGGGAGAAACCTGGAGGGAAGGAGGAGGGGAGACGTTTAAATGCGACCGAATCCAACCTCTGACGTTGCACAGCTTCCCAGGGGCCACAGAAGGCAGAGGCACTGCTTGAGCTCTTGTTGGGAGCCTTTCGGCATCGTTTATTTGGCCTTGGGGCTGGCCGGCTGCCTCGGCAGGCAATATTCCTCCTGCGGGGACTGCGGGAACGCGGGCGGTATTGGCACAGCTAAACTGCTGCATTTGCAGGGGTAGCGGGAGGGCTGGTCAAAAATATCGTGTCATTTCGGCTTTTATAGACAAAGAATTCTGCATTTTTATGGGGTTTATAGACAAAAAATTCGGTGTTTTTATAGACAAAAAGATTACCTTGTATTTTCAGAGGATTTATTTTACCAGTCTAATGTTTTGGCTAGCCCGTGTACTGTCCATTTGTTGAAAGCAGTTTCATGTAAAGAAAAGATCCAAACAGGTTGGTCATGGAGACAGGTTATGAACTCTGTTTCAGTTCAGTGAAGTCAAGGTAAAATGCTGCATTTTCTAGCAATAACTGAAATTTCAGAGGTTTGAGTTTTGTCTGGATGGTAACAAATAGTTGAGCCCCATAGCTAGGATATCCAGGTTTAAGAAGATACCAAAAATTGGCCAGAAACATATTAAAAGCAGGTCACCTTTTTTTTCCTTTTTTTT
>VXBL01001505.1:28677-40635 GCA_013400195.1 Aramus guarauna | reverse complement strand
GGGGGGGATGACGACATGGGAAGAGGGCAGGGATGTGGAAGACACCACCAAGGATTCCCATTTCCATCTAGGTGGGACCCAGGGCCCTGCTTGGCTCTTCGTTCCCAGGGCTGGAGAAGCCACCCCATCCCAAATGGGAGAGGAACATCTCCAAAAGGTCAGGGCGGCTTTGGCCAGGTGGGCACAAAACATACAGGGACAGGCGCAGGCACACGGGGAGATCTTTGCACTTACGGGCTTCCTGTGCTCCTGGTGTCTGGGAAACATGAAGGGCTCCTTGGTTGGGTTTGGAGTTTGTGTGCCAATAGTGGAAAAAATGGAGCAGAGGTCAATATTTTAAAGGGAAAAATGTGGGTAAAGTGGCAGATGAGTCCTCTCACTAGTTCAGGACAGGGGCTGTCCCGACATCTCCTTGGGGAGATCCCCCAGCACCTGCACTTCTCCATGCCCCAGACCCACGGTGGGACTCCACGACTGTCCTTGCAGGGCACCAGGACAAGATGTGTCACCCATGTCCCTCCTCAGGCAGGCACCGCCTGTGCCAAGCTGGAGGCATCTGCTGCGTTTCTTTCCCTTCCATCTGCTCTGGGACTCCCAGGCTGGGCACAAGGGGTCCCAGTCCCATGCCCAGGTGGTCTTTTCCACCATGAAGCCACCAGCCATCCATGGCTTTTCCTGTAGGGTGTCTCTAAAGCAGAGTAGCACCCCAGAGTGCTCCCATGGGTGCCAACCAACAGCCTGGGATGCACTGGGGCAATGCAGGGTGCAGGAGGGGCTTGCAGCTGGAGCAGGGCATCTATCTTTCTGATCCCCAAGAGAGGCCGGAGAAGATCTGCAGGATCCATCCAGGACCCAGAAAGACCCAATGCCTCCTGAGGCTCTCCCTGCCCCTGCATCCACTGAATCATGGTGCCCACAGGAGCAGTCCCCAAGGGCTCCCCAGCACATCCCAGCGCAGTCACATGCCGAGGTCAGTGGCACTGGCACGGGACAGCAGCAGCAAACTACCCTCCGTTTGGGAGGGCTTTTCCATCACGAGGTGCCCAGACCCCTGACCTCTCTGATGGGTCCCCAGGCCCAACAGCCATGTGGCACTATTTTGGCCAGCGCAGCTCCGGCACGGCCCAGGAATGATCTCCCAGGGTTATTTCTGACTCACAGGACAGGAAATGTTTTGGGGTTTAAGCCAAGCTGAATAATGTGCTCATTTCCTTGTGCCGACTACAAAGCACCTGCTCCAGGGGATTTATGGAGTGCCGGCCTCTCGCACTCGCTGCACGGCTGCCCGCCCGGATGTTTTTATTTTCCCGGGATGGCCAGCAAGTGCCAAGGCCTGTTTTCCTAAACACCCCGCATCCTCCCGGCACGTTTTCCTAGAGGGGAGCCTGGGCAGAGCCACAGGCAGCGGCATACCTAGGATGAGGGTGTACCTGGGGTGTTGGGGTGCCAGGGTGGGTGCCAGCACCCTGCCAGGGCTGGGGGCCGCAGGGATGCACCCACTGGTGCCAAAACCTGGCCTCGCACAGAGCAGCCACAGCTGGGATAAACAGCCCAGGAGAGTACTAAAGGATGATGGAGGGGGATGGAGCATGGAGGTGAGCAAGGGAGGATGAGACCGTGTCAGGGAGGGCAAGGGAACCCGAGGGAGCGACAGCGTGTCTGCCCAGACCATGGAGCCCTGCCTGCCACCAGCTGCAGGAGGAGAGACCCAGCCTGGGGTGGAGAGACCCCATCCCATGCCTGGGGACCCACAGACACGATCCCATTACAGACCCCATCCCACGCCTGGGGACCCACAGACACCATCTAACCCAGGCTTGTAGAGCCCCTGCAAAACACTGTGCCCAACCCATGGGGTGGAAACTGCCCTGTGAGGAGGGTCAGGGTGTGCCGAGGCCAGGGACACCCACGGGACACACAGGACATGCCAGCACACCTCCCAGCCCATGCTCCTCCAGCGGCACCAAGCACCATCCGGTGAGAAACCAGCCTGCAGAGTACGGTGACATCAAGGTTTTCATTACGTCCCCTCCGCTCTGTCCCCTTTCTGGAACAACAGCCTCATTCCTTTAGCCCTGGTGGGGTCAGCTCTGATCCCACCTGCAGTTCCAGCCCCAGGGAGCTGCCCTGTCTGGTTTGCCAGCTGTGGGAGGAAGGATGGAGTGAGCCGATGGTCATTCCCTGGGTAGCCCCTCCTGTACCCCTTCCCGGCTCCCGGTCACCCAGCTCTCTCTGACTCCCTGCTCAACTTTTTGTGGGGTCCAGCTGCTTTGGTGAGCATCGAGTGTTCAGGTGAGTGGACATGGCTCAGAGCTGGTAGCTGCCTGCACCCTTCCCTGGTGCTCCGGGGGTTCTGGGGCTGAAGCATCATCAAGACGCTGAGCGACGAGACGTGACCACATCCCACAGACACCCCAGCGCCAGAGGCAGCACCAGGGCAGCTCGGCCCAGTGATAAGTTGGGGTTGGTTGGGTTTTTTTTGCTGTTTAGAGAGAAAATAAATTGCTCGTGGGGAGCAGGAGCCAAGCTCCCTAGTGCCTAAAACAGCAATCGCAGCACTTCCTCGGATTTATGGTGTTTGCTTTCACAATGCCAGCCGGGATCCTGTTTGCTTCCTGCTCTGCAGCTGCAGTCCCAGCTGAAGGCTCAGGAGATTCAGGTTTTATAACACTCCTGGATCCTGCCGATGGCAACTTGTCCAGCATCATTTATGATCCCCACACCTCCTGTGGGGCTGGGGTGGGCTGTTGTCACCTCATCCCAGCACCCACTGGCTTGGGTGCTTGTCCCTGCCCATCTACAGTGTCCCATCCTCCAGCACCAAGGGCTTGAGCAGCAGCTCTGCGGAGAGAGAGCCCAGTCTTTGCTGGGAGAGGAGACCAGCAATGCTGTGCCCTTGGTGGGATGCAGCACCCAGCTCTTCTCGGGCACAGCTACAATCCAAGAGCCAGGCCAGGAAGGACCAGCTGGGTTCTGCAGGGGGGATGCCGAGACTCGGATGTGACCTTCTGCGGGGTCCCGGGATGCTCAAGGGTGGTGACTGCTCCTCACTGGCATGCCTGGACACGCAGTCAGTCCCTGCTGTTGGCCTCTGCCTGATAAATCAAAGTGACTGACCTTACAGCAAGACACTTCTAGCCCCTACATCCCTTCTGTGGCCCTTCCCAGGGTTTCAGTTGTGCCGCCGAGATGTGAGCACCAAAACCAGCTGCCCCCTTTCACTCCCCCCCGAGGCAAGACCTCAGCTAGCACAGCGGGAGAGGGCATCAGCTCCTCCAGACGCAGCATCCCTTGGGTACCTGAACTGAAGCTGTCCAGCATCGAGCCCATCTCCAGCAGCAGCGCCTTTCCAAGCTACAAGCGCCCTCTGCACGAGCCAGACCGAAATGCTCCGACCTCCCCCACTGGGGCGTGTGTTGGGGCCAGTGCCTGGGGATGCAGCAGTGGGGGAAGGAGAGCAGCTAGAAGGGGGGAAGAGCAGGACCGACAGGCTGCGGGGCACCAACAGCCCCATCCTCTGATGCACAGCCACGGCGTGGAGGGTGCTTCACCACCTGGGTCCCTTAGCAACGCGCCAAGGAGTGTCCTGACTCCCTTTCCTCCTCCTCTGCGTTTACCCGGCGAACCGCTTTGATGAAATACACAAAGGCCACAAGTGGGCTGGTAGTTTTATCCCTCTCTTTGGGAAACCGGAATGGCCGAGCTACAGAAATCCCAGGAATGCTTTTCCGTGTCCCCGGCGGAGCAGGGGCAGTGCCCCTCCACACGGCCGAGAGATGCTCCAGCCCCAGATTTTTGGCACGCTTCTGGAAGCCCGGCCAAATCCTGTGGGCCTCCAAATGAAACCCACCACTTTTGTTTAACGTTTGCTGTACTCGGTGATGAAATGATGATGGATTATTTCATTGTGGTTGCTAGCGTGCCAGACTTCTTTTTCCAAACACACAATAGGAATATTCATTTACTGCTCCGACAACGAATGCTTTTATCCTCCTTATATAGTAACAGCTCTGCACCAAAGGGTGAGTTTCATTTGTCACTTACAGACTTCATCATCCTCGCTCGTGGCCTCACGACCAGCTGGTTATTCATGGGTGCCCTGAGCTTCTGTGATTTATCATCAGCCTTTTCCAACTGCTCTCACCCTTGCTGCCATCCAGCCACCCTGCGTGAAGGGGCACAGCATCAGCCGGGGTACTAGGAGAGGGCTGGGGGTAACGCTCCGATGAGGAGAGGGGATGCAAAGCCAGGGCTGCTCCCTCAGAGGTGGGAGCGTGAGATGCAGCACAGGGATGCAACAGGACAGTGAGGGGGCCCGGGACAGCAGTGTGAAGGGACTATGCCTTCAAATCTGAAGGTGGTGAATCCAAAGCGGATAAAAGGAAGCAGTTTTGTTTGTTTTTTTTTTTTTTCTTTCACTCCATGCTTAATTAGGCTGCCACAGGAAAATGCTCAGGCCAAAATTTAGCAGGATTCAAGGAGGGATTGGGCATTTATGGGTATAAAAATAATATCCAGCTATAATAGCAGATGCCAACACAAATTCTGGAAGGGATATTAAGCCTCACGCGTCAGGGTGTAAACCTATCGCAAACTCTCAGAAAGTAGGGAGCTTAACACAGGGGCAGATGACCCACATATGTTACCGCTACCGCTGCCGCCTCGCTGCCGGCACAGGCTCGTGCTGGCCGAGCCACCGACTGGACCGTCCCTGGAGCCCCGTTTCCTGCTGCCGGTAGTGCCTCTGACAAGGGCTGCGAATTGCTCTTGGCAGTTCAGCCCTTCACTTGTAGGTCCCCAGGGCCGCGTGGCTCCCAGGGCTCTGACCTGCTCCATCGCGCCCATCCCCGCGCTTTGCCAGCTGGTACCAGACTGATCACCTCAACCCAGAGGCAGCCCCTCTGTGTAAGGGTCTGTGGGGACCACAGGCACATCCCCGCACAGTGTGGCATGTTCCCATGGCTTCTTGCTTCCAGCCAAGCCCTTCCTTTCCCTCTCAGGTCACTTGTTGCCTAAATGCACCTTCGCCTCCTGAGTTCACCCCTCCTATTCCCTGTTTCTGCTGAGGCTGGTGGCCAGGCTCTGAAAGGGGCTGCTCAGCTCCGGCATCTTGTGGGTGCTGCATGTACGCAGCCATGGTCCCGCTCTCACGGGCACTGCTCAGATGAGCCCTGGGTCATGCCTTGTGCAGACCCTTCTTCACCTGCTCTGCATCAGTGGCGATCACCGTACCACCTGCTCTTTGCCAAAAATCCTGCTGCCACCCCTGGCCTGTGCGTGGCCACAAGCCCGGCAGAGCTGCAGCCCCGGCTGGGGTGAAATTGCCGTGCTGTGGTACCTGGGAGCTGGGTGCGGGCATTTCCATCCCCGCTGCGCACGGTGCCACTGCATCCCACGCTGGCTGGGAACAGGATGCCTGTGCCGCTCCAGTCCCTGGGAGATGGGATGCTCCTGAAACCTTGGCCGCTGTGGAGGATCGGAGATGGCTCAGCGTGACCAGAGGGGAGCCTGGAGCAACCCTGGTCAGGGGCCAAGGGCTCCCACGCTCGCCGCTTGCGTGCTTACCACCCTGCTGAGGGCAACCCCACTGGGGTCCCTTGGATCTCCCCTCGCTGTGGAGCCTTGCACCCACAGGGGCTTCCAACTGGAGACATTTCTGGAGGGCATGAATCAGCTTTTCACAGCTTGTTAAAAATCTTGATCCTACCTCTTGTTTTCATGCCTTTCAAATCAGGAAATGAGTTTTACAACTTTTCCAGTGGGGCACAGCTGGTGGCCAGGGTCGTAAAGCTGAACTTTATAAATATCTCTTGTTGGGATCAGGGGAAGAGCATTAAAAAGGCAGAGAGAGAGAGAGAGAGAGAAAGAGAAGGGAAAGGAGCAAAGGCAATAGATAAGCAAGGCAACCTCGGCAGGACGGTGAAGAAGCCCAGCTGAACACCAGCCATGGCCATGCGAGCGCAGAAGATGGGGTGCGCTTGGGGCAAGCTTTGCCTGCTGCTCTCCCTCCTCCTCCAGCTGCCGGGCTCCCAGGCCAAATGCTACTTCCAGGCTAAAGGTAAGTGGAGAGGTGAGATGGGAAGATGCCGATGGGAAGAAGATGCCTCAGCTTTCCCCAGGGTGGCAGGGCTCTGCCCTGCGTGCCTGCGAAGAGCAGAAGGGGCTGTGCCGAGCCCAGGCGCATGATCATGGGCCAGTGATGAGTGGAAGGAGCAGTCTATAAACCACAGAACAGCTCCCCAGGGCTCTGGCTGAGAAACAGCTCGCTGGGCCATGAAGAGCTCCTGGCAGGAGCGCGGCTGGGGCCAAGTGTGCAGGACTAGGTAGCAAAGGGAGGAGGGCTGCCTGCCTTCCCTCTGCTGCCTCCTTCCAGGGCTGCAGAGATGCTCAGACCCGAAGGGGTGCTGGATATGCCCTCTCCAGGGAAGCAAGAGCCACTTGCCTCTGGCCTCGGCCTCTGGGGCAGTGGGGACAGCCGCAGGTCATGACCAAGAGACGGTGGATGGGACCATCACCATTGGCCTGGGCATCCCATACCTGTAGGGTGGCGGAGAGACCACCAAGCATCTTCTGTAGCATGGGGTGGGTGGGAAGTCGTGACATCCTCTGTCCCCAGTTTGAGGACAGAGGGGTGTCAAGGAGGCTCTCATGGTCCCCGGCGCAGGCTCACGGGTGCTCATCGCTGCCATTTCCTTTGCAGCTCCCTGCGAGTACGAGGGGAAGCAGTTCTCCCTTGGGGAGTCGTGGCTGAGCACCAACTGCCTGCTCTGCACCTGCCTGCACCCCATCGGCGTGGGCTGCTGCGAGACGTGAGTGAGGGGCCGAGGGACGCTGGGGGTGGGCTACCATCAGCGGTGCTGCCTTGCCACGGTACCTCTGCACCCGCAGCGGGGAGGAGATCGTGTGGGTCTGGTGGCTGCAAGCACAGCGGAGCAAATGTCAGAGCCCCGGGGGGCTGTGGGGGCAGACCCTGGGGGCAAGGGGCAGAGGTGGGGAGGAGCCCACCGGAGCACTGAGGGCGGTGGGGTGGGTCTGGGAGACAAAAGCGGGGGTCAGGGATGTCTCAGCACAGCAGGGTGCCAGGAGCTGTAGCCCAGCCTGCCTGAGCTGGGTCGGGAGACACCCTGGCCGGGGGGCTAGCAATGGAGGAAGCCACCTGGCCCTGACGACAGCCCCCTGGCACAGACCAGGGAGACCTGACAGCACCATGCCCTCTCCTGCAGCACCCAGCACCCCATCGACTTCCCCGACTGGTGCGAGGCCCATTACGACTCGCAGACCTGCCAGATCTCGGTGGTGCAGAAGGCCAACCCCAGCCTGCCNAGAGCACACCTCCTGCATGCTCCAGACCTGCCCCATCCTGTAGAGCCATCACTGCTGCCACCTTCAAGGGAAACCACTATCCACACACTGTGGTTCTGAGTTAACATTTACACCCTAGTGCTGCCACAGTACGGCTTTGCTTCCACCTTCAGCTTCCTGAACTGAACCGGGGCTCCCTTCCCGTAAGATGACCTGCACACTGTGGGAAGGCGAATCCTACAGGATCTCTTCCCAGGTGGGCACAAAACCTCCACTACAGAAAAGGGTACAGGACAAAATTGGTCATCAGTCTTGTACTCCCCCCCTCCCTCCGAGACCGCCATCACCCTGCACTGCAGCTGCTGGGAGCTCGCTGGGGAGCACCATGGCCTTTTGTGCAGCACCCGCGCACCCCGGCCAGCCCCTTCTCTGCCCTGGAGCGTGAGGGGCACAACCCACCTCTGGAACCACTAAAGCCCCTGCTCCCGCAGCTCCTGGGGCCCGAGGGGGTCCCCGGCACTGTGGGCCAGTCCTGGGCAACACTGCAACGGAGCCAGCCCGGGGCGGGTGGCAGAGCAGAGGGAACTGCTGCAAGATGTCCGCGGGGAGAGCCCCCACCCCAGCTGCAGGGGAGCAGGGAGGGGAGCTGGGTGCCCTGGTAGGGTTTTGGGAACTGAAGCAATCCGCACGTGCCACCCCAGCTGGTGCCATGCTGTGTTTGTGCAGAGCCTTGTGTAGATGTTTCTGTTCTTGCAATAAAGATATTAAACAAAGAAGAGGTCTTCAGCCTGTGACTACTGGGCAAGGTGGGCAGCGTCCACCATTGGGAACAACGTAGGAATAAGGCTTTTGGGAACACCGAGTTTTGCACATTCAGATGTTTATTAGATTTCCATGCAAAGAGGAAACTCTTTTAAAGGTTTGGTAGAAATGAGGAGCTGGCTGTGGAGCAGGGAGATCTCCATCCCAGCTCCTAAATGCAGAGCACGCATTCAGTCCAGCTCCCCAAGGACACCAGCAGGACACCTTTGCACCCAGGAGCACAGGCAGACCACAGCCCAGGCCCTCAGTGCTTCAGTTTTGGATGAGGCCATGTGGCCACATCCAGGACATCAGGATGTGCCGGCGGTGCAGCGCCAGCTGCCAGGACCTCCAGGTGAGGCTAATGGGGACGCTGGGCTGTGTGCAGGAGACACCCCTCACAAGAGGCAGGACGTGCCAGGAGAGGAGAGCAGGCTCCCAACCAGCCCAGGTGCCCCCCCTGCCTCATCTGGACGCCGGACGTCTGCTTGAGGGGTCTCTCTGTAGGAGCATGGTCTTCACCCAGGGCTGGTACGGGTCTTCACTGGAAGAGCTCTGGTCTCCTTTCCCTGGGCTAGGCCTTTTCCTCTTGGAATCCCCTCACGGGGGACAAGGTACACCGGGCCATTCCCCGGGAGGCAGATTTCCTTTTGGTGAGTGCTGGGACTCTTGCCTTCACCCAGGCAGATGGGTCCGGCTCCCAGCTGAGGGCTGCAGCGTAAAACACCGCAGCCAGCGCAGTGCTCCTCCACCCACAGGCAGGACAAGACTTGCCTGGTGCCCACCTGGGCACTGCAGATGAACCCGAGGGGACGTTGGGATCTGTGCCCCACAGCATGCCGGTGACAGTCCTGCCCGCCCTTCCCACCGACGGCACGTGCCTGCAGCATCACAGACCCCTACCAGCTCTCCCCACTTCAGATGGTGATGGAGTTTGTGCTGGAGAACTGAGATACGTAGGAAGCCAGGATGGGGTTGTTGGGAAGGACTTTGATGGGCAAGTCCCAGCTGAAAGTGTCCACTTCGATCTGCTCCACCCCAGTCCAGGTGACGGCCTCGGACTGGCTCCCACAAACCGTCGACTCTCCGGAGGTCACGAACTCAAAGTGCAGCCTCCACTTCAGGGACACTGTGGGCAAGAGGAGGGTCAGCAGCCAACACCACAGGGGATAGGGACAGCAGCTGTCTCAGCGCTGGCTGTCCTGCCAAGGGGACGTGCAAATAAGCCCACTCACACCGGCCAGCTCCCTCTCACAGGACACAGCCCTGCCGAGCAAGGGCAGGGCTGGGGACATGGAAGTCCTCCTGCGGAGACAAGCAGGGGTGGGTCCCGTCCCTGATGGCCACTAACCGATGTTGGTGGTGAATCCCGGGGTGGAGCTGAGAGGGATGGGCAGGCTGAAGCTGCTCTGGGCTGTGTGCAGGCAGGCCTCCTGATGGCGGGCATGTGTGCTGAAGGAGACAGGCTGCCCCCGCCGGCGCTGGAACTCCTCCTGGATGCTCTCCTCCGTCTGCAGGCTCACCGAGAACTGCAGGGCAATGGGCAGGGTGCTCACTCTCACAACCTCACACAGCCCTGGTGCAAAGACCCAGGGGCCTCCATTTCCCAAATGAGCTCAGATCCCCACCTCACACCCCAAGGGGACCACAACTGGGTCCCACTAGAGACCGCACAGCAGCCCAGTGCCACCCCAATTCCTTCTCCCTCTCCCCTACCCCAAAACCCTGTCTCTCCCTAGAGTGACCCCAAAGCCAGCACTGACCTGCAGACACGGGATATCTCCTTCCGAGAAGTTAAAGGTCCCAATGACATCCTCTCCAATCTTATACACGGTCTTAAAGATGCAGAATGTCCCCACCTTCCCACGAGTGTTGCTGATGTTATACAGGTCTGTGGAGCAAGAACAGGTGGGGAAAGGGTTGCAGCAGGACAAGGCTCTGCTCTATGCAGCGCTCCGGGTTAATCACAGAGCCCAGCAGACGTGACCCCATGCCTGCTGCTTGGGTGTGAAGGACAGACACTGGAGACGGCATTCCCTTTGGGAAACACCTGCAGTGAGCAGGGGGAAACGCACACTGGATGTGATATGCTGGGGAGAGGGTCTCGCTGGAAGAGCCTGAGATTGGCAGGGAGGAGCCCACAGGAAACTCTGACCCAAGAGGGCTCTGATGGAGCTGCTCCACAGACCCAGTCAGAGCTTCGCTTTGCCAGCAAGAGATTTTTGCAGTGGGCACTGAGCTGTGCTTCACGCTCAGGTTAGGATGGCATGTTCAAGCAGGGGATATAACCTACGCAGGCTGCGTCGAGAGGTGGCCACCATGACCAGTTCTGTTGCCAGGTCTGCCAGACGAGAGTCTTTCTTCAAGCCCTCCTCCTCCTCCAGGAAGGGGTTGGAGGGTGCAACGGCCTCATCCTGTGGGAACTGGTAATCCTTGAGTCCTGAGGAGAAGGTGAGAGGATCAGTGGGGCAGGGCGCAGCCAGGCCCGTGTCTGCAGCGAGGGCAGCACGTGGCCTTACCGTGCAGCACGAGGACACGGAAAGGAACGCGCAGGAGCTTGATGGGGGAGTTGACGCGCTGGCAGCCGATGGTCAGCTTGTAGACGTACTTCACTGACTGTCCCCGGAAAGAGGGAGGGCCGTCTATGGGCAGCGTTTCACAGTACGAATCTGCAAGGAGTGCAGAAAAGATTGCTTGCTGAGGACAAAAGGAAACTCCTGGAGCTGTCGCTCGCAGGCTCCCTGCACTGAGGGTTAGGAATAGCAGCAGGGCTGAGCCAGGGATAGTGCCTGGTGCTTTCTGCCATTTCCTCTTTCCCACAGCAGGCCAAGCACATCTCCAGCTTCCCTGCACCAGCGCACTGCTCCTCACATCACACACGCTGTCATCCAGACATTGCTTCCAGCACATACAACCACACACACAAACTGCCTCAAAAGAATGTGAAAGATGTAAAATCCAGGAACACAAACACATGAGAGTCAAACTTACTCATCACGAGTTCAACCTGAATTTGCCTCTGCGCACTTCCTTTGCATGCCGCTTTCAAGATGCAGTCACATGCTGCGGTTTCCTCATGTGGCAAAGAGGTGCCGATCAATACCTCATGCCTCTTTTGATACTTGCTTTACACAAGCTCCAAACTCAGCAACAAAAATTAGTTTCTTCCTGTGTTTTTCTCTGAAGCACCAGGTCTGAATGGCCAAGAAACAATTAAGAGACCTTCAACAACCTGTGGCATATCCCCCTTGACAGACTGATGACTTAGACCACAAAGCCTCTGACTCTGGGACCTCTGAGATGCCACGGTCTGGCTTTACATCATATTCAACCCTCTCGAAGCCCCTTGGCCACCACACAAACCTCAACGCTTCTCAACGCAGTGTGAACACTTCCGCAGCCTTCCCAAACCACACACTGTATAATAAGAAAGGCGCAAACAGTGAACTGTGGAAAGTCTCCACCTCTCTGGCTTGCCCACCGTGACGCAGATACACCCCGCCAGAGGAAGGGCAGCATTCTGCTGTGAAACCACAGATCCTTCCCCATGTCTGGCACATCCTAAACATTGAGGCTTAGATTAAAAGCTAGGGTTGCATTTTAAATATAACATCTAGATTTAAAATAACAACTGGAAGGAAGAAAAAACCTGTGCTAGTATGTAGCATCCACAGGCTGTCCCACCTTAAAACACAAGGCTGTCCCGTGGGATTGGGGTGCAGATAAAGTTGAGAACTGTCCTGACAGGGAGGAAAACCAGGTATTTCCAAGGAAGGAAGCAGATTGCTGTAACTCCCTGTCCCAGGGTTCACAAAAGTGTTCACAAGGACTTCATGCCCAGTGAGGATAAGCTGA
>VXBL01001504.1:0-10907 GCA_013400195.1 Aramus guarauna | reverse complement strand
TGATGAATGTGTTGAATAAGACCTTGAACCACTCGGGGGTGGAGGGAAGCATGTATAGCTAAGTGGCAGTATAGAGGCTTGAAAGCAGACCTTGACGAGATTAAATTGTATGAAATGAGGAATACACAAAGGATTGTGAATTCTTATAAATTAAAACATGGAAAAATGTTAAGGTACGTCATAAAAGAGTTGAGGGAACAACTAGTAAAACGGTAACAAAACTGATAATAAATCCTATTTCAAATACACTGGAGTTAGGAAGCTTATCAGAAAATTTAAAGAACCTGTTGATGATCATTGTATAAAATGAACTGGTAGGAAAAAAAATGAAGGTATTTTTTTGCATCTGTGTTTATTATGAAAGACCTTCAGAGATTTCCTTGCTGAAAAGACTATGAAAGTGTCAAAGGATCTCTCTCTCTGCTGAGATGTCAGAAGGAAAGGTTACAGAACAAATATAAGAAGAAGAAATTACCAGGACTCTACGGTGCTTAGCTTTAGAATCTTAAAGGAACTTGAGAATGTTATAGCTGGAATATTATGGTCAATTTTTACAGGAGAAGGTAGACACTTAATGGAGTGCATCATTTGGGGCCTGTGTTTCTTAACATATTAATAAGTGATTTAGAAGAGGGGGAAAAATGAGGAGATAAAGATACTGAAGAAGATGTTGACTGAAGGAAATGAAAATGAGAGCCAAATGCAAAGAACTGGGAAAGAACTTTGAGATGCAATGATTAAACTACAAAATGGTAAATGTGAATTTACCATTTTACCACTTACTGAAAAGTAACTGTGAATATTTAGAGAGATGCATATTGGGAAAAACTATCTAAGCTTAATAATCAGTTCTAAGCTTAACTAAATGCACTCAGGAATGAGATCTTGGGGTTAGTATACATAGTTTGATGGAAACATTAGCTCAGTGCTCGGCAGCTGTCTGAAAAGGTGTTATTAATAAAGGACTAAACAGCATTATTACACCACCAAGTAAATCCACATAACATGATATGCAGTTCTTTCACCTCAAGGGCATATTTGAAATGAAAAAGGTTTAGAGAAGGGCATCAAACATTGGAAAGGCAGGAAACGGGGAATGCACAAGGAATGACTAAGATGAGAGAGTAACATGCAAGAGGGAACAAACAGTGAATAGATGTTCCCAACCTCTTTTAATATAACAACTAAAAGGTATCATATGAAAATAGTAAGAAGTTTGTTCCAAACAAATAAAAGGACATTCTTCACCTAGCATGTAGCTAAGCTGTAAAATCCTTTGTCCAAGGTTATTGTGAACATGAAAAACTTGTGGTTTAACAAAAAAACCCACAATCTTTGAAGGGATATGTGGTGGGTTGATCTTGGCCAGCTGCTCTCTCACTCCCCCTCCTCAATAGGACAGGGGGAGAAAATAAGATGAAAAACCTCATGGATCAAGATAAAGACAGGGAGGTTGCTTACCAGTTACCGTCACGGGCAAAACAGACTCGAACTGGAGAAGATTAATTTAATTTAATGTCAATTAAAAATAGAGTAGGATGGTGAGAAACAAAGACAAAAACTAAAACACCTTCCCTTCACTTCCTTTTTCCCAGGCTCGACTTCACTCTTTCATTCCTGACTCTTCTACTTCTTCCCTGCCACACTGAGTGGTGCAAGGGGGAATGGGGAATGAAGGGTTGCAGTCATTTTGTAATAGTTCCTCTGTCGCTCCTTCCTCTTCACACTTTTCCCCTGCTCCAGCATGGATCCTTCCCACAGGCTTCAGCCTTTCAAGATAAGACTGCTCCAGCATGGATCCTCCATGGGCTGCAGTTCCTATCAGGAGAACCTGTTCCAGAGTGGGCACAGATCCATGGGGCACAGTTCTTTCAGGGAATATCTACCTGCTCTAGCATGGGGTCCTCCACAGGCTGCAGTGTAGATATCTGCTACACTGTGGTCTCTTCCACAGACTGCAGGGGAATCTCTGCTCTAGTGCCTGAACCATCTCCTCCCCCTCCTTCTTCTCTGACCTTGGTGTTGGCAAGACCTTTTCTCACACTTTTATTTTCCTCACTCCTCACACTGCCGTGCAGTGTTTTCTATACCCTTTCTTAAATATCAGCTTAAAAAAAATCAGCTTTGCTCATTGGCTCAGCTTTGGCCTGCAGTGGGTCCATTGCAGAGCCAGCTGGAACTGGCTGTCCCTGGCACAGGGCAGCCCCTGACCTCTTCTCACAGAGGCCACCTCTGCAGCCCCCACCCCCCCAGTTCCAAAACCTTGCCATGAAAACGCATTACAGGCTATTAAGAACAAAGCTAGCACTTCAATTCAGGAACTCCCTAAGTAACACATGAATATGAAGTTGAGACTACTGTCTATCTGCTAGTCCCTTCTCATACAGTCTCTAGAAATTTGCTACTGGACACTGTCAGCTATGTTTTTAACACAGAGTAAGGCAAATTATTTTAGAAGGATATTTTGTCTGTCGTTTAATTGAAAACATTCTAATTACTGATCTAATTTTATATGTGGAAGGAACAGATTTCTCATACTGTAGTTTAGCTAGATGAAAACATTTACTCCATACAACGAATAGAAAACACATATATCTCCAGACAGAGCTGTCATCAGAGAAGTATTTTTCATCTAGGTATGCCCTTAGATAAAACACTTTTCTGCAAAATTTCTGTAAAACTATTTTGGAAAGACAACCACCTCAACTTCCTCTAAAAATTTTCTCAGGGGTAACATCCATAGTTTTGTTTTCGGCAATCAATCAAAACTCATGTTTCATATGGAGACGGTAATTTTTTTAATTCCTCAAAACATAAGAACATCATACTAATTATTTCTAAACTAAGCATAAATCATTTGGAGGGAGGAAAAAAAAAGTGCATCATGTCTGAAATAACATCCCAGAAATTAAAAATCACTGAACATGTGCACATCCGGCACCAGTGTACCAAGAGAAAAGTAACTGGAAAGCCCAAAGTGTTTATAACTTGACTTAGTCCAAGGACTGTTTATTTCGTAATATCTGGATTCATTGTCAGCTCTCAAAATTTAGTGTCAAAGAATCTTTCAAAAATACAGAAATGTATTTTTAACACTGAAAAACTTAGTTTATTTCTCATAACGTCACCCTCAGACACAGATGAGGTATTTTAATGAATGTTTGCAAAATAATTAAACCTGAAGCAGAGGGGCCAACACATTAAAAATCTCATTATAATTAGCTATGAGTTAATTAAACTGTAAGAAACTGAAAACGGAAACAGAATAAATCTGGTTTGTAGTGTAAGAAAAAAAGATTGCTTCAAAGTTTTGAACATACAGCCTTGACTGAAGAAACTGAATATCTGATAATGTAATAAAAGTTTCAGTTTAATCCAAGAATTCTGAATGAGCAACAAAATCTATTAAATCTGTATACAGAATAAAGCGTTGTTTGAAAATGACTCCCAAATATAATTTCAGTACACAGGTTATAGGTCAAACATTGTCTTAGTAAAATAAATTTACTTGTTTAGCAGCAAAATTCTGCAATATTCCATAATTTGTATGTCATGAAAAGAACATTTCATATAGGAATAGAAAAAAGGCTAAAAGGGAATTTACTAGCCACTTGAAATTAACACCAATCAATACAATTTTTATTCTTTTTATCAGACTCAAGTTATACTGCATGTCAGTTACTTTTCTTACAGTAAAACACTCTGTCTTAAGTCAACTGGCAAGCTGATATTTATTTTTTAAAGTATTGATGAATTAAATTGTCTACTGTCCTGGTTTCAGCTGGGATAGAGTTAATTTTCTTTCTAGCAGGTGGTACAGTGCTGTGTTTTGGATTTAGTATGAGAATAATGTTGATAACACACCGATGGTTTTAGTTGTTGCTAGGTAGTTGGAGTGCTTACACTAAGTCAAGGACTCTTCAGCTTCTCACACCCTGCCAGGTGCACAAGAAGCTGGGAGAGCACAGCCAGGACAGCTGACCCAGACTGGCCAAAGGGATATTCCCTACCACATAATGTCATGCTCTGTATCTAACTGGGGAAGCTAGCCGGGAAGCAGATTCACTGCTCAGAAACAGACTGGGCATCGGGTTTGTTTTTCCACATGTGGTGAGCAATTGCATTTGTACATCACTTGCATTATTATTATTGTTATTGTTGTTATTGTTATTACTATTATTATTATTCTCTTCCTTTATTATCCTATTGAACTGTCTTTATCTCAACCCACTTTTTTTTTTCCCATTCTCCTCCCCATCCCCTTGGTGGGGGAGGGGTTAGCGAGCAGATGCATGGTGCTTAGTTACTGGCTGGGGTTAAAGCAGGACACTACCTAAAAAAAATAATCATTAATAATGGGGATGACACAGTGCCCAATTTTGCTTGCATGCCTATCAGGCTTAGAATGATCAATTCATTTTACACATCTTTTCACAAGTGAGCCATGGGATTTAACTGTGACTAAATGTCTACTTCTTTCATGACAGGAAAATTAAGTTACCAAAATATGCACGAATTCCATTGTGTTGTGTTTCCACCCCTGAGGCAATCGATTCTATGTGTATTGGACACCTTTCTACATGAAAGCAAACTATGGCCTGCACTCTGCTGCCAAAGGAATTGAGAAAAAAGCATTGGCAATATCAACTGTGGTGTACCACTTGGCTGCCTTTGGCTCCAGTTCATGTGGAATTCTAGCATTTCCAGTATGGCCACACTCAGCAGTGTCATGATTTGGTTCAGGCCACGGCATTCCACTGTTAACCTCCAGCCCCTGTAAACTGGACATCATCCAGATCTTTGGAGACCTGGTTGTCAATCTAGGTCACTGTAGATGACTTTCAGCCCAGCTACTTCTATCAGATACTGGATACATTCCTCTGCTGTATTCCACTTCCCTCGGTAATTTACAAGATCATCCTTGAAGGGATATATGGCCTTCACACTTGACAGGAGCTACCTCCAGAGGCTGCAGATTCTCATCTCTTTTCCACTTTCTTTGTCAATTTCCCAGTTCCTAGTGAGGGATCCCAGCTGCTGGGCTTCCTTACCTTCTAACTCCTGACTGCTGACCCCACTATCCCAACATCAGAGCAGCCAGGCAGCAATCTGCTTACCTGGCTGATGGCTGTAATCTTTCTGCAAATCTTGAAATTTGCCCAGGGTCAAGGACCAGGTAGTTTCTGCCTCTTGGTTGATTTTTCTCGCTTCCTCCTAGCATTTCCTTGTCGAAGGACCAGCTTCCTGATCAGACCCTTCCTCCTCCTCCTCCCCCCTTACTAATCGATAGCACGGACCCATCGATCTCTGTGTCCAGTGTTTCTTTTTGCCTCCCGGGGCAATTACTGTAGTTGCAGTTTGAGTCCCTATCGCATCCATGGCATCCTCAGATGTGTTTTGAGTCCCTGGCTCAACCATGGTGTCCTCAGAGGTGGTTTCAGTCCCTGTTTCAATCACACTCCTTTGATAGTACTGAACAGAGGCTCAATAGGCACAGGCAAAGCCCCAATACAGTGCTAGGAGCTGCTGGGTTTCATGGGGTAGGAAAGGCACCCTTACATCAAGTGGTGTACCAATTCAACATGGGATTACATGCCCTAGGCACCTGCCCAAATCCTTCCACACACCCTGCCACCCAGGGATCAACCACCTCGGGCCATGTTTCCTTGTCACCTCATAAACAAGTTCAAAGAATCACAGAATGGTTGAGGTTGGAAGGGACCTCTGGAGGCCATCTGTTCCAACTCCCCTGCTCAAGCAGGGCCACCTAGAGATGGTTACCCAGGACCATTTCCAGACAACTTTTGAATATCTCCAAGGAGGGGGACTCCACAACCTCTCTGAGAAACCTTTTCCAGTGCTCAGTCACCCTCACAGTGAAGAAGTGTTTCCTGATGTTCAGACAGAACAATGGGTATGAGATTTGCCTCCTTCCAGTCATCGGGGATATCCCCTGATCTCCACAACTTTTCAAAGATTATAGACAGTGGCCTCACAACAACGTCAGCCACTTCCCATAGATTGATGTGGGTTGAGCCCTTGCAAGAGGCCGCAGACCAGCCCTTCCTCCACTACTGGTGGGTCAACACATGTGTTGTCTTAGCTTCTTGATCCTGTGATCTGGGCTCCAGCTACGCTGGTAAAGACAGAGGTAAAGAAGGTACTGAGAACCTCTGCCTTGTCAGCATTAGTAGTGACTAGCTTCCCTGCCCTGTTTAGCAACGGGCCACTGTCTTCCCCTGTGCTTCTGCTTACTGCTCACATACCTGAAGAACCCTTTCTTGTTTTACTTGACATCTATGGCTAATTTCAGTTCTAGCTGAACCTTAGCTTTCCTCACTGCATGTCTGTGCCCTAGCAAGGTTCTTGTAGTCCTCAAGGTGGACTTGGCTATTTGACCACCTTTCCATAGCCAGTACACTTCTTTTTTGCTTTTAAGCACACCCAAAATCTCTTTGTTAAGCCAGGGTGGCCTCTTGTTCTGCCTTCTTCCTTTCCCTTTGTAGGGGATGGACTGTTCTTGTGCTTTCAGGAGGCTGTTCTTGAATAACTCCCAGCACTCACCAGCTCCTTTGTGTGGGTCGCCAGGCCCTGACTACCCACACCTTTGCCCTCCATGGATGCTTCCCATGGAATCCCTCGCAGCTGGGCTCTGAGCATATTGAAGTTGGCTCTTCTAAAATCCAGGGTCCTACTACCGTCCTTCAGCGTGCTTGGCAGGATCTTAAACTCCACAATGTTGTGGTCGCTGTATCCAAGGCTACCATTGGTAGTTATGTTGTCAAGTAAGTCTTCTTGATTTGTGAGCAGTAAATCTAGCAATGTGCCATTCCTAGTCAGCATGTCCAGCATCTGTAGCAGGAAGCAGTCCTCAGTGCATTCCAGGAACCTGATGGACGACTTGTGCTGTTTTCCCGACAAATGTTCAGACGGAACCTCCTATGTTCCATTTGTGCCCAGTGCCTCTTGTCCTGTCAGTGGAGACCACTGAAAAGAGCCTGGCTCCATCCTCTTTGCATCTTCATTTAATGTATGTATATACACTGCTAAGATTCCCCCTGAGCCTTCTCTTGTCCAGGCTAAATAGACCTTGCTCTCTCAGCCTTTCCTCATAGAAGAAATGCTCCAGTCCCTTAATCATCTTTGTGGCCCTTCACTGGAGTCTCTCCAGTATGTACTGGGGAGCCCAGAACTGGACACAGGACTCACCAGTGCTGAGTAGAGGGGCAGGATCCCCCTCGACCAGCTGGCAGTACTTTGCCTAATTCAGTCCAGGAAACCATTAGCCTTCATTGCTACAAGGGCACATTGCTGGCTCATGTTCAATTTGTCCACCAGGTCCTTTTCTGCCACGCTGCTTTCCAACTGGGTGGCCCTCAGCATATATGCATGGGGTTATTCCTTCCCCAGGTGCAGGACTTTGCCCTTCCCCTTGAACTTCATGAGGTTCCAGTCAGCCCATTTTTCCAGCTTGTCCAGGTCCCTCTGGATGGCAACCCAACCTTCTGGTGTATCAGCCACTCCTCCTAGATTTGTGTCGTCAACAAACTTGCTGAGGGTACACTCTGCCCCATCATCCAGATTATTAGTGAAGATGTTGAACAGGACTAGACCAGGGATTGACCCCTGAGGTACATCACTAGTTACTGGCCTCCAACTAGACATTGTGCTACTGATCACCGCCCTCTGGACACAGCTGTTCAGCCCATTTTCAATCCACTTCACTGTCTGCTTATCCAGCCCATGCCTCATCAGCTTATCTATGAGGATCTATGGTGAGTTAACCTTGTATGAATGCCATGTGCCTACCAAGCTGCTCTATCATCACCCCTCCCTCCTCAACTGGACAGGGGAGAAAAAATATAATAAAAGGCTCGAGGGTTGAGATAAGGACAGGGACATCACTCACCATATACCATCACGGGCAAAATAGACTCAACTTGGGGAAATTAATTTAATTTATTACCTTCCTCCCTCTTCTCCCTTCTGCCTGGGCTCAGCTTCGCTCCCAAATTCTCTGCCTCCTCCCCCCAAGCAGCACAGGGGGACAGGGAATGGGGGTTGTGATCAGTTCATCACATGTTGTCTCTGCCGCTACTTCTTCCTCATGAANTTCACTGACCTTGGTGTCTGCAGAGTTGTTTCTCCCTCATATTCTCACTCCTCTCTTCCAGCCACTGTGTCACAGCAGTCTTTCCCTGTTCTTAAATATGTTATCACAGAGGCGCTACCACTGTCGCTGATTGGCTCTGCCTTGGCCAGCAGTGGGTCCGTCTTGGAGCCGGCTGGCATTGTGGCATTGGCTCTATGGGACCTAGGGGAAGCTTCTAGCAGCTTCTTGCAGAAGCCACTCCTGCAGTCTTCCCCTCCCCCTTCCCCCAAACCTTGCCATACAAACCCAATGCAGGATCTTATGAGAGAGTGTGAAAGGCCTTCCTGAAGTCCAGGTAGACAATATCCACTGCTCTCCCCTCTTCTACCAGGCCAGTCATTTCATTGCAGAAGGTTATTAAGTTGGTCAAGCATGACTTCCCCTTGGTGAATCCATGCTGACCACTGCTCATGATTTCCTTGTCCTCCATGTGCCTGGAAATGATTCCAAGGATTAGCTGCTCTATCACCTTCTCAGGGATCAAGATGAGGCTGACCAGCCTGTAGTTCCCTGAGTTCTCCTTCCTGCCCTTCTTGAACATAGTAGTGACATTTGCTTTCCTCCAGTCCTCAGGCAGTTCTCCCAATCACCATGGTTGATCAAAGATTATGAAGAGTGGTCTTGCAATGACATCTGCCAGCTCCCTCAGCACTCGTGAGTGCATCCCATCAGGGATCATGGACTTATGCATGTCAATTTTGCTTAAGTATTCCCTGACCTGATCCTCTTCCACCAACGGTACATCTTCCTTGCTCTAGCTTTCCCCCCTTGTCTCTGGGACCTGGGATTCCTGAAGGCTGGTCTTTCTAGTAAAAACTGAGATGAAGAAGGTATTTAGTACCTCAGCCTTTTCCATTTTCTGTGCCAAACAAGATGGAGGTCCTGGTTACAATGATCCCACATTTTCCCTAGTCTTTCTTTTGTCGCCTATGTACTTAGTGTAGCCCCTCTTGTTGCCTTTGACATCCCTGGCCAGATTCAATTCCAGGTGGGCTTTGGCTTTCCTAACCTCATCCCTGGATGCTTGGACAACATCTCTGTATTACCCATCCTTGCTTCCACCCTCTGCATACTTCCTTTTTGTGCTTGAGTTTGGCCAGGAGCTCCTTGTTCATTCATGCAGGCATCTTGGCATTTTTGCCTGACTTCCTGCTTATTGAGATGGACCGCTCTTGAGCTTGAAGGAGGTGAACCTTGAATATCAAACAGCTTTCTTGGGCCCTTCTTCCCTTCAGGGCCTTATCCCATGAGACTCTTCCAAGCATGTCTTTGAAGAAGTCAAAGTCTGTTCTCCTGAAGTCCAGGGTTGCGATCTTGTTTTTTGCCCTGCTTCCTCCACTCAGGATCTTGAACTCCACCATTTCATGGTCACTGCAGCCAAGGCTGCCCTCGAGCTTCACACTCCTAGTGAGCCTCTCCTTGTTGGTGAGTGTGAGGTCCAGCAGAGCACCTCTTCTCATTGGCTCCCCTGTCACTCAGAGGAGGAAGTTATCATCAATGCACTCCAGGAACCTCCTGGATTGCATCTGCCCTGCTGTGTTGTCCCTCCAGCAGATATCGGGGTGGTTGAAGTCCCCCATGAGGACCCGGGCCTGAGAATGTGAGGCTGTTCCCATCTGTCTGTAGAGGGCCTCATCTACTTTTTTTTCCTGGTCAGTTGGCCTATAGCAGACACCCACTACAATGTCACCTTTACCTGCCTTCTCTTTAATCCTAACCTATAAGCTCTCCGTCAGCTCCTCATCCATCTCCAGGTAGAGCTCCATGCATTCCAGCTGTTCTCTCACATAAAGGGCAACTCCCTCTCCTCATCTTCCCAGCCCATTCTTCCTGAAGAGCCTGTACACATCCATGCAATACTCCAGTCATGGGAGCCATCCCATCCCATCTCCGTGATCCCAAAAAGATTGTAGCCCTGCAGGCATGCACACATCTCTAACTCCTCTCGTCTCCTCACACAGACTTCTAACTCCTCATGCTTATTCCCCATGCTACATGCATTAGCATACAGGCACTTCAGAGAGGCACGCCAGCATGTTGAGTTCCTGGGGGATTTCTCCATAATGGTACCTCATAGGCAAGGTGCCTTGTTTCCTCTTACACCAGGATGAAACAAGGTTCACAAACCCACAAAAAGCCAACAGTCTTAGATACTAGGATCAAAAAGCTTACATAAGGATGTGCAAGAACCGCAGGAGCCTGCGCAACAAAATTATGCACATCAGTCCCAGAGGAGAAAAGGGAGATGTAATCCCTCATTCTCTCCACAAGATATCCCAGCCAGCACAGGAATGGCATCAATGCCAGGACCAAGCACATAGTCATTGTTTTTATCAAACTGTTCCCAGGCACAGCAAAATAGAGAGATAAGCAGTGCAGCAAATGGCAAGAGCTAAAAGCAGCCACTAACAAGCCCTAGACTCTATTATAGAGTAAAGCAAGCAAGCTTTGTGACCTGCACAAAAGCCTGCCAATTAAACAACTATGAGCCCTACACTGGGTGGCAAAAAGGGCTATAGTAGCTTGACCCCCATCTGGCAGCCAAACACCCACCCTGCCTCTCACCCACTCTACTCTCCTACGGGATGGAGAGAAAATAGAAGGAAGGTGAGAAGACCCATGAATCTAGATAATGACAGTTTAATAGGGAATGTAAAAGCTGCATGCACTAGAAAAGCAAAAAAAGGAATTAATCTCCTACTTCCCATTGGCAAGCCTGGAAAACAGGCCTCAGCACACATAATGGTTGCTTGGG
>VXBL01001503.1:41374-55405 GCA_013400195.1 Aramus guarauna | reverse complement strand
AGCCCTGCTTTCCTGGAGATAGCTGAACACCTGCGTGCTGCCCACCCCGCTGCGTGGAGAGTGAGTGGCTCTGTGGTGCTTAGCTGCTGGCTGGGGCAAAACCATGACACACTCTTATTTTCCAATATGTGTCCCTAGACCATTAACCAATATGCATGCAAACATTTTCAATGCACAAAAGCACACCCAAAGAGACAATAGGGAAAAGCTGGATTTTTTGCTGGGCGTTTTGTTCTTTGTTTGTCTTTAAAAAAAAGATACAAATAGGTTCTTAAAAAAAGTGATTAGGAGGGGCTGCCTGTTGATATGCTCTATATTCTACCATGACGCCAAGTCTTCTCAGTGGCGGTGCATCTCACAACCAAAGGAATGGGTACTAGTAAGTGCTACTCAGCTTAATATGCAAAAGCAATGGTATACCTGAAAGACACCACATTTTTTTCCTTTGTCTCTCTCTTCCCTTTCTATTTCAATTGAGACAGTAACACAGACACCTTCTAGCCCACCCCAGGCTGCATTATAGCTGTAACAGCTGCTGCAGGACTTGCTGAGAAGTTCAAGAGGCCTCAGCTATGCCATTACACTTTCTGCCTTGCAGCCCATTCCAGCCAAGTGCAATTGTTTGACAGACCATATGAAAGCTACAACAGCACAAGACCCACAAAAAACACTGCTTCTTCACATAGCTTTTCAAATTACCCACTCCACAGAAAATGAATGTAGAACTCAAAGCGAGCCCAGAGTTCCTCCAGGCAAGCCTCATTTTCCCCCAGTTTGCTTGTTTTTTTCTTAATTGCTAGTCTGATCTACAACAGCATCAGTTTTGCATGCCTACACCCTGCTTCATAAAACAAAGCTGTATGTGAATTCTCCCACTCCAAGCCACCAACACACAAAACTGAACAAAGCAGAATCAAGAGCAAGCTCAGATGAAGATCAAGTATTTCCATCTTCTTTTTGCGCACATTGATATTGCTCAAGAAATTTAGTCACAGTAGCACAACACGGTCCAGCAGCAAGCAGAAACACACTGCAGGCTTCCTAATGTGCTTCCTATTTCTGACCACTTCCCACTGAAGTTTTAAGCTCGTTTTGTAACACTGCTGTGAAGCCACATTAAAATGTTGGTAAATGGATATAGCAAGATGTTCAGTCTCTGTGGCAATCAGACACAGAACTGGCTGAATCTTCAACCCTCATTTAAGGATAAGAAAAATCTCCTCTGGTTTGGGTTACAAAATCAAAAAAGATGCAGGAGAAACCGTAGCTACCACTCTTACAGTTGATGTCACAAGCAGCCTACATTTACTTAAGGTTTCACTCATGTTTTGCCACTAGAGACTTTCAGAGCTTGGATGCAAAGGCAGCAGGCAAAAATTCTATCCAGTTACCAGCAAGCTAAGCACAACAAAGATGACAAAATATCACAGTTGAAAGAGTATCTTGTTCCTTCCAAGTAGTATTATGTTTACTTCATCATAATCTTAACTAATACTTCCTGTACCATCTTATTTGAACCTACTTAACTTTTCAACACAGTACAGAGGAAAAAAAAACAAAGTTACTGGAATAAGAGAGAATCTAATATTGATGTTGAGAAAGTACTCCTGAGAAAAGAAATCCTCATTAGTTTAAAAAAAAAAAAAAAAAAANAAAAAAAAAAAAAACCAAATAATAAAAAAAAAAAAAAAAAAAAAAAAAAAAAAAAAAAAAAAGGGAGTCCCAGTAGGACCTTTGACTTGAGCATCGCTAACTGTAGAAAGGGTAGAAATTTCTTCTGACTTCATAGTACATGTAATGTCCACTAGTTTTCTTTAAAAAAAAAAAAAAATCCAGGTTAGAGCGGAAATATTTATTCCCAGGGTTGTAATCCTGATACTAGCTTGGTTATTAAAATGCTGTTCTTAAACCTTTTCACATGGGCTTTGATTAAAAGCCTCTTTGCCAAAGAACATGAGGAAAGAGAAGAAAAAACATAGCATAGCTTTGAAGAAGAGGTATATGCGTGCAACAAGGGACTTTTGCCTCACTTTTTGTCCCAAGTGCTACCAGCCTCACTTTTTCTTTTAGCATCACTGTTCCAGCTCCAATTAACAAATGCCCATAAAGCTCATCAGCAACAGTCCACATCCCTCCCAAGTTGCTGGCTCTTCATGTAACAAATTCTCTCCATTCTGCTTTTGAGCAGTGCTGTAAAAGAACAATAGAACTAGGACCAGTTTGGGAAGATTGATGGCTGAACTGATGAGTCTGCAAGACATACCACTGATGTCCCTAAGCCAAAAAAGTAAGACTTCTCTCAGTCAGAGACAACAGCGAGAGTTTACAGCACTCACTCCCTTTTCCACACAGACCACAGTGATATCAGTCACCTACATTTCCATCACACTTCCAGTTAGAAACCAGCCAGAATTCCTGCCAACAGAGTCCAGGCATGCACATGCAGGCCCAGTTCAGCCTGCAAGCCCATCTATCCAGCCTCTGTGCTTTCATCCCAGGAAGGGATACTTAACAGCTGTCAGGAATCATACTCACTGCTGCAACAGAATGCTTTCAGCATGCATATCTCCCATCCAGAAAACTGGGATAAGTATGGATGAGGCTCCTATTAAGCTATATTTCTGCAGGTTGCTTCCTTATGCCTCACAAGCACCTGTCTGGTCTTTCCAGTGATTAAGTTTAAAAAGACGAGTACTGGGAGCACATTGACATGGTGGCAAACCTGGAAGTGGACTAAGACCACACAAACATGCATTCCCACAAGCTAGCCTGGGATATACTGATTCTTACAGCCATTTCTCACTTTCACAGAAGAGCTACACATTAGTCTCAGGATCATAGGATAAATTAGGTTAAACAAAATCCCAGGAAATCGTCTTCTTCAATCTCCTACTCAAAGCTGGGTCAGCTATGAGGTCAGATTCCTCAGGTTCTGGTTCCTCAGTCCAGTCTTGGAAAAACTCCAAAGATGGAGACTACACAATCTCACTGGGCAATCTTCTCCATCATTTCACTGTCCTCATAGTGAAACTTTTTTCCCCCACTACTTTCAGTTGGAATCTCTCATTTCAGTTTATGTTCACTGCCTCTCACTCTTTTCAAGCATGGAAAGGACAGATGGAACACTGATGAAATCAGAAGGAATCACAGTCTACAGAACTCTGCTTTCAAGGGAAAATGCAAACCAGTTTCATTTTTCATTTACTTGATCCAGTTTAAGGGTTTACACAACTCACACGAATCTACAGGACAGGGAGAAGCTCCCTTAGCTGCCACACGCCCTCATGCACAGGCACATTCTACATAAGACAATCCTTTGCAGTAAGCTGACCATCTTTTCTGTCTCACTGGATTGCTGGAGCAGTTATACCTCTTCAAATTCAACATACCCGGTACTAGAGGGTAGAGGTAAGGGGACAAGGCTGGAAGCAAGATGGGAGGAAGGCTAAAATGAGCTAAAAATGAGGAATGCTAAAATCAGGCTAAACAGAGCAGCAGCAAATTGTAGCCAAAATATTTCCAAGATTTCCAGGAATTCAGACTTCACTGGATTCTTTTCACTCTAGGGTCATAGTTTTCTTTTTTGTGTTTCTCAAGAGAGAAAAGTCTTTACACCATCTGGCAACAGGACAATGAATATAAGAGGTCTAGTGAGGAATCTACAACACCATAAGATGGACTGATGAGGGATAAAGTCTCATTTTGGGCTGATATCTAGTCATTGTTAGCCTAGTGTTAGATTCTCAAATAGAATCTAGAATTGGAACACACACAAATGCAGATGCAACAGGAGCAGCTTAAAGTCTTTTGAAAACTATGCCAGCTGTTGAGCTCAGTGAGCAAATACACTGCCTCTTCTGTATTGGCTACAGCTGTTCACCATGTTCAAAAACAACCAGATAGCAAATCTTAAACAGAACCACTATAGTGCTTAAAGATCACAGGTTGGCGTACTAGGCACAGTGACCTTCAATAGGCCAGAAATATTCTTTCTAAACATTCATGTTGTATGTGCTAATGTATGCAGCCTAATATTGATCAAAGTAATTATCATTGATTGCTCTTTTCACATTATTTGCAGTGGTAAACTCGGCCCCAACAAGCAACATGCCAGAAGCCACCTGGTAAAGGGTTTTACAAGAACTGACCAATGGGCTGCAGCAACTCTTCAGATGAAGTTACATGTCTGAACAAAAAACCAGCCTCTCCAGTTACAAGTGAAACTGACACCCAAGATGTTTAGAAGTAGGTGCAGGTTCATGGGAATGCTGTTTTCCCTACACTCCCAGCATTTCTGTGTACCTTGTAGCAAGACAGAGCTACTGCTCCCAGCATGTCCATGGGGAGCTCTCAGTTAAGGCAGGTGCATTGCTTTTGCTAGGCTGCCTATCAGGCATCGGAGATTCCATTGTGATTCATTCCATTTGCAGACTTTCACTGCAGTCCCTAGAAGGAAGTACACGAAGGCATTTGCTCTTCTAGCACTGTCTGCACCTAGAGAGGGAGGCTCAGCTTTCTGCATCCACGGGAAGGGAGATAAAGCACAAAATCCCTAGGCGTGAGCTGGTTAAACTTGCTCACTGCTGTTCTACTGCACAGTGAGGATGATGATACAGAGAAAGGATGATAAATGCGCAGAGAAAGCAGAAAGGAAAGAGGATGCTCATGTTGTGAGCCTGTGAAGAAAGCTGTAGATTTTTCTTTGGAATTCTCTCTAGCACTCCCCTTGTTTAACCTCAAAAAACTTCCATTGACAAAATCCTCACATTTATTTAAGGCGCCTCTGGATGTAGGGTCTGCCCTTCCTCATCAAGCACTTCGCTTAGTTTGTGTTCACCTTTGCTCATAGTGCAGATGGTCATCACCCAGGCTGATGAACACATTGAACAACACAGGGAACACCACAGGTATCTCTGTGCCATGATCCAACTGCTCTAAAACATCCCTAGAACTAATTTCCAGCTCTTCAGGTCCAGCACACAGATCCTTCTTCTGTACCAGTCACCCACCCCTGGAGCATATACACGACCTCATCTGTTCTGTCTGCCCTACACAGACCAGGCTTGTATGGGGAAGGACATGTTCTTTTCAGATTTAACTACATCTGGGAGACTTGAATTCAGCTTTCCATTTATGGTCAGAAGTCATACTTAGATCTTCCAGTCTTTAAGGGGTACTGGCAGCATGCTGCTGTGGTGATTTGGGACTGACTAAAGGTACATTGAGCAATTCCCCTGATCTCGTGGGTCAGCATATCCCACCTACAAGATCTAACATGCCCAGAACAAATGTGTGACTAGCCTCTTGTGAGAAATGCATCAATAACAAAACCAAATTCCCGCTTCCTCAAACACCTGCCTTTGTCCAGAAGGAGATTGTCTCATGCCCTCAGCAGACTCTAAAGTTACCCCAAACAGACAAGAAGCGGTGTATATTTTATCAACAGTGTTATGACAGCCATCCGAAGTCTGTTCACAACACAGCATTTGTTCCACATGGCTTGTTACATCTCAGGGAAAGTAACTATTTTCAGAAATGCTACCCATCGAAGTAATTGAATTCTGAAATACAAGAAGAGGGGTTTCTCCCTGTCTATCATACACCTATGATAAGTTTAACAAACTTAGTTTCTTTTATGCCAAGGTCACCCATCTAGTTGACCAAGGGAAGCCAGCTGATGTCATTTTTTTTTAGATTTCAGTAAAGCCTTCAATACTGTCTCTCACAGTATCCTTCTGGACAAAATGTCCAGCATACAGTTTGACAAANGGGGTGCTTGGTCAAAAGCAAGTTGAACATGAGTCAACAGTGTGCCCAGGCTGCCAGGAAGGCCAACCGTATCCTGGCGTTCAGAAAGTGTCTGGATAACACTCTCAGTTATATGATCTGATTCAGCTGGTCCTGTGTGGAAGCAGGAGTTGGACTTGATGATCCTTATAGGTCCCTTGCAACTCAGGATATTCTATGATTCTATGATTCCCCATTCTACAGCACAGAAAACATAGCTCCTGATCTGGAAATGACAGTAGTGTTTTTGCCAACACACATCTTTCAAGGTAGGCACGCCCCTTAGATAATGCTCAGAATGTGAACCATGTTTTCCCTTTTACTTCCCCTCTCACAGAACTCCTCCTCATGCATTTGATAAAGTGGTTCCAAGTTCAGGCTTGAATTGACCTTAATTTTACTATTGTTCAAGTAAACTGATTTTTATATTATAGCACATGTCATGTTAGGCACCTTGTGCTCAAAAAATTATGAGTTGGAGGTAAGGGCCTCCCTTCAAAGGCAAGCAGCAAGTTAAGGGCAACAGATGCAGTCTATTATCTCATTCTTGGAGCCAGTACTTTATCATACCTTGAAAGGATATAGATCTTTGTGCAATAACTTGGCTGACAGAATGTCTCTGTCTGAGTGATGATCCAAAATTGGATCCTCCTCCAAAGGTGAGTTTTAGATGCACTCTATGATCCAGCACACAGATGGCTGTGGTACAGACTGCCTTGATTTGGCATTTGTTTGCAAAGGTTTCATGCAGTCTGAGGACTTGACTTAATTCCTTCTGAGAGGCAGAGATATCTGGAAGAGCCGTGCCAACATATGCAGTTGTCAGGAGAAAGTTCATACCCAGTTCACAGGGTATGGCTGGGATAGGGCCTTATGACTTTAAGGAGATTTTGAAGGGAAAAAAAGATACCCACGTTGTTCCCTAGCATAACCATATCCATGACTGATGACACCTTTCCTCCTCTCAGGTAAGGGATTAGCACAGACAACAAACAGACCTCTCTCCAGTATTGGACATCCAGCGCAGGCTGATGGGAGTTCCACTCAGATGGAATCTAGCTTCTTTTCCCCTGGCATTCCCTAAGAAAAACAGATGAAGAAACAGCCTGGATGTTACAGGCACCACCACTCTGGCCTGACAGTGTCTCAGCCATTCACTTCTGTTCAAATGCAGCATCTCCAGCCACTGCTCCTCTGGGGAACACTCTCTCAAGCATAAAGTACATCCTACACCTGATCGAAGCAACAACACTTGGTTACAGGCTTGGCAAGGCAGCACAGGCCTGCTTCTGTGACAGGCCACGTTATTGCAGCAGCTACAGACTGATGCTAGGGGAAGATTAAGAACTGAAAGCTTGCATAAGAAAGCAGTGGAAACACCATACTTAAAACACACTTGGATAGACAGTTCTAGCCCTTGCAAAGGAACAATGGGGATTTATACTGCTGTTCCAAAAGAGAACAGAGTCCTTTCACCTGTTAGTCAGATGCAAATGAACACATGGGGTTGCAGCTTTATGAGGAACCCCAATCACAGTAATTTTATTTTGCGTTGTTTTTTCTTTTCTCTTTGCCTCCAATCATTCCTCATTCATTTCTTGCTGGAATGTGGTTATCCAGGCAGTATCAGCAATGCCAGTACCTTCTTAGCAGGTTTCTTTTTTTCTCTCTCGTCCACCTACTTCTCAAGATCCTTAGAAATCAGCATCTTCTTAGCTGCCTTGTTTTCATGAAGGCATGCATGCATGATAGCAGCCAGACCATGATCTCACTCCATGCATAGTCCAGGATACAGTATGTCAGATATTAAGATCACAGACAACTTTCTTCATACATCTGAATTTCCTTTGGGACATCCAATCTCCAAATAGGTTGGGGATAAGGCAAAGATGCAAGGCTGTTCCTGTGACTTTGGGTGCACACCTACCCAAGCTGACTCACACCGCACAGCACACCAGGAACTAGACTCCCAGCAATTTCTCCGAACCTCTGGCATGGACTTCCTGAAGACAGGACAGACACTTATGGATATCAGCACAGGCCAGCAGATAAGTTTGACTCCAGGAGATGACAGCTTCTCATAAACATTCATTTGTTCTCAACACACTTTGCCTTAATCTCAGGTCAAGACATTCCTTGAAAAGCCTTTTTCCAAACCTTGGCATAAAGGTTGCTTTCTTTCAATTAACTTAATCACAAATCTGGGAAGACAACATTTTTTGGAGACACTATCAGCAGAAGAAAATTCAAGCCTGATTAAACCCAATTCTAGCCACAGACAGCATGGAATCAGATAGACCATTCAATAGTTTATTGAGACCATCAACATCAAGGCTTTTTTTTTTTTTTTTTAAGTAAACTTTTTTTTACATTAAACATTAAACAGCTGAGAACCAACTGTATCACAACTGTGAGTCCACAGAGCTTTCAGGGAGAAGGAATAAATTTTGAATGAACATATTAATTATTTCAGACATATATTTCTATTCAGGTGTAAGCTAGCCTCTCAAATTGAAACAACAGGATCTTATTTCCTATGGACATTTGCTTTTACCTAGTCTTCTGCTAATTCAAGAGGGTACAGCACACAAAAACTTTAGGCTCCTGGTTTCAAACTAGACCTTACACCTCATTTCACGAGTTGATTAAGAGTTAAGATACACCTGTAAACAAGGAATAACTGACAAAAAGCTGTTTTGTTTTCTGTGCATCCTAAAGTGCATTCTGGTAGGGTAGGCAGATTGCCCCTCTCTGGGATTAACCCGTGTTAAACACCGTCAGAAAGACTTCACTAGGTTAGTTAAGCTAAACTTAACTTCCACATAACTTCCTTTTGTTCATCAGACAGCACAGCTAATAACAAACATAACAAAGCAGTAAACATTTTGAGGCCAACCAAACTGCAGTCCAAAAGTCTTCTTTACAAGTAGTAGACACATAACAGAACTCACCCAGGAAATATAAACTGAATCTTTAAAAACACTCCAAAAAGATGCCTGTCCTGGTTTCAGCTGAGATAGACTTAATTTTTCTTTCTAGTAGCCAGTATAGTGCTGTAGTTTTGATTTATTATGGGAATAATGATGATAAGATATTGATGGTTTTAGTTGTTGCTAGGTAGTTGTTGTATCTATACTAAGTCAAGGACTTTTCAGTTTCCCATGCCTTGCTGGGTGCACAGGAAGCTGGAAGAGCACAGCCAGGACAGCTGACCCAGACTGGCCAAAGGGATATTCCCTAACATATAACATCATGCTCTTCTCAGTATGTAACTGGGGAAGCTAGCCAGGAGACAGATTTGCTGCTTGGAAACAGACTAGGCATCAGATTATTTTCCTTTCACATGCAGTGAGCAATTGCATTTGTGTATCACTTGTATTATTGCTGTTGTTATTGTTGTTGCTATTATATTATTATTATTATTATTATTATTCTCTTTGTTATCCTATTACACTGTTTTTATCTCAACCCATGATTTATTTTTTTTTCCATTCTCCTCCCCATCCCCCTGTAGGGGAAGGAGTGAACAAGTAGCTGCATGGTACTCAATTATTAGCTGGGGTTATGTCACAATGATGGCTTTGGATCTTCATTTCTCAAGCAAAACATGTCTGTGTGGTAAAATAAATAAACATAAAACCACATGCTTGAATATAGTTGAATATAACCCAAGCTCATCAAGGTTTATGGGAAAACTTTCTCTTTTTCTACCAGCATTAGGACAAGAAGACTGGGAACCAAATACCCAGATCTCAAAACACTGAACATCCTAAGGGAGATATCAAGCATCCTTTACTGACTCAATCAGATGCATATTCAGAACACTGGCTGTATCATTATACCCAATTAAACCCTAGTTTCCAAAGTCTCTTTAGCACTCTTGAGAGCTCATCATGTTTGCTTTATAATAACATATGGAGCAGATATAACAGCTTATCAGCTGCACCAGACAACAATTTGGCAAAAGGGTGTCTTGCAATTGCAAAGGTACACAAATTTCCTGTCCCTTACTTTAGCTAAACCATCCAATATTGTCCACTAAACCATCCCATTCATTATGGCTAATCTGGAAAAGGAGATAGAATAAGCTCCTGTCCTAAACACAGGAAGAAAGGAATCAAGCCACTGTAAACTTCAAAGTTAAAGTTACAAATGCTCATCACTGCTATATAAAGAACAAGAACTTATTGGGACTAATATGTTTTTCTGAGAAATTACCTAACTGGAATTAATAGATTTACACCAATGAGAAATAAAAGCTCCCAGCCCCTCTATAAGATACTGAAAACTTCAAAGCAATATAGGCTACCTTGTCACTTCCTGTGTCTCTCTTCAGAGATGCTATTTAAGAAAAGAAAAATAGGAACACTTGCACGAAAAAAGGATCTTTGCATCCAACAGCCTCATCTTCCCCCACTGATTAATCTTTCCTGAGGGCTCAAAACAGGAGCTGCCAATAGAGAAGGAAAGCATACAGTCAACTTAACTAGGCACAAGAGTGAGTTTCACCTCATAATGAGAAAAAGAGGACCTGTTGTACAAATCCAAGAGATGCACAACTGATCTGCACAAAGATGTGTGTTGACTGAGTCAAATCATCATAAGTTAAAAACATATGGCCCCATGCCCCAGAAAAGTTTATGGACTGCACATCAACAAGTAGGAAATGGATGCAGATAATAGAAAGAAAATACAAAGAAAATACATGGAGAATAGTCACGTAATGCCAAGACAAGGGGTTCAAACATTCCAAACTCCTACAACAATACCACCATTACCTCTCTATATGGCTGAAAAGGAAGGACACTATGAAGAATAGCAGCTAAAGGCTCACAGGCATCCTGAAGTGTCTCATTTTGACCACTGGTACAAAATAAACCATCAGGGAAGCGAGGAAGGAAGGAAGGAAGCTACACAAAGATGTAGCTTTGCTGCCCTCCTCCAACAGAAGGAAGACTGAGAAGTCTGAATCTGATTGAGAAAAGGCCAAAAGCAAATTCAGAAACAGCTTTTAAGTGAACACAATGTCATGTTTTAGCCATCCCTACTGTGCACACAGATGATAGCCTTGACATTGCCAAGCTGAACAACTACACACTTCAACTCACATTTTCGTCTTCCCACATGACAGTACAAACCATCTATATTCAATAGTAATGCTGAGAGCAGTATTTTTAGATATCAAGGCATGTGCATTTATCCATGGCATTTATTGTTGACTACCTAAGCATCTTCAGAAACATGGTTTTCTATGCCAAAGGACATTTGTGCTTCACAGCAGCTGTAATATCCATGTAACTGCCATGCAATTAAAGCTCACATATGCAATTGTCTTTTCTTACCAGTCATTATTCTCTGGGCTTCATATGGTTCCATATAGCCAGTGTTCTCCCCTTTTCCCATTCTGTTCAACTCACTTTTGGCATCAAATGGATCTGAGTAGTCATCAGCTATCAATACCTGAAAGACAGGCAAGTAACTGTTACTAGAATCTCCAGTCAGATGTGCAAATTAGAAGGCAGTAACACCTTACCAGCAAAAAAAAAAACACCAACAGTTTCATACAGCTGCATCCTATGCCATCTTCAAAGTGTAGTCTGAGTTCAGAGGACAAATGCACAATTGCCACAAATTGGTTACTATATGGTGCTGAAATAGCAGTGTGCTCCTGTTTATACCAGAAACCTCACAAAGGCAGTCTCTATGCCAACAGATTTCCAACTAGCACAACATATGGAATAACTGGAACAGACAAATTAGAAAGAACCAATCAGTCAGCACATTCATTCAGTGCAATTCTTATCAGAGAAGTTTCCTATTATTAAGCAAAAAATGCACACTTTCACTTACTTGACCCCCTCTGCTTTTTAGGTCTATCACCTAAAACTGAAAATATTGCTAGAAAAGTTTCAAATACAGACTCAAAGGCTATTCTTTTCACTACATTAGTAAGAAGCTTTGTAAATTTAGTTCTCCATTGAAAAGGAACAAGACACAAAACAAGCTGCTGCTTTAAGCTTAGTTCCTTGAACCGATCTGTGCCAATCTTTCTCTCAAACGAACATTATATTTACCTGCATTTTGTGAACTAGGACAAAAGGCAGCAAAAATAAATTATCAGTCAGAAGAACAAGGTTTCTTCCTCCATTAGGAGACTAGAAAAACTTCAAGGTTAGAAAATCTCACCGCTTACCCTACATTACCATGCTCCCCTGACCCCTGCAAAATCATTGTACGCTGTGTAAGTCCCATTGGTTATATAGGCTTTTTAATCAGCTGATTGAAGTACAAGGAATCATTTCTCCCTGTTACTGAAGGGGTAGAGTTAATCTTGGTTTGTAGAAGCTGACAAGGGAACCATGGCAAAGAAAAAAAATCCTCATACAATTACTGCAGATGTAATATAGGACATGTAAAAGAGACTGAAGCAAAAAAAGCAGATACAGGTATCAGCATCAGACTCCTCACAGAATCATAAAATAGTTCAGGTGAGAAAGCACCCCAGAAACCACCTGACCATCGCCTCACTCAAAGCTGGGCAAGCCTAAAGGGTTTCTTCCCTGAAGGTCTACTCTCTTAAAGAGGAATTTTTTTAACCAAGACTCTTTCACTAGTTACTTTACATCTTTAAGACCAGCACAAGTAACACTGACGGCAGACTGCTATTCCAATGGCTTCAGTCTATTCAACAAAGGACCATGAATACATTGCCAACTATGAGACTGAAGTTGCATCTACTTTTGTCTTCTGTTGCCAGCATACCCTACCAGACAGAGCAAAACAGAGGACACCAAAGCGTTTCCAGATCAAACACCTGCACAAATGCCATAAAGAACACTGTGTTACAAAAGGCAGAGATCTCACAAGATTAGGGAGGAAAACATCTAACACACTTCAGAGTCACTACTCAGACCATGCAATACTGCCACACTGCAATTTTATACTACTAATTTTACCTACCAAAAAACCTCCAAATAAAACAAAAACAGTCAATCAAAAAAATCCCCACCACATTCCACAATGTAAGGTCCCAAACCCTGGACTACAGATCACTTGCAAGCACATTCCAAATAAGGGACATTTTTGACATATTTGTCATCACTGAACACATACATGCAAGCATCAGAGCAAGACTTAGCTATAGTCTTAGGTTAATGGCTGAGATCCCAAAGAATCTAGGATTGATGTTATAATTATAAATTAATTGTATTTTCCTCCACTCAAATTTTGAAGTGACTGCAAGTTTCTGTTTGACCAGAAACCACCAGTCAGACATGGAAAATAGAGGGAGGAAAAAATAATTCTTTCCCTCAGTGTCCAAAATTACAGCCTCATTATTGCAAAAAACAGTTAATCCAAAGAAAAAAGTCCTCTCCCCCACATGTGGCAACATATGCCCAAGCAGCAAATCAAGTGACAGCAGCTGCACACACTTAAGACAAAGACCACAATGCGTATCACACAGCAGTAATTTCTCCTAGTCACAAAGACAAGTTTATCTCCAAAAAGTGCTGCAGTTGAAATGCCATCCATTTAACCTTCTGATGCAATTCTGTGAAGAGCTGCTGGATGGTAGCATGGGCTGTGCACTGCTCTCCTGTTATAAATGTAGATAACACTTCCCAATCCTTAGCATAACTGTACTAAAACATGACACAGAAGCAGTCTTAACACAGTTATTTGATATTTATTCTTCTCCATTTGCCAAAAACATACCAGGAGGAAAATTATGCATATACAATGCTGTCAAGATAAAAATCAAGGCTGATTTAAGTACAATGGTAATATATCTTACCGTACCAAATGTGAACAGAAGCACTAAAGCAACTGACTTGCTTTTCAGAAGAGGTCTAACAAAGCAAAAGCTGCTTTCTAACAAGGAAATTTAAAAAAATGTAAGGAGGTCCAAATTCACAGTATTTCATTATTGTATTTATTACTATTATTATATTTTATTATCTGTGAATCTGTACCAGATCAGATTGAAGCTGGAAATATATCCACTACAGTAGTCCCTCAATTGAAAACTCCCCCTAGCTTGGACATTGGGTGTAAACTCCTCCCCTTCAGAGGAATAACAATGTCACAAGCACTGTGAGATTCTATACAGCTCACCATAACTATGTTTTCAATCAGGTCACATATCAAACTTGTCAGATTGGGCAAAATGGCTCCCCCAAATGACCATCCTCCAAAAAACTCCCTACCAAACCTAAAAAAAAATACAATCCCCCACCCCCCACC
>VXBL01001503.1:24774-41154 GCA_013400195.1 Aramus guarauna | reverse complement strand
TGCCATTCAGCCAATTCTCTACTCACCTCACTGTTCTCTCATCTAACCCACAATTCCTAAGCCTGCCTAAGAGGACATTATGAGAGACGGCGTGAAAAGCCTTAGTCAAGGTAGACAACATCTACTGCTCTTCCCTCATCCACCCAGCCAATCATGCCATCATAGAAGGCTATCAGATTGATCAGGCATGACTTCCCCCTAGTGAATCCATGCTGACCACCTCTGATAACCACCTTTTCCTCCACATGCTTGGAGATGACATCCAGAATGAGATGTTCCATCACCTTTCCAGGGATGGAAGTGAGGCTGACTGGCCTGTAGTTTCCTGGGTCCTCCCTTCCTGCCCTTTTTGAAGAACAGAGAGACACTGGCTTTCCTCCAGTCCTCCTGTTCCCCATGATCTTTCAAAGATGATGGAGACTGGCTTAGCAGATCTGTCACCTGCAGATCATGATCTTAATCATATGCATGCCATGTGGAGACGATCCAATGTGAAAGCACAATGCTGTCACCTCTCCACCATGGGCATGTAGGAACAGGCCTTTCCATGTGATAATCGAAGTGCCTCTATGTTCACCAGGGCTCATCAGTCTTCCAGACAGGGATATTTCTCCCAACAACATTTCAGCCACTGCCCAGCAAACTAGTTTCAGTCATTTGTTTTTCTGTGGTCCAAAGGCCAAGGCCAGCACAGAAGAGCCCAGATTATGGCCTACATGCACCACCCTTCCCACATCTTGGGTTAAGTGCACTTCCAAGGCAAATGGCTAAACTTGTTCAACTGGCCTCCAAATTTATGTTTCATATTACTGAATGACAAACACAGGGCAGGAAAAAGAAGGGAATGGATGCTATCCATCATGCACTAACACATCCCTCCCAGAACCTCAACTACACAGGCTACCCCGGGTCTAATGCTGTACCTGCCACATCTGCCTTAGACACAATCAGAGAAGTGGTAACATGCTGAGGTTTTGTAACTGCAGGGTAGAGAGGGCATTCACACACAGGGTCTGCACTTTGGAGTTGGACACAGTTAACTTGCCTCTTCTCTTTGTCAAATCCAGCCACCTTTCATGTGGTCCTACCTGTCAAAGTTAATCAATCACAGCTATCAGGGAATCTCCAGAAGACCTCAGGCAACTATTCAGATTCCAAATTCATTTCTCAATTTGCTGTATTTGTCAGGGCTATTAAAAACCTGTGGCTTATCTCTTAACAGAATGTAAGATTATCAGAATGGACTGTGAGCTCCTACAACCACTGATTCCTGTTCTATACATCCTATGCCATCCTATGGCACCTCATACACATATGATATTATTTTTTATCACGTACATCTTGTAACAGTAACTTGAGGCATGAGTAACTTCAAGCAAAAGAAACTCCAAAACATAAATAGAAGCGCATTGATCAAAAGTGAAACTTGTATTTGAGTTTCTGTGATCAGAGAGAACAAGGATTTAGGGAACAGTCACAGGAGTTCTCCCTAGCAGGATGTCTGTTAAAACTCAAAGGCAAAAGAAAAGGAGAATGGCTCAGTTACCAGACAAATTGACAAATTCAAAACCATACTTCTAGCTAAAAAGTCAGTTACCAGATACAAGATCAAAAAAACCCAACAACAACCACCACCCCACCCCCCAAATTAAATACAAGCTGAGATTCTGGTTTACACCTCTAACACATATTAACTATCTAATATATATTAACTAAGGTGCAAGCTTCACTGTTGATGTTGTCTTTATTCTTCCCCAGTCTTAAGAAATACCATTTAATACCTACATATATTATTATATTAAATACAAGTTTAAATGAGTATTTGCATATGCAAAACCATGATTTGCATATGTAGCTACAGGAAGAAAACAAAGAACATACCTAATTGCATAATGTTGCAGATATCTCTTTCTGACTAAAAAAAGAAAACAATGAGAACTTACCACACTGAAATAAATCAAGTCTTTAGGGATAACCTCTCTTTGAGCTGAAAGGAAATACAAAACATCTATCCTTGAAAGAGCAGTTTCAGCACAGAACTGTTTGTTGTTTGACTGATTTAGTGGCTGTCATGATTAACGACAAACAGTTCTAGAAGAATCCAAGAGGAATTATGGTAAATGACATGAAGCAAAAAAATAAAAGACATCTCCTGCCAGTCATATCTTTGGGACACTTAATACAGGAGACTTTTTTGGGGAGGGCGATTTACTATTAAATGTTATATATTATAAATACATTATTAATATGTACTTAAATTTAAAGAAGGCAGACCATATAGTCCTCTCTCGGCTTTTGTGACTGGCAAGTCCACCACTATTACAGACCAGAACACGTGACTGTCAGCAGAGATACAGAAGACAAAACTGTATTTACAGGAAACTGTACAGTTGTGTCAAGAAAACATATTTAACACAATGTAATGAAAATTCCTCATCCTCTCTGAGAATTTATAGTCACAAAAGGCCAGTCACTAGCTACAGTAGAATTCACTCGGTATTAAGTGGGTTTTTGTTTTGTGTTTTTTTGTTTTGTTTTGTTTTTTGTTTTGTTGTTGGTTTGCTTTGTGGTTTTTTTTTGTTGTTTTTTTTTTTTTACAATAGCCATGTGAAATGTTTGACAAATACCAAATATCTCTCCTTGTCCCCAAGCAATCTCCAGGTGTCACATCCCAAACACGGCCTAGGCAGATGTTTCCTTGAATATAGTGTTTTCATTTAATGCTCAGACCACTACACATCAGACAGATGTCTGGTGACATCAGACAGAACTCAGCCTGCATACAGAAGGACTATGAAGTTTGGTCTGGATTTTGTTTCCAAATGAATAAAGACTTGCACTTATGTTTTCTTCCATGAAGCACTCAATTCAAGAGCCTGTGGAGTAATTCTCCCCCTGCCTTTTTTCAAATAAAGTTCACAGCCTTAGAAAATGTGCAAATACAGTGATCTGCACATGGTTGAATTCCCAAAAGCATCAGCAGAAGGATCAGGAAGAACAAAAGAAGGATTTTTAGTATCTCACTAATGAGTCAGAAATTTAGGTCGTGATTCTAGAGGACTACTCTATAGATGAGCCTGTGTATAGAGCCTTTCCTTCTACTCCTAAATTTGAGTGTTGGAAAGACCTGCATCAGCTCTGTCCCTGGAAGAAATCACAGGCCTCATTCATAGCTTTGATTTCTGGTGAGAGATGCATTCCTTCTCTAAAATGTAACTAAGTCCAAGCACAAATCGGGCTCCTTAATTTCTGCTACAGATGTGAACTGGTAGCGAGGTGTTGGGAAGAAAAAAAAAAGTTAATATTTAATAACAGGGTTTGAAGAGCTACTCCTCCATACACAAGGCTTAGTATTCAGAGAAAATGAATTGCTCTTTGCAGTTTCTAAAAGCCCACACATTCACAGTGACAGGATGCAATTGCTGAAAGCTGCTATATAAACAACAGTTCTTGTCTTCTTGCCTCCCCATTTCTCTCCTCTATACCTTTGATTCCCCAGGCAGTAATTGCAGTTCCCACTATCCCATGTGTGTTCCTGCTTCACAGAGGGCAATGCAGGCCACACAGATGACACTACTGAAAGTTTAAAAAACAGAGTTGTACCTGCTTTCCCCTCAGTAAGGAAATGGTCCTTCCTTGACCCATCCACTCAACAATTTTAAATACAAATGTATTTAGAGACACAAATATCTCTCCTATACCAAACAGTGTCAGTGAGCTTAGGGAGCAAAGGAGCTTGTAAAAAAATATAGAATAGGCATTTCTTCAGTGATTCAAGCAAATACATTGGCAAACTGGCCACCACAAGATCAGACTGCAAACCAGACATTTACTAGCAAGCTTGATGGTTAAAAAGATAAACAGAGATTAACTTTTTTCCTTTCTAGATCCTTTCTCCTCATTAGTAAGGCTAAAATTAATTTGTATAAGTTGCAATACATGTTCTTACTGTGCCCGATTTCTCATTTAGAGTTAAAATGCCCTTTAAATCATAATAAAATGCATAACATTATTCTGTCTGTAGAAGGTTTCACTTCAACGTACACATTACATTAGACTAATCCTAACATCAACAGTTTACTTGCAAGTTTGCCTTAAGTTGGATATGTAAAAAAGTGTAATACAGATCTCTTGCCTTATCTGAGTAGTTTTGAAGGAAAGGCTGCAGATACTATTGCTTGATAGCACAGAAATTGAGAAAGCTGGATTTATGGTGGCCCAGCTGTTGAAACAGAACTGTGTAGCTTTAGCTATGCTTAGTGTCTCAGTACTTTCATGTTCACATTCAGACTTAACTAACCCAGCTTCAGCACATACTCGAGAAAATTCAGAGGACAGTCTATCAAAGCAAGCATAACTCATTCCCTGTTGCTGATCAGCACCAGTATTCAGTCCTTCTTTAGTGTCCTCACAATATCGTTCTCTCCCATTGACTCACCCAGCCATGCCCAACTGTATACACACGCACTTGATCTGAACAAAGCCCTATTCATTCTTTTATGGTTTTGCAGAAGGCATGCGTGTGGGCTTTAGACACTATTGTCAGACTAATTCCACATTCACTTACGCACAGATTCATCTGCAGAATGAGGAAAAGCGCTCCAGCTTGACAGAGCCATACCTTAGATCTTGCACTACTGTTCTTACAGGAATGCTCTGTATTAACATAAGTCTGCCAGTAACACTCAGACTCCAGGGCAGTTTTTGAACAGAGTTACACTAAAACTTAGGTTCCATGAGATCTCTGAGGACAATTAAATCGCTCTTCTGCTCAAAGCAGGGGTAATATGAAAGTTAGACCAGGTTGTCCAGGTTCTTGCCCACACAAGTTTTGAAAGTCTCCAAAGAGAGAAGGTCCACAACATCTCTCTCAGCAATATGCATGTTTATGTATATAAAATAACACATAATAATGATAACTACTTATGTTATATATTTATCATATTTTTGTATATGCATATGTACATACATATAATGTAGATTTCAGAATTTTACAAATCATTTCAACATATGTAACAAGAAAACCTAAATACTTAAATAAAACTGGTAGACTAAAGTAACAGTTTGAGATTAGATAGAAGATGTGTAGACCAGAGAGACGGAAGATGCATAGACCAGAGGATGTGATTAAGTAGGCATTTGGATCCCATTCACAGATTGTATGGTTCCCATGAAGACAGAAGACATGCAAATACTGCACTGACGGACTGCTCTGGACCTAGCTCAATAATTTAGAAAAATCCTTCCACAGGCAATATGTGGTATCCACCATGCAGTTTTCACATATATTTACAGTCAGAACCTGTAAGGCAATAAATCTGCTGTTAGCATTTTGACTCTTTTCACCTGCCTTCTTTTGCCACCCATGCAAACTCCAACACCGCATTCATTTTTAGGTAGATGTTTTTTTTCTTTCACTATCCAGTTTAGCCTTTTCCAACATTTAGCCATATGCATATTGTTACTACCTTTTAAGGTTAAACAATATACCTCCTCCTTATCTCCTACAATTATTAGCTTTATCAGTCTGAAGACCTTCATTAGAATTGCTGGCTGAACATAAAAGCACAATGACAAAAGAAAGTTTAATCATAGGGACATACCCCACTTCTACTATTAACATTATTTATTCCTCTAATACTTTTGGTAAGCTAATGCTTCTTCACAAATGCAAATTTAACTTTTGCAAGGAATGCTCCAGGGTTTTCATATGTGACATAGTAATCTACAGATATTTCAAAAGCAATTGCTGTAGAATTGCATTTGCAGCGTGCAGCTTTCTCTTCTGCCTTGATCTCTATGAAGTTGTCAGCTGCTAGAACCAGGTCAAAGTTATCACTACTGAATCAGCAAAGACATGAAAAAGCAATGGATTACTTCCCTCTCTCCCACAGCTGTCTTTTTTCAGTATATATCCTCACAGCAATCAACAGAAAGATTAAGTGGTGAACTTATGCAGAAGCAGTAAGAGGTAAACCAAGTGCAAAACACACAAGGCAAGCTTGTAATGGGCACACCAGTGCTAGGACCTGGAAGGTTACTGCATACAGTGTTATCCTCCCAGGAGCATCCCTGCAGCCCACCTGACCTCTTCAAGATAAACCACCAAGCTGCTGAACAGCAGTAGGGCCACATGGCTTCTCTTGCTGCACCAGAAAGCTGAGGGGAAGAGAGAAAGAGGTACACCCTTCTGCTGGCTCAGAGACCCCTAGCTGTGTAGCTCCAGCCTATCACCCTGTAAAGAAAAACAGACAGCATCTTGCTGTTCTGCCCAGAGTTCTGCACACAGCTGGCCACTTCTGAAGTCAGGGTGTTTCAGTCTCACCTCCAGCTGCCATTGCAAACTGTTTGTGCCCCCTTCCACCTCCCTTCAGCAACAGGAGCAGGTTGACTCCTTCAACACACTAAATGCTCTGACTTCAGAGTGGTAGGACCCCCTCTGTGCAGGCTTTCCAGCTGCAAGAGAGCAGCTATTCTATGATACTATACTGCAGCTGGAAGACCAGTACAACAACCTGGATAGATCAAGCTAGCAACACCTGTCTATTACCACAAGGCTTCTCTAGACTTANTGATCCCGCACAGAGCTCAGGAGTCACTGAGTTGCATTATCCTGGGTGGGAAATCATTCCAGAACTCCCACTCTCCAGTCTGGTGTTCAGCTTTACTGAAGCCTGTTACATTGAGCAAAGAGACATTATAGCCCAGCACTCAGTCCACACTGGACCAAGGAAAAACAATTCTAAAACAAACCTCACTCCCTGATGAGCCAGGGTCCCTATGTCACAGCTCGGCACTTCAAGTGACATTCGCATTCAACATCTCCTCCTCCCTGCATGCCACAATTCAGCATCTCTTCCCCCTTGCCAGATCAACAGTTAAAATGACTTCAGTATTTAGCAGACACAAATACCATGAAGCACCCTCAGAGGTATGGTGACAGTGAGCTCAAGTCAACAGCACCCATGTTCCCTTTAATACCCTTCCTCAGCCTTGAACGCCAGCTGGAAACATGTCAGCAACACCTGTGCAGCTCAGTGAACCTGAGTCACTTCAATACACATAGCATCACAATCCTGTACAGGCCAAATCAACTATCCATTGATTCACAGAGAGTGTAGCGTTACACATAACAGTTGGGAGCTGCACCCCACAGCCAAAGACCTCTCTGAGAATCCCACTGGAACTTGCCCTGTGTGAGCTTCGTAACAAGAGTGGGGAAGGGCAAGCATTTGTTTGCAGCATTAGGGACACTGGTTCTTTCCAAAACAGAAAGCAAAAACCATTCTAGGCAGTTCTCAACCTTCCTATTATAATTCTGGAACATCTGGCAGTTTTTAGTTTCTCCTAAGTTGCAGACTTCCCATCTTTATGAGTCATTTGTCTAATCCTCACAGTAGAAAAATTGCTCCCAGGATTTACCAAATCATCCAGCTCACCTTGTTCATTGCTGCTGCAATCTCAGTACCTTTGCGCTGCCTTTACCAAAGACACAGGTCTGTCAGCCACAGCAGAGCTTCTCAAATGAATTTCAGGTTTAAAACTGCCTACAGTAGCCTTTCATTCTTCAATATCCCCTGCAGATCTCTGATAGTGCAATCATGTCAATCACTATGGCTAACCAGCTTATTTCTTTAATGTAGACATGTCAGGGTATGGGAGACAAGAGATGAGCACTGGAAATGGAAGCAATGTCTCTCTAATCTGAAACAGAGAGAAATTACTCACAAATCACAAAAGCTACAGCAAGCTGGACCAATGTTTTCTCACTGACTGGCAGGATATTCTCCCAATTTAATACTAGCCAAGCATTTACTCCTTTCTACACCCACCACAGACACACAGAAGACATGAAATCTAACAAGTATGAAATTTGGCATGAAATTTAACAAGTCCAAATGCCAGATTGTGCAGCTGAGACTGAATAATGCCAGGCACAAGTATAAATTGGGAGAGGAATGGCTAGAGAGCTGCCCTGCAGAAAGAGATCTGGGGTTGCTGGTCAACAGCAGCTCAATATGAGTCAGCAGTGTGCCCTGGCAGCCGTGAGGGCAAACTGCAATCTGGAGGGTGTCAAACACAGCATAACCAGCAGGTCAAAAAAGGGGATTATCGCACTGTATTTAACCACGGTATGGCACCACCTTGAATACTGCGTGTGGTTCTGGGCCCCACAATTTAGTATGTCCAGAGGAGGGCAAGAGAGATGGCAGAAGGGCTGGAAGGAATGCCCAATAAGGAACAGCTGAGGACTTTGGAGAAAAGGAAGCTGAGGGGTGGCCTCATTGCTTTCTACAGCTTCCTCAGGAGAAGTGAAGAGGGAGGTGCTCAGCTCTTCTCCCTGGGATCCAGTAGCAGGACATGTGGGAAGGGTTTAAAGCTGCATTATAGGAGCTTCAGACTTGACATCAGGAGCCATTTCTTTACCAAGAAGGTGATCAAACACTGGAACAGGCTTCCTAGAGAGACACCTGATGCCCCATGCCTGTCAGTGTTTAGAGGTATTTAGACAATGCCCTGAACAATATGCTTTAGTTTTTGGTCAGCTGAAGTGGTCAGACAATTGGACTTGATCATTTTAAGCCCCTTCCAACTGAACTATCTTACTTTAAGACAAGCCAGGAGTCTGTTTTGTTGGAACAATATTGGTTGAGATTAAGGAAGAAAGGTTGTATCTGAAAAGTAGCACTTTCTTTAATAAAAAAGACCGCCCTAAAACTTCAGTTGGGGAGAATCCATGGATATAAACATCCTCCATAACTTTCTCTGCAGTCCTACTTTACTGAGCTACAATCAAATAATCTTTGTAAGGTCCTTATGCAGAAACTACCCACAGAATATGCATCACAGCTGTAGGCTCTTTGAATCTTATTCAGGCTTTACATACTAATCTTTAAAACTACATTTGGGAGACTTCTGACTTTTCTTTGAAGATTTAAGACTATCTTTTGTTGTTTTGGGTTTTATGGTTTTTAAAACCTTGCAAGATTAAAATAGATCTTTATACATCTCAGAAAAGCAGAGATCTGAATTCTCCAAGAGTAGTCTGTTCACATACAGCCCTCCTGTAGTTCCCTTCAAGAGCTTTTAGTCCACAGTCACAAAAAAATAACTATGTTAGAAATTGTAAATGGCTGAAGTCCCTCAGTGGTCACTATCACTCTCACACATAAAGCATATGAAATGCTTTAATATCCTCTGGGAATATAGCCACTGATAATCCAATATCTATTATTTTCGTAAAGCTACATGGAGACAACACAAGAATTCAAGCATTATGGTTTCACATCAACATATGTAATTCAGCTACAAAAGCAAAGCAGCTCTGCAAGTTTTCTTTAATCCAGACCAAATAGACTTTAGGGTTTTTTAATAGTCAAATATTAACAAACAATTAACTTTTAAAGCTGGCCTTCCATCCTTCCAACAGAAAACATCCCAAGTACTTCAACTCCACTGCAGCCACGAGTGGTTCTGTTAGTTTTTCAGCTAGAACTGAAAACTATGGTCAGGAAGTCCAAATAACTGGCCTGTTGGATAAGGGGAGAGCAGTGGATATTGTCTACCTGGACTTCAGTAAGGCCTCTGACACTGTTTCCCGTAAGATACTCATGTACAAACTGTTGATGTGTAAGCTGGATGAGGTGGATTGAAATCTGTCTGAAGAATGAGGTCCAGAGGGTGGTGATCAGTTAGAGTCCAGTGACTAGTGGTGTACCCCAGAGGTAAATACTGGATCCAGCCCTGTTTAACATCTGCATTAATGATCTGGATGATGAGGGAAGAGTGTACCCTCAGCCAGTTTGCAGACAACACTAAACTAGGAGGAGTGGCTGAAATACTCATGAGTCATACTGCCATCCAGAGGGATCTCTACATCTTGGAGAAATGAGCTAACATGAACCTTGTGAAGTTCAATAAGAAGCGTGAAGTCCTGCACCTGGGAAGGAGCAACCCCATGCACCAGACATGCTAGGGGCTACCCAGCTGGAAAGCAACTTGGGAAAAAAGGACTTGGAGGTCCTGGTAGACACCAAGTTGAATATGAGTCAGCAATGTATCCTTGCTGCAAAGAAGGTGAATGGCATCTTGGGCTGCTTTAGGCAAAGTATTGCCAGTAGGTCAAGGGAGGTGATTCTTCCCCTCTCTTCAGCACTGGTGAGGCCACATCTAGAGTGCTGGGTCCAGTTCTGGGATCACCACTACAAAAGAGACATAGACAGACTGGATAGAGTCCAGCAAAGGGCCACAAAGATGATGAATGGAACGGAGCACCTCATGCATGAGGAAAGGCTGAGCAAGTTTGGACTGTTCAGTCTAGACAAGAGAAAGCTCAAGGGTGATCTTATCAATGTGTATAAATACATGAAGGGAGGGTGCAAAGAGGACAGAGCCAGGCTCTTTTCAGTGGTACAGAGTGACTGAACAAGAGGCAACGGGCACAGACTGAAACATAGGAGCTTCCATCTGAACATCAGGAAACTTTTTCCACCTGTGAAGGTGACAACACTGGCCCAGAGAGGTTGTGGAATCTCCACCCTTGTAGATATTCAAAAGTCATCTGGACGTGGTCCTGGGAAGCTGGCTTTATGCGACCCTGCTTAAGCAGGGGGGGTTGGACAAGATGATCTCCAGAGGTCCCTTCCAACATCAACCATTCTGCAATTTTGTGATTCTATCCTGGCAGAAAGGCTAAGCCCCTGGTGCCAGTTTCAGTCATTACCAAATGTCTTTCAGTAACTATTTCAAAATGTGACTTTGAATACAGATGGGCAGACAAAAGTTAAAACACTAAACTCAGGCTAACTCTGCTCCAGAAGACATACCAGCTACCTCTCAAGCCATAGGATGCTCAGAGTACAGGTTGAAGATACAGAAAAACACACGTTAATTCTTGTTATCCCGGAATAGGACAGGGATGCAACATCAAGATTGAAGTGTCTATGATTACAGAGGCAATCAAACAGATTACAGCTGGACAAAGCAAGGAAAGACAAACACAAACACTGCGACTTTTAGAAAGAAAAGTGTGCGCCTTCTGAGCTTTGGCCTAGAAATTTTAACCTCCTTCCTAATATCCTGTATCCCTCACCCTCTCAGTCCAAAAGGCATGACCACTTTCTACCACGCAATGAGCGCAGAAATTAAGGGTAGTGTGTATCTCCTGGATTTGGGAAAACAGCCCAGTACAGAATCATATTTGATGTCTTGCACACTTTCTGGTGAAGCGAGAAAGGGTACATATGAAAGAGTGGTGCAAGCATGTGTTCTTGCTTACTAGGGGCCAACTGAGTGTAGTTTATAGACACTAGATACACAGCACAGAAAGGGGTGGAAACAGGACAAAAGGTCCACCACCTTGCCCTTATGGGCATTTGTACTGCAGTATTAGCCTTCTTCAGAATAAGACCATGTGGAACATGTTCAGTTACAGTCTGCCAGTAAATAGTTCAATAAGCACGTCTTAGTTCAGAAGGGACAAGTCAATCTTCTCACTTGAATCCAGTAACTGAGGTACTTTCTTTCAACAGTTTGTATCTGCTTACTGCAAGGGTATACATGATACACTCTTCCAGAAGCCTACCACTCCCTCCCGCAACCACCATGTGTCCAACTGCTTCACACTCCTTCCTGATAGCCCTTCTTTGCTTGTCTCTTTGTGTCCAAGAGTCTGAAAATGTGGATGGTTCCCAGAGCTAAGATTGTTCTAAGCTGAGCAATACACTGCAGATGCCAGGCATACTTGTAAATGAATAGCCTACTACACCACTTCAAACAGCCCTAAAGTCACTGAGACTCCAAAGACTCAGGTAATGACTGAATATCTTCCCATTCATAAGACTGTGATAGTCCCTTAATCATAAGACTGACATATGTGGAAAAATGCATTTCTAACTGCGCTATAGCAATATGAGATACATAGAAAAATTGCAGCTTGCTGCCTTTATGCGTGGCCTTGCCCAAGCCATTCATGCAGGTTCACAAGACCAGTGGCCACTGATATCTTTTTCCTAAGACCTTGACTCAAAGGCAGAGCTATATGCCAATGGGAACCACAAGCAGAGAGGAAGACTGTTTCAGAGTAGAATCAACTGTAAAGAGTGGCAGCCTGACACGCTGCTGCAATGGATTAAACATGGGAATAAGATATGGAGTTACATTTGTAGTTAGGATCTCTAGAAACTGTATACTTTGATTTACATCAAACCCCAACACCACTTAGACATCTTTCAAGTGTTTACTCAGTGCATCTCAAAATACCAGCTGCAAGATTCTGTTAAATGCACCTGACTTGTTCTCACTTGCAAGATCAAATAAAACTTAGACCTTCCATATACAGAAATGAGACAATCATCTTCTCAATGTTTACTACAAGGTTTTAATTATATACCAATATTAATAATGTTCCATGGAGCCTAAGTACTTGAGTACTTGTATACTAAATACGCGAGATCTTAAAAATTCAAAAGCATTTCCATAGTCTATTGCAATTTCAGAAAGGTACTTGTTTCTTACGTAATGGGGGGGAAGCTTTCAAGGCTTAACTAGCTTCAAGATCTCTGCACCACACACTTCTGAGGTGGATCCTATGGAAACAAAGTTTGGGTTTTGGTGGGTTCCCACCTCCCCCCCTTTTTTTTCTTCTCATACAAGTATAGAATTCACATATAGACATTGTTTTCAGACCTTGGAAATCAAGTCACCAACTATATTGCCATGAACAGTTTCCTGCCTGATTGCTGCTGCCACACAACATTTACATGATTTTGCACTGGATCAGCTCTGCCTGTGCAGAATGGAGCTATTTTTTACATCATCAGATACATCCTGTCCTGTGGAAATGGATCTTGCAACCTGCAGTGTCTTCTGCAAATTCAGTATCCAGAACTGCTGCACAGTTCTGCCTCTACTGCACAGAGTGCAAAATGCTGCTTGTTAAGAAATAATTATCTTTTAAAGGACAAGTACACTACAATCCCAGCTTTTAAATACTAAGAACTTCCTGCAAGGGAGTATGATACCTTTGCTCTTTGAATAGTGTTCCAGCTTCTTCATCTGCAAAGTCAGGCAGCGAAATGTTTAGGTTCAAAAACACACAATAAGTGAGAAAATACACAAAATATCCTTTCACACAGACCCTTTCCCCTCAACTACTACTACCTTCATGAATTTACACACAATGCACAAAGCCAGAAAGAAGAGAGTCACTCAGAAAGACTTCAACTCATTCTTTTAGATCCCCAGTTCCCCAAGTGGTTTCTCTATTGGTTTGATGTTAACCCAAGTCTCACATTTATTCTTACACAAATACAGTAACCACCAGATTGTTCTGGCATATAGCCACATGTTGTTCTGGCTTGTGTATGCTCATTCGTCTGCTGTAGGAGAGCTAAGCAGTTAACATCTCCCAGGCCAGCACTAAAGATATAAAACAGCAATTTCCTGTCCTCTGTACTGGAGGAATTGAGTTGCTTCTGCCATGAATTCTAACATAGCCTTCTCTCCCTTGTTTGAAGATAAGCACCACTGTTAAAGTCCCAAAATCTGCCTGATTGTACTACTTAAAAAAAAAAGAAAAGAAAAAATTCACCCATCAATTTCAATTCAAAGACATCTGGCAACGATGACTCTCCCTTGGGCATCTGTTATTAAGATTAGTCACCTCACTATTAAAGATGCATGGCAATTCAGGGTTGTCTGCTTCAACTTTAGTCAATACTTCTACCTCCACACATCAAAGCTTCCTGAACCCCAGATATATTACATCTCTGTGGTTACTTTTACAACCTATGCCTGGAATCTTGCAAAATAGAACCATGCCTGCCGTTGCTTTTAATCTCCATCTCTTTCACTCCCTGAATCATTTTCTTCTGGGAATTTTGACTAAACGGTCTGTCATTATTCATACTTAGCCATTTGTCCTTTATAAGTAGCCACACCAAACAAGCACCTTCCTGAATCTTCTTCCCATTCTAGTAACTCTTTCAAGCTTAACACACAACTGAGCTCTTCAGCCAACTCTTCACTGATGACCAGTCACAAAAGTTTTAAAATTGCTCACTGAATTTGTTGAAAACCATACTTCTCAGTTAACGCATAAAGGAAAATAGCACTCTATCCTTGTATGTGAAAAACACAGAGGTGCTCGAATGGAACACAAGCATTTAGTGAACACTATTGGATTGTTAAACACTAACTTATTTCTGTGATGACAGGCTTATATGGCAACTAGATCTTTTTTCATTCCTAAGGTACTTACTAACTTAAGCTATGCTACTCACAATTTTGCTTTTAATATTTCTATCAACTTTGATGTTTTTAACATTTCTACCAACTCTCTGAATGTCAGACCTCTAGGTTTTTCTGACACCATCTTTACTGTGCCCTCTACTATATCCTTCTTACAGAAGTTTATTTCCACTTGCTTTATTTGTCACTGGACTAGACACACTCTGTTAACTAAATTCATCATTTTTTCTCCTCACTGAGCAATGGGTATAGGAGAGAAGCAGTTCTCTGCCGGCCCACTATGACCACTGCTTACCAGGTTCACCTGCCAGGCTTTACATTTCAGGGCTGTGAAATAAGAGAGATTTCACTTCTATTACTAGGAGGAAAGAACACATTTGAACAAAAGGCAAGCTACGTAGCTACTCACAACCAAATTCTGTTGTGGGTGGGGGTAAGCACACTAACCTTTTGAGGTGTAGGGATGATTTGATTTCTCAGACATGTTAAGATTTATGATTTGTCATATACAGTTCTCTCTCAAAAACAGAAAGAACATGACTATGACATGCATAGTCTGTATCTTTAAAAAATAAATAATTACAGGCTGCTTATTCAAAACAAGTTTTAGAACCTGCAACAAGGGCTTAGGAGCAGCACACAGATTTATGACCACACAAGGCAGCAGGTTACCTAGCAACAGATGTAGTTTCTGCTTCGCAAATTGCTTCCGTAGGGTCTAAAATTGAAAGATAATTATAAAAAAAAAAAAATCATGCCCTATTTAGAAAAAAAAAAAAAATAGAAGTTGCACTTGGAAGTATTTTGCTTCAGGCAGTTATTTTCTCTGAAGTATGACAGTTGCTGAAAGTATTTGCCTAACAGCAGATACATGGTATCAACACAGGGCATTGAAAAAAGACTGACTATACTGCAACTGTAATGCAGCAAGACTCTAACTTTATTCATTCACCTCCATAAAAGCAGTTATTTCCATTCACAAACTCCACCTAAAATGACAGGCAATGTAATAAATTCTAGACTTTTAATCTTGTATCATCACCATCACAAGCTGATTTGGAATTCCACCTCAACAGGATATAATTTATCAAGTTGTCATGGAAACATGTCACCACTCAATGCAATCACATTAGATATTTAAACATGTACACACAGATCATTTAAATTGATAACATTCAGCACATACTTAAAATTCCTGTGATGTGACTATTACACTGATGTTGTAAATGCCAATTGACAAAAATGGAGAAATATTAGTTTCCAATATATGAAAAAAAATAAATTATACTCACAAGACCAACAGAGGTGGAAGGATATGTGCTGCGCTTACAAAATAATTAACACTACTTCCCTCTGCAAAGCTTCCCAGCTGTCACCCAAGCTCCTGAGCCCAGCACTTTCTAGTGCTCTGTCTACAGCATTTTGATATTTGTAGAGAACAACCAGTGAAAGATAGGAAAACATTCGCAACTGAGCGAGTAGATAAATAGTTTGCTTGAGGTACCTGCCAGTTAGAAACAGTCATCATGGAAGTTGTGATGCTGTTGTAACAGAGGACTTTGAACTACTTCACCTTTGGCACTTAACTAGGAGGCAGAGAAATTATTACTGCACACGTGAAAAACTGCCACCTTAAACACAGGCAATCTGCCTTGGGATTTTTTTTTTTTTTAATTTTACATTTTTGATATATGACTATTCCATACCATACGCAATGGGTCTGAGGCCACAATTTTGATTAACAGGCACAGGGCTTCTCAAGTGTCTCTAGGCCTCCCCAAGCACCCCCTCAAAGACACATCCTGTTCTGCAGGAGCATGCCAACCCAGGACCATTGGTACCAGTGATGAGGTTGGCAGTGCACTGTGACTCAGAGCAGGACTAAGCACACCTGCAAACCTGCCTCATCAGAAGGGAGGCAAGTTTCAAAGCTGAGGCCTACCACTTCATTGTGCCAGCCTTGCACATGCCCTATCTGCTCCGAGATGTTAAAAAGGGCCAGGCCACCCAGTGAAGCATAGTGAAGAGAAGCGGCTGCTCCAGCTGCATTCAGACAGGAACTAATCCCATCACCAAGCCTCCTTCCAGGGGCTGACATAGCACCAAGTCCTACCACTTAGTCTACAAGAG
>VXBL01001503.1:1622-19794 GCA_013400195.1 Aramus guarauna | reverse complement strand
TTTTTTTTTTTTTAATTCAGAATAGGGTAGGGGAAAGAAAAGAAACCTTTTATCTACTTTTCATTACAAGTCACCTGTGTAGCACCCTGTTGCATTTTGGCAAATACCTGTGTAGTGCCCTGTTGGCATTGTTGAAGCCTAGCATCAGAGTCATACCTGTAGTACATTTTGCACACCCATCCCCAGTAATAAATTCTGAGTCTAGAATGGAGTAACTTATCTTCGTGAGTTAAAGATGGATTAGACTTTCATGTGAAGTTTTTATCTGGTTTTATGGACCTCGGCTGCACATTCTCTACAGGAAGCCTTATTCTCTCTTTTGAATGCGAAGAAATTCCTTGAGTTTGGTCATTATCATGCAGCTTGCTCAAGGTGAGTGTGTCTGTATATTTAAGTGACTTCCTGGGAACAGCACTTCTCCACTATGAACATAGGATTTAATTATAATTCCCTCCTGCCAGGACTTCTTGCAACATTGCCATCAGCTTGTGTGGAAAGGAGGATAGTGTGCTCCATTTACTGGCTTGGGCAACTGGAAACATTTCTGGTTTTACATCCTTAATGCTGTTCTCCCATCTCTGTTCAGCACCAACTTTAGGTTTTTTTCAGAGCAACTTCTCAGCCTGAGCCTGACAAGTGTCCTGTTTCTTGACTGGCTAGTACCAGAGCTTTTCAGGGGTTGCAAGACTCCCAACGGTTGCTGTTTCTAGTAATGGCATATTCTAGGCCCTTTATAGAAGGGTGAGGTTTTGCCCTGAAGCAAGATGAGTTTCAATTTCTTTAAAATTCTCATTACTCAGAAGTCTAGCAGCTCCCTAATTCATGTTCTGCCAGTCTTTCCACCAAGAATTTGGCTCCAGCATGGAGGCATGGGAGGGGCAGGAAGGCTCCAGGAGTACCCCAGAATCAGACCAATACTGTCCCTTGTGGCTTAATGAGGAACTAATTTTCTCTACTGTGTTGACAGGCAGCTTGGAGTAACAGGTGAGCAAAATGATGCCAATGCAGGGCAGCTTCTCCAATATTTCAGAGGTTATCTTAATTTACCTACCATCAAATCTCAGCAACGTAGGAGGATAGGGAAAGGTAGGGTTACTGCATAACCCCAGGAAAAGCCAAACCTGGATAAAACATACGAATGAAAATTATTCTATACCTATTCAGGACAGGTACAGCAGAGAAATGAGATTAATATTTCTATTGCCTGTGGAGCATGCCAATCTCAGACATGGTTCCAACCTGAGTCTGCAAGGACCACAGCACTCTTAGATGTGCACAGGGTGCTTCCCAACCCCAGTCATACCATGCAGGGTATATCTGCACCTGCGATGCTCCTAGGCCCTGCTCTGAGCCATTTTCACGGGGCTGTTTGAAGGAATCAAACTTCATCTTTTCAGATCTTTGACTAGAGTTATGAGTTCTGGTTGGTTGGTTTCTGGCGTATTTTTTACCAAACATAGGGATGGAGGGGTAGTGGTGAAAGTGAACTTTCTTGAAAGTTCAACAAATCCTAAAATGTTACGATCTAAATTGTACATCTGCTTGGCTCTGCATCTCTTGAAGTAAAACTGCCAATTACAATTTGTTCCAACTTAGAGAATGAGTGACAAAGAGGTTCTTACCCCCACTGAGACCAAATGAAGGGCTGGCATTTGGTATATTATTGCACGCAAGTCATTCATTTGTGTTGGCTAAGTATACACACTCCTAATCATATTAATTAAATAATGAAGTTAAGTAGCAACTACTCTGGAATTTACAAGATATTTGCTTCCTCTTATGCTTCTGATTTCCATGTGTAATATGTGTTGCAGTACACACAGCACTCTTCAAATTAAGATAAAGAAGAAAAAGTAGGAAGTGACATACAGAGCAAAGAACTTTCTGGATTAATAAACACTCAATCAGTGCTGCCATATCTAACTTTGCGGTTATTTTACAAGACAAGAAGTCCAGCATTTTTAGTATTGATCAGCTCTTCACATTGAAATACCCACAACAAAGCTGGAAAGGAGGAAGAATCCTTCTGGTTATTATGGCTTTGGGCTAGGCAGAAAATCAGAAGTATTCAGCATGTTAAGAACTGCCAACACAAAATAGGGAAATGTTCTCTTCCTTGATATGCTTCTTTCTTGGTGACTAATGTTGGATAGTTCAGAAAGGGTGTGTAGTGTTCATAATGCATTTGGATTCCTCTTATTTGCACATATTGCATTATATTCAGGTAATGACTACAGACCAGTTTGTTATCCACAGGCTATCAAAATTCTAAGTATTTTCCTTTTTGTGTATATGTATGACTAAGCACAGGATTACTAGGAAGATCTTACTTTTCTACTCTCCAAAATGACGTCTTCCAGCAACTAGTTTATTCCTGAGTAAGGAGAAGTGCTCATACCGTAATCATCATAGAATCACAGAATACCAGGTTGGAAGAGACCTCAAGGATCATGTGGTCCAACCTTTCTTGGCAAATCACAGTCTAGACAAGATGGCCCAGCACCCTGTCCGGTCGCCTCCCGCGTGTGGCGACCCTGTCCCGCTGAATTTTAAGTGTTCAATGTTGTGGAATCCACCACTTCCCTGGGGAGATTATTCCAATGGCTGATTGTTATTGTGAAAAATTTTCCTGTTGTCTCCAATCAGAATCTCCCCAGGAGTAATTTGCACCTGTCACCCATCTTTTCCATGTCACTCCTTGTAAAAAGGGAATGTCCATCTTCTTTGTAGCCACCCTTTAAATACTGGAACATGGTGATAAGGTCTCCCCTAAGCCTTCCTTTCTCAAGGCTGAACAAACCCAATTGTCTCAACCTTTCGTCATATGGCAGGCTTCAGAGTCCTTTGATCATCTTTATGGCCCTCCTCTGGACCCTCTGCAGCCTGTCTACATCTTTTTTGTATAGCCGGGACCAAAACTGAACAGAGTATTCCAGGTATGGCCTGATAAGTGCTGAGTGGGATAATAACTTTTTTATCTCTGATGATGATGCCCTTGTGATGAGCTCTGCTGGCTTTCTTTGCTGCAGTAGCATGTTGTTCACTCATACTCAGCTTCTTGTCCACTAGAACCCCCAGGTCCCTTTCCAAAGAACTGCTCCCTAGATGGGTAGATCCCAGTCTGTGCTGCACTTCTGGATGTTTTCCCTGGTGCAAGACCTTACACTTGTTCTTGTTGAACTTCATAAGGTTCCTGTTAGCCCATTTTTCCAGCCCATCCAGGTCTTTCTGCAGGGTGGCTCTCTCCTCCAAAGTGTCCACTTCCTCACTCAGTTTGGTATCATCAGCAAACTTCATCAGAGTACACTTGATCTCATAATCCATCCCATCATGTTTTTGTTATTTAAGGCCAACGCATTTGTTCCATATTTTCATGCTGCAGAAAAAGAGAAACAGATAATATTCCTCTTAAATTTTTTTTTTTTGTGATGATGTCTTTCCCTCCAAGAATCAGTGTCTTACATTCAATCATCTTAAGTTTTCCTGTATTGCATGGGCTATTCAAAGTCAGATTTTGAAGGGTTTTGTCACCTATAGAATTTGCAAAAGCAGCTTCATAAAGCCAGCTGGAATTAGAATACAGGGTGTTTGCAAGCATCCCACTTGTCATCTGCTTGCATCTTTAAGTGCCTCTTTTTCTGGAAATCTCTGGCTCAGGTGACAAATATGGGCTACATCATACATAGATTTGCTTTGGGCACAGGCAGTCTGGAATCATTGGAATTGTGTTCTTCAGTCCCAGCTGCCCTTCAGAAAATGATGAATTCAGATAACGATGTGGCTGCAGCAGCACAGGGTTCCTTGTGGGTTGCAAAATCTGACCGGGACCTTGATTCAGTCTGAACTCAGCTGGATAAATGGGAGCTCTGTTCCTTTGATGCAAGTATTTTTTCCCTTCTTTATTTTGTGATGTGCAATGATCTGAGAATTTCTGACTACCTCTCTGCTCTGAGTTTTAGTGCAACACACAACCTCCTGGAAGTTAAGTTTTAAGGCCAGGTTGGATGAGGCTTTGGGCAACCTGGTCGAGTGGAGGGTGTCCCTGCCCATGGCAGAGGGGTTGGAACTAGATGATCTTTGAGGTCCCTTCCAACCCAAACCATTCTATGATTCTATGAAGTAATGGGACCTTCTGAACAGTGATGAAAAAGTTGTGCACTGGTACAGGAGCCCAGAGAGATAATGAGATCTCCATTGTTGGAAATTCACACATCAAATGGAGAAGGCCCTGAATATGTAAATTTATACTGGCCCAGCTTTGAGCAGAGCAGTTGTCCACAGATTTCTAGAGGTTCAGTTCAAGCAAAATTGTTCTGTGCTTCCATAAAGCTGCTCTCCTATCTGTGTTCTTCCCAGTTCCTGTGCTCCTGTGTTGCATAAGGCAGGACATGGTCTGACCCAAAAACCTGCGCTGGGACAATAGAGCAACTTTCCAGATGGATATATCTGATGGGTACCCTGCTGAGATATCACTATTCATTCTAAACTGAAAGTTGTTGTTCTACTTGTCACCTGACACTATGGAACAGATTTTTTTGGGGGATCCTCAGCAGAATGATGATGGCGTTAAGTTGTAGTTACAATTAAACCTTTTTATTTTTAACATAATTTTATCATTGGCATAGTATAGAATTTTATGATCACACTAGCACAGGATTTTTGTAATTGGGAATCAGTGTAGCACAATTTTAAAAGTAGCATAGCACTGAATTTTATAGGACACCTTAACTTATGGTTCCTCATCACCTGGACCCTCTGCAGATTAGGTCAAATCTTAATACTTGGCTGGCAGTGTCAATATAACAATTGTAACTTAGACTAAATCCTCAAAGGAAGCAGACAACAATGGGGGTGACCAAGGCCAACGGTGGACCACGGGTTTTGCCGTCCAGCAGCAGTTCTAATCCAAGTCTTATTTAGGTCTTGTAACTGCTTGATTTTATAGACAGTTATCTGTGTGCTGTTATGCTTCATTTTTCTGATAAGGTCATCACAACCTGGCTGGCCAGGTGCCTGGGACCTTCAAGGCCAGTAAGGAGGGAAGAAGGTGACCTGGTGCCTAGGAACCTTTGAGACTGATGTGGAGGTGAAGTTGTCTGCCCAGTGCGCAGGACCTTCAAGACCTGATGAGGAGAGGGGGGAAAGGGGCCTTATACATGACCAGCTTAGCCATATAGAGAATGGCTCTTTGCCTTATAAAATGGCATTAGTTATGTTAACCATGTTACCAGGGGTGAGGAGCAGGGGTTACTGGTCACACTACAGTCTTCCCATTGTGTGTTGCTTTGCAGTTGACTGTGTCAGTGCTTCTCACTCTACCTAGTTTTTCTAGGTCCTCTTGAGATATCCTCAAACTCTTCCCTGTCTGTAGGTAACCTACATAAACTTTAAGTCATCAGCATATTTTGCTAGCTCAACGTTCAGACTCTTTTCAAAGTAATTATAAGTTAGTGAACCTCAGCAATCCTAGCGTGGATCCCACAGGCGTACTGCTGTTAGCTTGTTTCAGAGGTGAGAGTTGGCAATTTATTCCTTCTCTTCATTTTCAATCTCTTAACCAGTTTTTAATACATCACAGGACTTTAATTGCTGTTCTTTTGTTACTTCATTTCCTTGATAGTATCCTGTGAGAAACACTATGAGAAATCTTTTGGAAGCATAACTAAATCCTATTCTCAGTTTATTCTTTATCCATCACTTTTTTTGAGACTTTTAACAATAGCTAGGCAGGGCTTCACCTTCCAAACCTGCTTTTTACATTGATCCATTGATCTGTGCATGTAAATATTAAGTGATGCACTTCAGGATTTAAAGACACTTAGTTGTTCCTAATCATACTGTTTTCAAGAGACTTGACAGAATTCTTTGCAGTCTGATGAATTACAAAATCTGCTATACCAGCTTCACTGGAGAACCTTTGTGGATAGAAAACATATGAGACCATATTTTGCCAATTAGTTTAAGGGGTTTCCTGGGTAGTATTCAATCCATGTAAAAATGCTATTGGTTACATCATTCTGGGGGTGACACTGAAGGCCACTGTAGTTTGCCCTCTACGGTAGCTGGCAGTGTGTCCTTGACAGACAGGGAAACAAGAACTAGGTAACAGTGGCTGGAAGTTACCATCTATTTTTCATTCAGGCTTGAGTTCCAGGAAAACACATCTATGATTTTATTTAATATTTTATTTTTTTCCTACACACCATTTGTAATAAATTTTAGTCTAGGTTAAGGCAGGAAAAAATATATCTTCATTTCTCCACATTATTCTTCCATGAGCTTCACATGGAAAAAAAACTGGGAGACAAAGAAAACCAGATCAGTTCACAGCTCCTCCTCCAAATTAAGATATCTGGGCTCTACAAAAATTGAACACTGTAACTGGCAACCCATGACCTCAACCACTTCCTCAAACCACTAGAGATATGTTTGCTGCCTAGTACTGATAAAATTATTTCTGGAGTGACAAGGGGGATCCCAACAGTTGACTGTACTGGAAGCTGAAGTAAGCCTAACTGGAAATGAGAGGCAAAAGCACCCTATTTTACTGGCCCAGAGGCTCCATCTTTGGCATAGACTGCTTCAAAAGAGGGTTTGCATCCATAAGCTGATTCATCAACTGGAGGGTCAGGGAGTGATCAGCAGAACCCGCTCACCCTTTAACAGTCCCATATGGCCAGTGCGGAAGTCCAATGGAGAGTGGAGGCTGACAGTAGACTATCGAGGCCTGAATGAAGTCACACCGCCGATGAGTGCTGCCAGACATGCTGCAACTTCAGTATGAACTGGAGTCAAAGGCAGCCAAGTGGTACGCCACAATTGATATATATACAATTGATCTCGATCCCTTTGGCAGCAGAGTGCAGGCCACAGTTTGCGATCACTTGGAGGGGTGTCCAGTATACCTGGATTCGACTGCCCCAGGGGTGGAAACACAGCCCCACCATTTGCCACGGACTGATCCAGAGTGCACTGGAAAAGGGTGAAGCCCCAGAGCATCTGCAGTACATTGATGACAACATTGTGTGGGACAACTCAGCAGAAGAAGTTTCTGAGAAAGGCAAGAAAATAACTGAAATCCTGCTGCAGGCTGGCTTCGCCATAAAGCGAAGTAAGGTCAGGGGGCCTGCGCAGGAAATCCAGTTTTTAGGAATAAGATGGCATGATGGGTGGTGTCAGATCCCAATGGACATTATCAACAAAATAGCAGCCATGTCTCCACCAACCAACAAAAAGGAAACACAGGCTTTCTTAGGTGCTGTGGATTTTTGGAGGCAGCGTATTGCAAATTACAACCCATGTTGTTTGTCTCAGCACATGCAGCTTCATATAATGAGATACTTTTCTTAACTCCAAGCCCCATGTGTCTTTTTTTTATACTATTCTACTGAAGGCTCCAGTTCTGCTTTATCCTCTTTAATCTAAGAGGAAAGACTATTTTTTTTTTAGCAGTATTTTTCCCTCTGTGATGCTAACCATGCTCTACGCTTATCAGTTCTCCAAAATCCAGATCTGCAGTTCAGCTGAAAACTTTCATATCGTTCACTTTCCTTTTCTAGTCTGTATTTAGAAAACACACCTTTCAAATGTGTGTTGTTTTTTTTTTTTTATGATGGGTGACATATTCCTCAATATTTTGAATCTCACTTTTTAAGTTGTTTCTTTTGCCATGCAATAATGAAATCTGTTTTGTATAACAGCAGTCTAGATGCAGTTTATATTAGAAGCAAGATCAGCTTCTAATTATGTTCTACCTCACTGTCTCTCTCATCCTACTGCTTCACTCCCCAGAATTTTCTTCATCTGCTCAGTGAGGGCAAGACTGAGTCAATCATTCATACATTTCAGATTAACACAGGTCATCTGTAGATTAAACTCTGTTCTCACTGTATCCTTAAGGGACCCGCAAACACCTGGCTCAAGAAAGAAGTTTGATTCTCACAGTGTCCTAAGACCAAATACATGAAATAAAAATCGGGGATGTGGCCCTACATTTGGAACCCTTCTGCTAATACCTAACATTAACACAGACATACGCAAATTTGGTTACAGAACAACAAGCAAAAAAAGACATATGATGAAAAGGTGCAGAAATATATGTGTAAACTTTGGAATATGCTCTCGACCTAGCTCATTCTAGATAATCCTGGAAGTTCTTAAGGCTCCTAGACCACCTAAAAATTTTCTTCTAGGCTCATAAGGCTATAAGGAGAGAGACACCAGGAGCTGGTTGACTTTACTGTTGCTGCTTTTTCTGAGATGGTGATCAATACTTATAAATATCTAAACTGTGGATGTCAAGGAGAATGGGGCCAGACTCTTTTCAGTGGTTCCCAGTGACAGGACGAGGGGCAACAGACACGAACTGGAACACAGAAAGTTCCACCTCAATAGGAAAAAAAGAAAAATCTTCACTTTGAGGGAGACAGAGCACTGGAACAGGTTGCCCAGAGAGGTTTTGGAGTCTCCTTCTCTGGAGATATTGAAAACCAGCCTGGATGCGATCCTGTGCAACCTGCTGTAGGTGATCCTGCTTTAGCAGGGGAGTTGGACTAGACAATCTCCAGAGGTCTCCAACCCCTATCATTCCATGATTCTGACATAATATCCAGGTCATTGCCATTCTTCATAAACATAAGGAATGACTCATTTTCCTCCAAGGAAATTGAAAGTGTTAAATGTGCTGGCACACTCAAACTTGCTTTGACACCAAATCTTGTCTTTGTAATTTTTGCATGGGAGGCTATCCTTAACAGGAACTCAGACATCTAAATAATAGAGAGCTTGCTAGATGGAATGTATCTGCATAGAGGGCAGAGTTTTTATAGGTTTGCAGTCTACTCTCTCTCTCTGTGTATTGTCTGCAGAATGTCTTGGCACTTACACTTTGGATAGACATCAAAGCTAAATGCCACACCTTAGTCCCCCTTTGGTCCAGAGCTCATAGTGTGAACTTTTTTAAATGCGCTCTGTGATTTTAATCCTCCCTTGGGGACGATGAGAGCTGATCCTCATGGTCCAGCATCCAGGTTATTCTCTGCATCTAAATTAGTACTGGAGTCTAGTATCTAGATTATTTTAGAGATGCAAATGACTGCTCGACCTTAGCGGTACACAGACTGTCAGGAGAATTCAGACTAGCTGAAATAGTTCACTTTTTTTTTTGCCTTTTTATATTTTTCCCCAGCTACCTACAAACTGGATAGTAACAGTGCCTAAATTAGGCATTTGAATTTTACAAAGCTGCTAAAGAAGCCAGTCCTGGTGGGGCTGTGTATACTGGAAAGACCAAGGTAGGAGAAACAAAACACAATACTGAGGAAAAAGCACTAAGAGCCTTTGGCATTTGCTGTAAAAATAGTGAATACTATTTAGATGGATCACTTTCACATCGTGTAGAGTATTTACAGGTCAGAGAAAACAATGAATCCACCTCACTTCTGTTGAGATCTTCCCTTGCATACTGTTGATATTCATGAAGAGGAAATTTCACTTTTAAACTAAAAGAGTTATCTCAGAGGTAAAATTGCATCAAAGGGACTCCTGAGCACTCTTCTCCTTAGATGTTTACTTCTTCATATTGGAGACACTCTCTACACTCTACTGCTACACTCTCTAATCCAAAATCCCATCTTCCCTCTTTAGTCTTTTGTTCTGTCAGTCAACAAACAGGCTCCACAAGTTGGTTGCATACCCCTGAACTGCAGCACCACAAGGGCAGCTCCTGTTTGTGTATGCAGATGAAGGAATGAAATAGACTCAGAATGAGCAGGTACACACATCTACGGCTTTCCTGCATTGGGTTTTCAAAAAGAGTTCTAATAATCTGGGAAACAAGCAACGCATGAAATGTAAGTAGATTTCTTTTTCATCTCCTTTCATCCCTTGCTAGAGATTGCTAAGTTTCAAACTTATTAAAAAATAAATTTAATTTAATTAAAAAAAAAAAAAAGTTGTTTTCTCACAGTTTGGATTTTTAAAGGGAATTCACCATTGCAATACACCAGACATTTGGCTACAAACAGTAAAGATGGTAGCTGATATGGATCATGCAAAGGTTTCACTGCAACTTTTAATATGAATTAGACTTTCCAGGCTATGTAGAGGAAGGGAAATCTGTGAGCAATATTTGTTCCTTTCATTAAATCATTATGAATTTTTGTCATTATAAACTAGGATGCTAGTCTAGTAAAGAAGTGATCAAAATCCAAATGTCTGGAGCAAAGGTCCTTTCTAACCTTGATATGGACGGCCTTTGGCTGCAGTGGCTGCTTGTTAGAACAGTGAATCCTCATTGCTTCTGGCTGAAAACCTCAGCTGTCATGAGTCACCTTGTCAAACATTCAGGAGTCAACCATTTATTTTTTACTGGTCTCTGTACTTTTCCTTGAAATCCTCTGCAGTGACTCAGGCAGGAAAGCTTGGGAATGCCAGATTTGAGCGTTCTCGTTCCTCAGTCTTTGCTAGTCCTGTGAGTCATGCTATATCAAAGATTCAAGGAAATGCAAGTAGATGCAGATAAGCAGAGATGGCAAATATTCTGCTGCCACCAATGCCTCTGTATGGGAGTGTAGAGTAATCAGGCATTTCATGAGTATATGGTCCAATGACCTCTGATGATACTGTTTCTCTTCCTTACCAGATGCTTTCTACTGCCCCCCCTTCAGTGTTTTCCAGTAAAGCCTGTCATTAGTCAAAGTTTCATCTCCCCCAACAGAGTTGTCCTACACAATGCAATGGGAATTTCTGGGTTTAACTCTGTTGTGATGAAGAGTTATGTTGTATACCAGTATTACAAAAATAATAGCCAGTGAGAAGACTAATGCTGGATTGAACCAGGCGTCTCTGGAGCTTAGAGACTGAGGCACTGCTGAATCACCAAGGCCTTTTTTGAGTCCTGAAACCTTGCCCATCTGCTTGAGCTGTGTTGGGAGTTTGAGATGGGGAAAAAAAGCATCTGTCTTGGCATAAGCCACTCAACACAGAGCAAAGTGGCTGCTTAGGATGCGAAAAAGTACTAAATGTGCATGAGCTGCATGTCAAGGCCCAACTTCAATGGGATTATTGTGTTCCTGTTGTGGTTTAACATGGTAGGCAGCTAAAACAACCACACGGCCGTTGGCTTACTCTCCACCCCAGTGGGATGGAGGACAGAATTAAAAAAGTGAAACTGATGGGTTGAGATAAAAACAGTTTAACAGGACAGAAAACAGAGATAATTACTACACCACCACCAGCAGTGGTAGTAATAATAATGATAAAAGAATATACAAAAGTGATGCACAGCACAATTTCTTACCACCTGCTGACCGATGCTCAGCTAGTTCCTGAGCTGCAGCACCCACCTGGCCAGCTACCTCCAGTTTATATGCTGAGCATGACATCATATACTATGGAATATCCCTTTGGCCAGTCTGGGCCAGCTGTCCTGGCTGTGTCCTCTCCCAGCTTCTCGAGCATCCCCCGCCTCCTTGTTGGCAGGCCAGTATGAGAAGCCAAAAAATCCTTGACTGCTTGGCAATAACTAAAACATCAGTGTGTTATCAACATTATTGTCATCCTAAATCCAAAACAGAGCATTAGACCAGCTACTAGGAAGGAAATTAACTTTATCGCAGCTGAAACCAGTACATATTTGTTAATGTCTGGAAGACATCTGCTTGTTGCAGTGAGCTGAAATGCACATAGTCAAGGAGAAAGATGTGCTGCTGCCATTAATGTTTAACTGTGTGTTCAAGAACATGTATTTACTTCATTAGTTCAGTGAAAATAAACATTATGAAATGTGTACCTGTAATGTTTCTGAGAAGTGATTATGGTTACTCATAGGACAGAATTAACAAATGCCACTGCAACTGTATCTGTGTGTCATGTTATTATAAGAAACTGTGACTGTTCTGGCACTTCCCTTCTGCTTTTCATAGTAAAGGAAGCATATGAAGGATTTCAATACTCGCTATTTTGCAACCACAAGATTGCACCAGAATAACTGAATATATGTTGTCCTCCAGCAAAGCTTGTCGAGTGGTTGAGTTGAAGTATTAAGAGCAAAATTAGAAAAGAACCTGAACAGATACTACAGATAGGTTAACATTTTTAAAAGTTTCTTTGAAATGTGCTTTCCTCAATTACAAAGAGATAGACATGGATTTATTCACATTGATTTTATTTTTTTTTTTTTTTATTCATACTGGGGGTTTTTGCACATTGATTACTATAGCTTTGTCCAGATCACCAGTGCCAAAAGTACAACAGTATTCAAGGACTTAATTACACTTCATAAAGCCTTTCTTTGTAGGCACAACCAAAAGTAAAAATCACAGATTTGCATTCCTCTCATCTCAATTACAAATTACACCATGGAAAATTTCAGTACAAGCAGTTCAGCAACTGATCTCATCCAGACTACAAAGACAATGACAAAGAATATAGTATGTGACTAACAGAAATTGGACTGCTCTTCACTCTCTTCACTCATCCTGGGCTGGTACAAAGCAACTAACAGCCCTTGTTATACTAGATATGGAACTGCCAGAAACTGGCAGGGGAGAACTGTCTGTAAGGGAGTTGAGGTGTGTCTCTCTTAAGTGTGTGGGGTTTTTTATTTTTCAATATCAGAATCAGTAATAAGAAGTTTATTAGTTGGCAATAAATGAAATGGATTAAAATTCTCCTACTCTGACTCAGAATTTGTTTTTTAGCCCACAACAAAGCTAACTCAGTTGTGCAAACTGTGTTCTATGTGGCTGGGGGATTTTGTTGCTATTAGCTTCTGGGGTCTTGGTTAAAATCCGCATCTAGTTCTCTTTATGATCTAGTTCTTGGTGATTGAGTTCAGACATTCCACATAACTTGTACTGGAGTCACAGGTTTGATGCCTTGTTTTGTTAATATTTGGGAAGTTATTTGCCCAACTCTGAACAGGCTTAGGTGCCTAAACCACTTCTTCACTAGGGCTTATCTTCCAAAGTAATTTCAGTATTTCTGAAAATTATTCTGTCCCTCANTCCCTCCCTCCCTCCCTCCCTTTTCAAGTTCATTATAACAGTTCCTAGGGGAAAATAAAGCATTCAAACATGTCCTAAATAGCTTCTGCAATATTATGTCAAACTTGAAGTCAAAATGGTAATAGCACTTTGTTTTTGCAGGATACTTAACATTCTCCTCCAGTTGTATGTATACATAAGGATATATATGTCTCTCTGTGTGCACGTGTTTCCATGTGTAGAAATATGCACACAGACACATATTTACACTGGCTAACTCTTCGAACTAGTTAGTCATCTCACAGAGTGTTGATGTTGGGGAGGGGAAGGTGAAATGAAAAGCAGTTGTGGAGGAAAGAGGCCAGAAAGCCCTAAACATATATTGATACCAACTAAAGTAATGAAAATTTTGCCATAGGCACAATCAACCTTCAGCATCAAAATTCTCATGTTTGCATATTTATATATGTATGCATAAATATCTATAAAATGCAATCAGTATTATCTCTGATATTTTTATTACCATTATTTCCATAGTAAATGCAATGGAAGTGTAGTGTTTTTGAACTTCCAACATGGAACAGTCACTTGTGGCTGAGCTTACCACTGTGATATGCCTTTGATTTATGCTGCTTTTCCTCTCAACTGCTCAGACTTTCTTTAGGCCATGGAAATAAGGGGATCAAACTGTATGTACTAATTACCACTTTTTCCCTGGAAAAGTAAATCACAGATCCATTCAACCGAAATACAGTAATTCTATTTTTATAAAGGTAAAATGAAATGGTTATTTTTATAGTTGGATCATTTAGAATTTGGACATAGTCTTCTACATTTATGGAGCTTAAACTCGAAGAGTACCGAACAATTTTCTAATCTAATTGATTGCATATCAAAGAGGTCAAAAATTATACCCGATTTTCCTTCCTGAGTTCAGAAAAGCGAAGAAAAGGAATTCTAGTTTGTGAGGAAATCGATCACTCTGAGTCAAGTATTAAATTCAGTCAAGGTTCCTGCATTTATTTCACATATACAAAACTGTATATGTAGTATAAATTAATAATGTATTACTACATTCAGTGACTTATACCAGCTGAATGTCTGGCTATCCGTATTGAATTCTGTATTAAAATATAACTAAAGAAGTATTCATTTAAGCAAAGCTACATTGTGGTCCATTTATTTATTTTCTTCAGTCTCCTTCACATTGTACAGAATTGCTTGAAAGTATAATACAAAATACTTTAACTTTCTTTAAGTAGATAGAAAAATATGTAAATCCAGATTCCATTTTGGAAATTACTGGAAGTTGTTCTGATAAATTATTTTATTATAAAAAGCAAGTTTTTCTGACCTTTTTATTTCAAGCTGCTGGCAGTAATTGCACTGAGGTAAAAATTACTATTTTGACCGGAAGGATTTGCTACTAAGCGCTTCACTCTTTGTGAAGAATCAGAACCATAGAATATCTCAAGTTGGAAGGGACCCATAAGAATCATCGAGTCCAACTCCCTGCTCCTTGCGCGACTACCTAAAGCTAAATCATATAACTAACTGTCATCCAGACCCTCCTTGAACTCTGACAGGCTTGGTGCCATAATCATTTCCCTGGGGAGCCTGTTCCAGTGACTGACCACCCTCTCAGTGAAGAACCTTTTCCTAATGTCCAATCTGAACTTCCCCTGACACAGCTTCATGCCATTTCCTCGTGTCCTGTCACTGGTCACGAGAGAGAGGACATCAGTACCCACCTCCTCTGCTGCCCCTGACTGCGGTAAGTTCACCCCCTTAGCCTTCTCGAAACTGAACAAACCAAGTGACCTCCTGAATCTTTCCCTCCAAGACCTTTCACCATCTTGGTCATCCTCCTCTGGACACACTCTAATAATGTGATGCCCTTCTTGCATTGGATTGCTCAAAAATGCACACAGTATCTAAGGTGAGGCTGCAGCAGTGCAGTGTAGAGTGGGACAATCACCTCCCTCTAACAGCTAGCTGTGCCATGCTTGATGCACCTCAGGACAGGGTTGGCCCTTTTGGCTGCCAGGGTACACTGTTGACTCATATTCAACTTGCTGTCACCCCAAATCCCCAAATCTCTTTCTGTGGGGCTGCTCTCCAGCCTCTCATCCCCCAGTTTGTACATATAACCAGGATTACCCTTTCCCAGGTGGATAATCCAGCACTTGCTCTTCTTAAATTTCATGTGGTTGGTGATTGCCCAGCTCTCTAGCCTGTCCAGATATCTCTGTGAGGCCTGTTTGACTGCCAATGGCGAAAACATCAGTGAACACTGTATTGGCCACAAACCTAAAACATAACACCACACAGGCTGCTATAAAGAAAATTAATTCCACTCCAGCCAAACCCAGTACATACCTGATCTTGCCCTGATTTTTTTCCTGGATGACACATCTGCTTTCCTCCTTGCTTGTAATTTCTGTATTGGCCCCCAGGGCACTAAATGAAGTGTCACTTGCATGTCTTAGGGATTGATCATTACCTTTATGCTGCCAATGGGTATCTGAACAGGCCAGAATGTGCAGAAAAAACTTACCTGGTATTGAAGGTCCCTCTTGAACCAGCACACAATGTGAAGTTCATTAGCTGAATGTTGGTTAAAAGGAGACACTGCTCCTTGAGACTTACCTCTTTTATTATAGTTGTATGTTTGTGTCTTTTCTTGCTTCCTTTTGCCTCTTTTTACTTCCAGATTCCCCAAATTAAGGTTTTTGGTGGTTCAGAGATGTTCTTGGATTCCACAGAAGCTTTGGTTTTGAATCTTTGTCTTCTTTGTTCAGGCTGGCAACAATAAAAGAACATGAATGTTTCTCATCCTTGTGTCTGGCCAGGTTGTAGATTTCCTCTTTATGTAAACCTACCAAGTTGCATATCCACCTAACTGCCTTAGACAATCTCAGATAGAAGTAGAGTCTTTCACCAGGAGCAAGAATTTTTTCAGGTAGTTGAGCTGCTGTGTGAAGATCTGATGTTCCTTCCTCTCTCAGCTGTCTATGCTTCCTGACTGGCAGACATAGTTCACCTGTGTTGGTGAACAGTTCTTACAGCAGCAAAGATAGCACAAATATTCAGTGTCACCCATAGCCAGAAAGGCATTGGCAAAGCCTTAATACTTACCCATTTAGTTCTTCTTCTGTGATGAATGTGTCCTTGCAGAAAGAGCACTGTCTTTATTCTCCCCATAGGCAATATTTTCAAAATATTGCACATAATTACAAATTATTTGAGTACTTATCATTTATTCTACAATTTATTAATTATGAATAGTCAGTACTGATTATTTTGCAATTATAAAAATAATGTATTTATAAAATAATTACTGGACAATTTTATACTTATAAAACTAGAACTATCTTGATTATTTTAATGAAATTATTTATTTAAAATTTGAAATGACACTTGATACTAATTATTGATTATTTAATAGCCAAATTATTATATATTAATTGCATAATATTGTATATCAGCAATATTTTCTGTATAAGCATATAAGCACGTTTCCATAAGCCAGAAGACAATTCAATTTGATATTGAAAAATAGTATTTGACAGAAATTTCAATCTGTCATACACACTTTTTACTCTTAGAAAAGGTGTTTCCAAAGCAGCAATGGAGGTCACACATCAGAGTATCTTCTTAAATGTAGAAACATCATAAATAAGCTATAACTCATAAGCTTCCTCAGTCATTAGCAATGTCTCTACAGAATGCCTAACACCTCCAGACCTGACATTTCTCCTCTTCTCTTTCTTCATCCATTTCTCCTTTTATCACCTTTCCTTTTTTTTTAACTCTATGTGTCCTGAACATCTCAGTTACTTTATCATACAGGGCATGAATCATGTAAATTTAATGTCAGGGCCCTTGCTACACCAACCTCTATCGCTCTCGCAAGGGACTGGCTGCCCAACCTCAAGGTCAGTTCCGTCACAGTGCAGCCATGTAGCCAGGAATTAGGCAGTTGTGAGAAGAGCTGTTTGTGACCTGTGATGAGCCTTGCTGGGGGCCTCCTCCTTCACTCCTTCACACACTTCACAGGACTCATGGTCCCACTACAGTTGCTTAAGGCCCAGACATTATACAGACACATGCACACAGAATAAAATTCCTCACTCAGAAAAAATAGTTTGAAATTGAGTTTAATGAGAAGACAGGAGAGCCTGCACTGATCAGGCACAGGGCGTGGCCAGACAAGTGTACTGAGCAGCAACTTGTTTATGTGCATCCAGCCCATTTTAACTGCGTATCAACTATTTTTCTGTTTGTTCTCTCCAAACCACCTTTGTCCCTCCCTTAAACATCCCATGGAAAATCTTGTGCAATCCTGAAATACTCCTAGCCTGCAATCCACCCTGTGTCCCATACCTCTGGGCAATAACCCCCTTCCCTCACCCCAAGTCCAAAAGATGAACCAGGCAGCCACTTTGGCTGATGGTGTGTCTCACCCCAGCCCATGAGAATAACAGCCCTCCTTTGACAACACTGGGAGGAGCCAGGTCAGGGTTTTATTCTCCTCACAGGGTTACTGATTGCTTCACTGTTCTCCAGCTATGTTATTTATACTACTTTTTCCTGAACTGTTTTTTCAGGGCCATGAACATGATTAAGCATTTGGAATATGTGTCATGTAGGGAGAGGCTGAATGGGCTGGGACTGTCCAGGCTACAGAATAGAAGGGTCAAGGGATCTTATCAATGTGTATAAATACCTAACGTGGGGTGGGGTGCCATACTCTTCCAGTCACACTGAGTGCAAGAGGCAATGGAGACAAGCTTGAAGACAGCAGTTTGTCTGCATTTTAAATTTTTTGCCTCAGTTAGAAACTGACAACTGCATCCCATATGTCTTCTTTCCACTATCAGTGGTTAGGGCTTCCTTAGAATCATACAGCAAGTTTCTGCATGCTCTGGAATCAAAGAGTGCTCAAAAACATACAACAGAAACAATTGATTTTCACTGTTTTCTACTAAGAACAATTTGGGATGACATCTGTGTTGGGTTTTGTCCTGGCTCTGGCTAGGCTAGAGTTAATTTCAGAAGGAGCCAGGCCAGGTGAGCCAGGCTGGCCGGGGGCTATTCCCTACCATGTGATGTCATGCTCACCATAAAAGGGGGCTAGTCAGGGAGGGGCAGGTTCAGCAGGTTCAGTGTGGCTCTGGGGCGGG
>VXBL01001502.1:53317-69412 GCA_013400195.1 Aramus guarauna | reverse complement strand
GATATTATTTCCCTGTAAGACTTCGCTTCTCACCCTTGCTTTACCGTAGCCCTTTTGTCCCATGAAGCTATGCTATGCTGTGTCTTTGTTTTTCTTATGGTGAAAAAAATTAGGGTTATAAACAAATGAATTCTATTTCACCTCAAGCTTTCTTTTATTGTCTCGTCTTTTACCCATTGTGTGAATCCATTTCTTCGCCTTTATTATATAATGGGAAAGTTCACTTGCTGCATCGCATTTTGGTCTCACAAGGTGCAGGGCTTTGCAGGAGATGAAGAGCTTGGAAGGAGAGAGCAGTGAAACAAGGGGAAATTGATGCTCGGAAACTGAGTGGTTCATGTTTGTTGATTTCATATAGGAGACCAAATAATTTGAATGGAGACCTTGAGGTAACCTATGCAAATGAAAAATTTGATAGGAAAGTCGCATTGTTCAGCTTTCACATTCACATTTATCAATCTAAGAGGTGCATTAGCAGGCTATGATTTTGTCAGCACAAGACCATTTTTATTGAAAAATGTGTGCATTTGTTGGCTGCTTCCTATTGAGTTTAGCATTTCAGAGTTCGCATTCTAAAGAAAGAAGAGCTCTGTACTAAACATTGGATTATGACAAGCCTCTTTGCAGCAGTAATTATGTGATTTTCTTGTTCAGGGACAGCAACTGAGATGCTTGGAATATCAAAGGAAGCATAAAAGTGTGTTCAAAATCATTGCATTACCATTCCTAGCACATTAACACTGTTACTGACAAATCAGTTGGGACTAGTGGGCAAATATTTAGATTATCAAGATGAGTTTTTCCTTATGGGCAGCAGTGCAGATTGTTTGTAGGTACTATATTACTGAGAAAAATATTTGGTATTATGAGTTTATCAAACTTGCTTTATTCATACTGTTTTGTTTTCACTGCAATTCGATAACATAATGTCTGTGGCTTGTACTTGCTGCAAGCTTTCTGTCCTCTCCTGATGTTTACCAGCACTGGATCAATGTTCTAAAGGGCAACTCTGACAGCGTTATTTCTGTGAACATCAAGCCTGTGTTTATTATAGAGTGAAACTACGCCCTTTATAGCCAACAGTCTAACTTTTGAAATATGTATTCTCTGACCCATTTAATAAGTGGTTCCCTACAGACTGAATGTAGTAAAGCTTCTCCATTACCAGTTACACAAAGAAGAGATTTTTCCCTGTAAGGCAAACTGTCTCAGCATCAGCTTGACCTTTCCAACTTTGTTTGGAGTGTCTGTTGAAGTTCTTTCTACCTGGCAGAGATTTCCACTTCCAGGGTTGTAACAGCCTATCGGTCTGCTCTTTCTGTTAGCAGTCTGCTGCTAGCTATGAATATTACATGAGAATAAATGTATACGCAGGTAGTCCAAATGGAATTTTCCTTGTTGGTACCACATTGCCAGATGAAAGCACCCAAATAGCTTGTCACAAAACTGTATTCACTGCATATTTTCTTCAACGGAGACAGAGAATGTAAAGCAACTAGGCTAGTTCTGCATTCTGAGGACATTGTGGACAAAAGCAGCTTGGGAAACAAGATAAGAGTAGATTTAGATTGGAGATAAGGAAGAGGGTTTTTTTATGATGAGGGTGGTGCAACACTGGAACAGGTTGCCCAGAGAAATTGTAGATGCCCCATCACTGGAAATGTTCAAGGTCAGGTTGGACAGGGCTTTGAGCAAATAAACACAGTGGAAGATGTCCCTGTCCATGGCAGGGGGGTTGGACTAAGTATCTTTAAAGGTCCCTTCCAACCCAAGCCATTCTGTGATTCTGTAATTCTATATGGATGCTCCTTCTCAGCATCTCTAGCAGCACCTTAGAAACCCTACCTAAAAGTAAAGCTGGAGCACAGCAAACCTAAGGTAGTAAAATGTCAAAACTTTTGTAGATGCTTCCATACACCTGACTCATACTTAAGAATATTGTTGACTCGTTCCTGCAAAAATGTAATAGAAATGTTTTATTCCACAAAAGAAAAACACAGAAACTAGTGAACTCTGCTTTCTCTGTCTACAGTCTTCATTTTGGGTTATGTCTATACATTTGGTAACCCTCTTTATTATGATAAGATAATGTTTTGTTTGCTGATATCTCAGCTAAAAAAATGTTCTTGATGTTTCATATATGGAGAATAATCGTCACAAAGACTCTTGAACTCATAATTTCAGGCTGGATATTAGCTCCACTGGAAAGCTGGCTATATAACCTGGTGGCTAAGCTTCTCTTCAGAGGTGCATTAATGTAATTAATTAAAAGTAGTGCTTTGCTCTAAACTGAACTGTAGGCTGCTACTGTGGGATTATTTGTTCTACTGGCCCTTCGGCTGATTTGAGTGCACTGCGCTTTGCTCCACTGGGGGTGAGTGACTCAGACACACAGGGTCTGGCAGTTCTGGACATGCTAAAAAGGCAAAACTTCATAGACAACCACCATAACTGGAGTCATAAAGGGATTTAGGGGCTGGAGCCTCACCATACCAATGCAGAGACAGTCAGAGTAAAACAACAGAGAAACTGATAACTTTGTGCATATCTGCTTCAATTCTGTCATTATAAGGAATAAACTATAATAATTACATTAGAAGTTACTCTAACTGGACTAATAACAAGTCTTTGATTTTTCTGTACTTGTATGGATGCAAGAATTAATTATTACTCTGCAAGATATTTCTGTAGCCTACAACTTACCTGATTGTATGGTTTAGTATGCTGCCCTTGAGGCTCAGTTACAGTTTGATGATTGACTACGTCTATATTTTTATTCTTGCCTTGCGTGTACCTCTGAGCATGGGCTTGCCTCGTGGTGTCAGTTTTGTGTGAACTCTAGATCACAGCTAGGCTGGAGTAGAAATAAGCACCACCTACCCCTTCATTTAAGCTAAGCACTCTCTTTCCTACGTGCTCTCAGTGCCTTCTGACAGGGTACTGTAGGAGTTCTGCAACACAAAGGAATTGGTTGTTTTGTAATTTGTCTGCTTATGATATTCTAGAGCAGACATAAGCAAGAAAGATTTCTCAAGGCTGTGTTGCTGGGCTAATATAGGCATAGCCTTTCAAGCTAGAGAGAACCTTTTTAGAATGTGGGATGGGATTTTTCTACTGCAGTTTTGTGCTGAAACTCATATATCGTTTGTAAATCCTGTTTTCTGAGTAATATGCCTCTGGGCCAGATCCAAAGGGTGGTCCTTGGCGACTGCTTCTAAAGAAAATGCAAATCAGAGGGAGGAAAAAAAAGGTAGTGTGATACAGAGAGGCTTCAAAATTCTGTTGTTTTTTCTTTTGCCATGCTTATAGTAGGAGGCTGCGTAGTGTTAGATAGCAAAGCGGGTGGTTCTGAGTAACCTGTGCTGAATTCCAAAATGTTTTATTTTTTGGCAGTGGCCCAATCAGATAAACATTGCCAGGGATTGTGTAAAGTATCCTAATAAGTCAGCCGGCATACAGAATACCTCGATTGAAAATGTTTTCTGTTATTGTCTTGGGAAAAACCTTTGTATTGATATTCTATTTTCTTTTAGCTGTGGGAGCAAAAGCTCTAATTTTATGGGCATTAAAATGCTTTCCATGAACACTTAGTGCAGAGAAATTCTTTTCACAATCAGAAATTCCATTGAATTTCAATGTCCTCCTGTTGAGTTTAGATGCAAACATTGTAGTGAAAGGTAAACACAGCCAGTAAGGCGTTAAAGTGATCCTGGCTGGTCATATGGCTGCTGGAACAAGAGGGAGAAACAAGACTGGGATCAGAGGGATGCTGTGACCCTCTGTCCTGGCTGACTGGAGCTCAGAAAGCCTTTGGGGACCATTGCCATGTGTTTTGCAGTGGACTTGCAGTTGCTTTTTGGGTAAGAAACAAATCCTAAGAAGAGGGTTCTCCAAAGCTTGGAGCCTTGTGCTGCATCCCTCGATGGTGTGAGTGGTCACCAGCATGCTCCAGTGGCACCAGTGCTGCCTTTGTGGCCCCGCTCGGCACATGGAGACCTTCTCACCCCAGGGGCTAATTAGAGTGTAGTGAAGACGAAGGATCAGGTGCTGAGGAGGTATTAGGTCAGAAACAAAGATACAAGATAGGTGTAAGAAAAAATGACAGTGTTCTGTGTAATCCTGCAGAACAGGGATGCTTCACCCTCAGAGGCCTAAGATGCCCACTTACAACTCTTCAAAACTGAATTAAAGTTTGTGGCCTTCTTTGTTCATCTAAATTATTCTCTCCATGATCTCAAAAGACTGCGTTTGCAGTGCTTTGTTCCATGATACCCTGGAAATAGTAGGAAAGAGCTGATGACAGGGAAGGCTTCTGAGATCAGGGTTACCGAGGCGTTATTGGATTCACCAGTGGGTAATGGAGTCATCCAGCCTTTCATGCTACCTCAGCTCTTGTTGGGAATCAAACAGGTCTCATTTAGTGAGGATCACATAAAAGGCGAAGAAAAGAAACACGTGAAATTAATTGGTGCTGTTGTTACATCATGCAATACAGAATACACTTTCTGCATATCATTTAATCTCTGAATGGTAACAGAGATGGTTTTAACATTGATTCAAAGATTTTATTTTCTAAGCACAACTCTTAAGGGCATTTGTTTTTCAATGTCAGTTACTCTAAGAATGTAAAATGGAATGATAATTCCTTTATATGATGAATATTTCAAACACGCTTTTGTTCAAACTGCATTGTTCTTCATTCTATTTTTACTTGTAGCACTATCTCTACAATATTAATTTAATTTAGATCAGTGAATACAAGTTAGTTATGATTTCAAATAAAATCTCTTAGTAAGTCAGTCTGTCATCAGACCAGTCTTTTGGAAAAATGAAAGGTGCAGTGGAAAGAGATTCTACACTTATCTTTATTGCATCTTTATTGCACACAGTTTATAGCTAGTGATATTTGTGTGTGTGTGTGTGTGAGAGAGAGAGAGAGTGACAGACTACTGTGCAGTCACATTTTAGTAAAAGCATTTTAAAAAATACAGAAAGGAAGAAGTGGTTTGGAATTTAACTAAACTGGAATTATTTTAAATTACCAAGAATTAGAGTTCATTCAACTGGGTGCATATTTTGATCTGACATTTGATTTGGGGAATTAGAACTGTTTATTCCCTGTTCATCTACATCATAGAAGAGAGCAAAAGGAGAAAGCTGGCAAAGAAGGAAAGCAATGTGAAAAATAAAGAAGGTAAAAAGGCAGTAAAGTCACTATTATATTTCACGGTAAAGGTTCTATAAGCAAGCACTCATATAAAGGAACTTCAATCAGAAGTTAAAGATCACCTAGTTTGCAGAAAATGTGCCAGTCACATGGAGCAAAACTGGATGAAAGTTAGAGAGTTTAAATTAAATTTAAAATTCTTGTCCTCTGAAGCCCAAGTGGAGGGTGTGCTCCCAGCTCCAGTAATGCGTAGTCCTTCTGTCGGGGAACTGGGGTCATCCGGGGCCCAGGCTTTATATCCCGTGCGATGGACACGTCTGCACGTGCTGCGATCCCGTGACCTGGATGCTCACCGTAACTGTGCCAATGGCTGGAACTGTGAACGTGGTGATTCTAGAAAGCAGAGGTCTGTACCACCCTGGCTTTAGGTTTCTCTTTGTGCAATAATTGCTGTCATTTTGGGGGATTTAAGGACCCAGCGTGGAACCACTTAAACTATATTTTATGCAGTAAATGGTTCTCTCTCTGTTACATTTTAACCCAAACGGAAGAGACCAGCCTTGCTGAACTGTGGGTACTAATGATGTCCTTCACCTGAGCTTGATGTACTAAGACAAGCAGGGCAAAGCTGGGTCTTTTCTGTTGCCAACCTCAAGTCTAGTGGATTTCCATTCTGAAATATGTTAGAAGATGGTTGTTAGAGACTTTCTATTTAATCATCAGCAAATTAATTTCATGTCTGAAGACTCCTGTGAGTGGAGATTTTTTTTCATCTGATCTGAATGGTGCTCCATGTCTCTGCCATCCAATTTCCATTGGCATAAGGTTCTGATGCAGGACTGAGGATTGTGACTGAGGACTGTGACTGGATTTTAAATGGTAATATCTCTCTCTACAGCCTTCAGGCAAGGAGTTTGAATGGCTACTTCTTTCCATGAGTTTCCTATTAGCAACACAGAGCAGAACAGTGGAATCTGAGCCTGGCAAAGTTTTTACATGCTTTGTTCTCTCATTCACACATTAAAACAGAATTCTATCCCCTTCAAAGGTGACATACAGAAAACTGATATGCTCGTCGACTGTTTCTCTACAAGAAAGCAGAATTTTGCCTGTGTAGGTGCATTTAATCTTATGCTTCTCTTTTTCTGAAGCTCCCAAAGGAGCGAAGTTTAATTTCTCCAAACATATTCCCAAAGCAAAGCACAAAAACATCTTTCTTATTAGAAAAATCCGCACACTTGTATTCATCTCAAACTATTGATATAAAACTATCTGAAAAATGTAGGCACAAAATTATTTGGAGCAAGGCTCTACTTTGGGTATTGATTACTGCACATTAACTGCCAGTTTCTAAGCCAGTAATAATGGGATGATTTCAAAGTAAACTTAAACAAGCCAGTCTGGAATTTAACCGATGGCTTTAAGATGAACACTGTATAAAAATAGATACATGGAATAAAATGTTAATTGATTATTTCTAGTAGAGTTATAGCTGGTATTTGAGAAATGTTCACCTACATCACCTCTCCTTATAAGAGAGCTTTAATTAACTCTATGTTTTCATCTTAATTTCATGCAGAATTTGCCCTGCTTGTTGCTTTTGGATACAATTCTTTGGACAATAAAACAAAAGTATTTCAGACTTTGTCAAAGACATTTTCAGTTAAGCTTTTCCAATTTTCTAATATACCTTCTGATTGATTGTTGTATGCGTCTATACATATATATACACAAAAAAACACAAGCACACACATGCACACATGACTTGCTGCATTAGAGATTTACTAAAATTTAACTTTCTATTTAAAACAAGCCAACAGGAAAATAAAACCACAACTATTTCATTCTATGTGTAGGAAAACCAGCCTTGAACATGCAACCTTGTGACCCAGTACTGAAAGTAGATAAAATAACTATGTTCTAAAATAGTCCTGGAGTTTTTAAGACAATTTATCACTTCTGTGGTTTGACTTTTGATTTCTTGACAATTTGGTGGTGAATTTATTATTTTAACTGTGTCATACTGAGACAGAATTCTGGAGAAAATGTTTAAAAGTCTGGATTAGTCTCTCCAGAGATACTCCAGAGATACAGATATGTAACCATATTTCTGCCTTTCCTACACTGGAAAAAAAAATAATAATAAAAAAAAATCTGCTGAGTGCATGTGTAGACTTTGTTCTTAATGAATGAAATAAAAATTGTGTCCAGTGCACTCAAGTCTGGATTGTCTTTGCTTTAAATAGATTATTAAAACCTCCATTTGAAAGTAAAGCTTTTAATGCCAATCGCTAAAATTTTTATTTTCAAATTAAGTTCACAGTTTATTCATACAGATTATACATTTCTACTTTGAACTGCTAAATCTATCTCTTTTTTCTTCTGCCTTGGGGCCAAATAAACCGAAATATCTTAAAATCCAAGCCCAAATAGGCTATCAAACCACATTTATATATTACCTTTATCAAGATACAGATCCATCCTACAATTTATATCGCATAGGCTTAAAAATACTTCTGTTCTTATCTGCTGAATGGTATTCTTTTATGGAATTTGACAATAATTAAATCAGTTGGTCCATGTAAAACTGACAGGTATATCTGAGAAGATGATACCATTCTTTATAAAAAATACAATTTGAAGATTGGGATAGACTAGCTTTTATATGGAAGAGAAACTAAGAGTCAACATATCTGGCAAACATAGGTTGTAAAATTTTTGTTGGTTATAGTATTTTAGTGTGTGTATGTGTGTACATATATATGTATATAAAACATATATTTAGTTATATATAACTAAATATATATATTTAACATATACATTTAGTATATGTATATCTAACCAAACTTTGTTGCAATAATTAAAGATTTTTTACTTTGGACAACACCTTTGGAAAAGGCTAATATTTTAGCACGGCAGCTCTGAAAACTTCATAATACTAGGATTCCACAATGAAATGCAAATCAAACCTCACCCATATTTTTATGAAAATAGGACCCAGCTGGTCCCAGGTGAAACAGGACTTCACATGGTGATCAAGGTGGAGTTCCACTAAGTAGCTGCACTTGAGGAGGAGCAAAGCGTTAAAAAGGCAAAATGCTTTTCCTTCCCTGCCACATGTTCATGGTTCTCTCAGCAGCTTTTCTGTGATTCTTGTCGGCAATTCAAGTAAATAAACTGGCAGTTTTCTGGTTCACTCCAGGGGACCGCCATTGTTCTTATGCTCAAAGAAAGGCATTTTCCTTCTGAGTTTGCCTGTCCTCAAGGACAATCTGAGTTATCTCATATGGGTTTTGATTCTTATCCAGGCATTTTCTGAGTGTGTGCCCCAACATGTGGCCACTTTGGAAGCCATTTTTATGTCCAATCTAGTGACAAGGGTAATACTCTCTGGTAGAAGGTCTCTGACAGGTCTCTGTCTAGGGTATTGAGCAACGTCTCATGGCACAGTGCTCCCTAGTTCTCCTGCCAAAGGTGCAGAGCTCAATGGGAGCCTGGTCTGTGGTTCAGAATCAGAATCACTGTGGCCATGCAATAAATGTGAGCATCACTAGAGAAAACATCCATTAAAAAAATGAATTTTCATCCCCCTTTTTGAAACAGTAGTTAAACTCCCTGTTTTCTTGATGCATTTGCACAGTTACATTTGGACGTATAATGGTGGTTCTGGAGTATTCCATATGATTCTTGCAGTGACTAATCCTATATAGAAATAGGAATGTATAGTAGAGCCTGCTGAAGATGAACAATTCATCTCAGAAACCTCAGGGCCTCTACAGGGATCAGAGTTGCTGAGATACCATCATGCCAGCTACCAGAAAGATTGTGAAAAGCAAATCTTTTTCATGGTAAAAAAAAATCTCTTAGTCATACCAATGGATGAAAAGAGATATAGATAACCTTCCAGTTACAATGCATTCATTTTGTAGATGAATGAGACTTGTAAATTGAGTAAATTTTTGGATTTTAAAAAATGAGGTAGCTGACAGATATGTAAAGTTATTTGATTTTGTTTGCTTTACATTTCAAAACCAACATTCATAACAGTTTCCACATGTAAATTCAAGTTAATATTGTGTGCCCTCAAGGCAAGGGTGTTGCAGAATCTCTGTCCTACCACTGGAGATAAGTATCACCAGAATTTGATAGTAGTTATTCCAAGATAAGGGACACAAGTGATGATCTGATGTATTTATTTCAGATTACTGCCTAATGTTCTGCCTTTTGATGTGTATGCATATGTGGTGATGCTGGGAAACTCTACTGTTTCAGGGTCAATATTTTTTGCAACTTAAAAAGAAAAAAAAACCAACTGTTTAGAGGTTTAACTTCTTTTCCTGAGGTTAATAAATATTCTAAATACGAATGTGTATTTTTGGGTGCGGAGTATGAAGAGGGGAGTGTTGAGCTAGCAAGAGAGATTAAAGGGGAAAAAAAAGAAATGAAAAAAGAAATGGAAAAGTATTTCTTTCTCCACAGGCTATTAGAGAAGCTAGGAGTGATGGAGTGGGTGTTCAAGAAAAGCATCAAATTGGCAGAATAGAAGATAATCAGGCAGGAAGGAGAAGATTATGGATGATTAGGGACCGAGGCAAAAGCTGCTTATGCTGCTAGAGAAGGGGGCTAGAGAGCAGATGTGGCCTGTTAATGGCCACTTCTTTAACCCTCCGGTTTGACACAAAGCAGCAAGGCTGTAGGTACAGTGGACAGGAGAACGAGTCACGATGACGTGAGCGTGAGACAGCTACCAGAGGGAAGGGAGCCGAGGTGGGGGATGCTCCAGGCCTGCATGGAGCGGGGAGCTGCTTTGAGCAGCAGCCTGCAAAAAGGAGCAGCTCTGGCCGAGCTGCCTGTCTTGCCTGTGGCTGTGAAGGCAGCCTGGTGACAGCTTCTCTCTTGGAGGCAGGAAATGCAGAGGAGGTTGCAAATCCGGGAGGGAGATTCCTCCCTGTCCCACCTACTCTGCTAGCAGTGGGTGTAACAAACCAGACACCACGTCTCACACCGTGCTTTTACGCCTCGCTCATCGTCAGCTTCTTCTCTTTCTTGGGACAGCAGAAGCAAGGTCTGTCCCTGAGGCAGAAAAATGCAATGTTGCCTTGATCCAGGTCCTCCAGAATGAAAGAATGTGAGGAGAAACAGATTTGGTGCAAGATATATAATGGGAAAGGGAGTTGTAAGACTGGAGACCGAATCATTGTCAAATGAACAGTAGCCCTACTTTGGGATTGAGAAGAAATGTACATTTCAGGGAGAATATTTTCACTCTGCTAGGCTAAATATTCCACTCTTCCTTACATCCTTCACATGCAAGTTTGACTTGAACTGTTTGCTTTGAAAGCTCAGAAGAAAATTGATAAATACATTTTACCAGTCCTTTTATGATTCCATATCCCCTCCAGGAGTTACATGTATGGTTTTTAGTTTGTGTGAGGTGTGACCTCAGTTATAGGCTGCTTGTCACAAAGGAATAGAAATTATTAATTATGAGATACTGATGTCTGTTTCTTAAATGTTCTTTAAACGGATGAATCAAGTGTGTTAAATTTAATAATTAATCTTTTTGCTGTCTCACACCTTTTAAAAAACATCTGCTTGTGTCTTCATTGTAAGCAAGGCTAATTTTCTGCTGAAAACCCTGCTTTTTGAGCATTAGTATTCCTCTTCCTCCTGCTTTCTCAACAAAATTAGCCTGGGCTTAAAGATTTCAATGGAACTTTATATAGTTTTTAAGCCTTGCTTATTACAGCTTTAGAGCAAGTTGAAAGCGAAAGCAAGAGCACATCTGTTGTGAGTGGGCTAAAGTGAAAGTAGTCATTCAACGCCTAGCTATCGGCAAAAGAAATAAGGAATGAAGTAAAGTAAAAAATTTTCTCTAGTTCACGATTCTATTGTAAAATCAAATGTTTATGGTTTTTTTTTTTTTTTTTTCTGAAAGTATATGCTTCTCGTCTGCTTATTTAATGTAAGTTATGTTCCTGGCATGTTCCTCATTTTTTCCCAGTAACTCTTCAAATTGTCATTTCCTTTGATCTTTTTATGGTATATCAGCAATATTACAATGAATCACAGTTCTCACCAATCATCTCACCTTTGGCTTCTGTTCAATAGCCTGCTTTTCCAAGTCTGAAAGTTATTTCATGTTCTTTTTCTTTGCTTCTAATTCAACACACATTGTGTATAATTGCAGGGTAGAGTGATGATTACTCTCCAAAGAATTACAATCAAACTTGGCTTGTTAGTGTATAAAGCTCTGGCTGTTAATCACAATCATTTAAGCAGTAGCTAACCCTCACTAAAACACAGATGGCATGTTGTTAGCATTTCAAGCTACCCAACTCAGACATTGTTGATGTATCCCAGAGAGGACTTTGTTATGCTTTCAATACTGCTTCTCTTCTGTAACACTGAACAGTATCTGCTGGGTTTGATACCCTCTCAGACACTTAGGATGAACATATGAATACTGTACAGCTGTAGCAGCTCATGCAAATAAAAATGCATAATTTTTTTCCACTGAAAATGAAGAATTTATCTGTACAACCCAGAATGAATACAAAAAGGAAGTCTATGAAAGAAAAAAACAAAAACAAAAACAAAAACAAAACCCAGGAAGTTGTCTTAAAACTAGTAAGTTAAAATATGTGCATATTTGTCTCAGGAAAACCTTGGCAAGCTTGATCACTAATGATAATTTGAGAAGGTCCCATGTTTGCTGGCTGAGAGTTCTAAGGTCTGGTGATTTTCAACAAGCCATAAAATCGATAACTATTTTTTCAATTGCTACTTACCTAAATAAAAACTCAAATGCTGTATATCAGAGAATAGAACAAATCATACCATCGGTGCCAAGCCCCTAAGCAAGGATTTTTAATAAGAATGATGAAATGCTTGATACAATAGGACAATCCACTTTATAAAATCCTTTATTTCTTCAAAAACATGTGTTTTGCAAAGGTTGAAAATGGCTACATGCAGAAAAGTTGAATTCTTACACTGTAGAAAAGGATTCTCAGAAAGGCCAGGATACAGTGATGTAAGCAAAAGACAGACTAAGATTCTTGCTACTGCACAGACTCAGTGCATGTTTGTCTAATGCCCTGTCACCTTTCAAAAGCTTCCCTATCAGTAGAATAAAGATTAAAAATGCCTTATTCAGAAGATACCTTTAGGAATTGAGTTGCAGTTCTGAAAAAAAAAAAAAAAAAAAAGGTTTAGATAAACTCTGGGGAATAGAAAAATAACAGCTCTCAGATGAAGAATTTATTATTTAACTGGAACTAATTGTGCATGACTTTTCATGAGTATGCATCAAGCCAAGAGCTCAGAAGTCTGGGTACGTGCATTCCGTGCTGCCAGAGCATGGGAGCGTTTGCACCTTATACCTCCCAGGCTGCCGTGAAAACAGTAGGCTTCACCAAGGAGCACAGTCATGGAGACCTCCCTACTTGAAGACTCAGCCATTTAGGTCATGGCAAGAGAAGTTTTGTTTGTGAAATGAATAAAGCTTTTCTCCTTACCTTGTACTAAGGTTGTTACTGTTTTGTCTACATAAATGCCATTCCATTGTGAAATATGGGCTTATCAAATCAGAATTTCAGAAAAAAATGTATGATTCCTAAAATCTTTTTGACAGGTACTTTGATAAGAGGCAACTAGTCTCTACCCATGCTCAGTTTCCTTCTACCACATGCATCCGTTGTGCATCCTTCCCTAGTAACTACTCCTTAGATTGAGCAGGCAGAGAAGAGATTCGAACTGACATCTAGACCTAGATGTATCTTTTTGTTATTGACCAGACATATTTTCTAGTAGGTTCTTCTTCCACTTCTCCTTCATCTTTAAGTTTTGGATAAATGTGAATTGTCCATAGTGAAATTTGTATGTAAAAGCACTGAAAGAAATGTTTGCCAGCTTTGCAATTGTGTAGTTATTCAGATTTGCTACATAAACACAAAAACTTGTTCTCTTTTCGTTCTGGAGTGCTATGTGTGCAGCAAAAAAAATCACATTTACTGAGAAGCTGTGGTTCCTGGTCCTATATTGTATTATTCTTCAATGGCAGTGCAATAGATTAAAAAGTTGTCACAGAGGCCTTACTAAAGAAACCCACATTTCAGCCATGTTACATATATGGTTCAGGGGCTTTTGTCTCAATACAATGGCACAATACAATGCACATAAACATTTTATTAGTTGTTCCCCAGAGCTGATATGCTTTCAGATTATTCTTTATAGCATTGAGCATCAGAAGTACACCTTCATTTCACTTCAAATAAGGTTCAGTACCCACATAGCTGTCTACAAAGAATATATTCTGTGTCATATATAGCTGCTTTTCCTCTTGCAATAGGCATGTCGTTTCTCTGTTGTGCTCAATGTTCATCTTGATTTCTTCGATCTGAAATGAGAGGTGATTTTAATATAATATAATTATAATCCAGCATCCTCATACTACTCAGGAAAAAGGTATGGCTCATCTTACCTCAGCAATCAGGGAATTGAAGTTTTGAGACAAATTCTGACCTTCTTACAACGTGAGTTTCTGCATCAAACACTTTGAAATTGAGTTTATTTGTGCAGCAGCAAGTTTAATGTCAAGTGCTCGAATGAAAATTGAATTAATTTGTTGCTTTCATTAATTGACCTCCTTTAATTTTCAAACTTTACATGTTTGTTTAATCTTAATACCTTTTGATTTATTCATGAAATGTTGCTCTTCTGTGCTTTGTAATAATCTCTGTCTATTCAAGCATTTTCAATGTGATATTCTCCATCCCAAGTTTTTAATGAGGTTTCTTATGTATGTATTTTTTAAATAAAAATCATGGAGGGTTTTTTTATATTCATTAACTGAATATTAGAAACCATGCCTGGCTGGGAAAATCTCATCAATTTAAGGTTCCAGAATAGGTCACCAAGTGTCATTCCAATAAAAATGAAATTTGCATGCAATGCTTCAATTGCAAGCAGCGCTTGTTTATCTTCTCTGTCATTTATTACAGTGATCAAGCAACTGAAATAATCTGCATATTATGCAAACCAGTCCTTTTCCCAGGAAAGTTTTCAGGCTTTTTATATTAAGAAAAAAATTAATGCAAAGGCTTGTAAGATAACATAAGAATTGGATCTTGTCACAAGAAATTCTTGTTACTGTCATTGCAGGTGACTAACCTATTTTGGGAAATTAAATGTTCTGATATTATGGGTTACATCACAGAAATGGTTTATTGTGAGTGTTCTTAGCAGCATGAAGGATTGCTCTATTTGCTTCCTGGCTAATTGGATTATTGCCCATTCTACCAGTGTAACGACAAAGCTGACTAAAAGAATTGGAACTTTAGAAAATGAAGATTTGACAATGAAGTGAGTTCTTGGCCAAAGAGAATGTCAGTGGGAAAGGTTAGATCAGCTGGGAAAAGAAAGCTAACAGTACCTGCATCTTTACAGTCCAGAGCATGAAGATATTGAAGGAGGAAAAGGCTCTTCATAGCAAATTGTTGAAAATCACTGTCTATAAACATATGAAATGCTCTTTTTAATCTTGATTTGGGGACATCTTTTGAAAAAGCTTTTCCTACCAGGTAAAATTATTGACTTTAGCTTTATAAAAACAAAACTCACAAGCCTATCAGAAATAAGTAAACTGTTCCCAAATTACATGTTTTGATGTGGTTGTTTAGGTGGTGTAAAGAGTTTTGGGCAAGCTTTCTGGAATCAGTCTCCTTTTTGTACAGTACTTGCTGCAGAATCCTTTCTACATGAGAATTGTGAGTCATGGTGGCAAATCTTATATAATAGAAGAAAACTTTGCAAAGGAACAGACCTTTACTAAGTACAAATATACTTTTTAACAAAACGCACAGTTCACACTGTTTTAATTACAACCTGGGAAAGAACAACCTTCTTGAAGTGGGACTTCAACAAATACTGAAAAACTCATTGCCATTCTCTTAGTTTATCCACTTAGTCTCTCTGACTTCTCCATTTAGTCTCTCTGACTTCTCCATGGAGAGGGAGAGTGCTCTCCAGATATGTGGGGCAGAAGAGCAGGCGCATTTCTGTCTATTGTGATATTACAGCAGAGACTGAATGGAAATTATTCCCTTCTCAAGCTAACGGGGCTATTTGTCAGAATAGGCGCTACTTGCATGGATTTTGCCAGAGCAACCCATCACTCAGAGGTACATGGTTGGCAGATCAATGGCTGTCTATTTCATGAAACCATCTTTTTTTAAGAGCTTTTACATGATTGAAAGCACAAATTGCACTTTGAAAATAACAAACTGTAAAGTTATTGTCTGTCACTGTTGTGCCATCCGCCATTCCTTCAGCTGTTATAACCTCTCCTTGTGTCTTATCTGAAATGAGATCATAAATTTTCCAAGGAAGGATTTATCTCTTTAAATAACACTTGTACAGCGATTAGCACTTTGGGGTGCTGAACTTTAATGGAGTTTTCTGATCTTGCCATAACATAGCAAATAATCACCGAAGTATGGAAAATAGATCCAGATGGGATTTTGAGACCATATAATCTGTTCCCTGCTCTGAAACAAGGTTAAAATATATCTGTCAAGCATGATATTGATATTTTCCAACCTTAAAGACCTTCAGTGATGGAGATCCCACAACCCCACAAGACAGGTATATTCAGGGGCTTTAGTGTACATTTACATTTTCTGTACTATACACATTTTGCTACTGTTTTTACCTGCATTCATTGCTGTAATTTAACTTAGCAATTTTTGTCCTTTCCATCAGGGATATGGAGAGTACATTATTTCCTTTTATAGCAGAAACCTTTTATGTATTTGAAGTCTGACCATCTTCCCACTTGGTGGTCTTCATTTGACTGTGAATTAAGTGCAAATAGCAAATAAAACCCCCATGATACTTAAAAAAAAAAAAAAAAAAAAAAAATGCTG
>VXBL01001502.1:26285-53290 GCA_013400195.1 Aramus guarauna | reverse complement strand
AAAAAAAAAAGTAAAGAAGGTAAAGAAGATTGAGCTAGGCAGTATAAAGATAGCAGACAAGACACTGAAATTTTCCTTCTGACCCAGCAAACTCTACAGCCACACGCTGTGTTGGTAATTCTTTCTCTTGCAGTTACAATAGAAGGTGCCTGACGGTGCTTTGTGGACTGGAGGATATCACGGGCATGGTCTCAAGGGCTTTCGAACTAATGTAGATGTTTCCACTTCATTACTTTCAATGGACCACAGTCTTATCTGTCTGCATTAATGAATGGTTACCCCTCTGGAAGACATGCTACTGGTTATATTCTAATGATGACATAATTAGGAAGCAGAAGTAGATCTCGGTGAGAGGACTGCCTGTAGCCATGACCCACGGGCTCCTTGGTTTGATTGTGCACAAATCCAGGATTATTGAAGCATGGAGAGATAAACTGTATGGTGGTAGAGAAAGTGTCAGAGCGATAAAAATAATTATCTGTATTTTTTTGGAAAACACTCTTCTGTTGCAGTTTTGGAAGGAATACAAATTTTTGAATGCTGATTTTCAAGAACATTTTTATTTTAAGATGATATCTGGAATGTTGGTTGGAGATCAGTGCAGCAAGCCGCATCAGTAGCTCTAGCATTAGAAATATTTCCTTGGGTTATTCCAAATTATATTTAAAAGATACATTTTATTAACATAATTTAATAATAGAAAAATAATGAATTACAGTATAGTATAAAGAAGAGTAGGTGGGTTTTTCTGGGAATGAAGTTGTGAATAGAAAGCCAGCATCTCTGCATAATAAAAATGGAGCTGAAAGCAAAGTGTTAGTTTGAGTAGGGCTTACCAGTAAGCACAAGAATAATGCTGTGATTGACAGAATAAATCAGATAACAGGAATAATACATGAAATATCTTCTACACTGGCTGTTAAGAATTTGACCAGCAAAAAAGCAAATGTAAGGCAATTGTACACACTACACTGTGCCCTGTCTTTTTGTTTGCAAGTCCGTGCCAACCTGCACACAGTCGTTACTACTTACAGAAAAAATAAACCTCAGAACCAGAAAATGTACCTAGTGGAATGCTAAACCTTGAGATTCAAATGCCCCGCTGTGTGGTATCATCTCACTTTCATATGTAGCAGGTCATAATTCATAAATTGTCTCAGATTGTATGTATCCATATTCTACCTTTCTTTAATGCAGTAATCCAAAAGTGATTTAACTGACACAATGGGAAGTCTAAAATAACATTAATTTAGTAAACTAGCCAGGACTTCTGTGATTTTTTTTTAATTATTATTATTTCTATTTTGGTAACAAGTTTCATATAATTGCAGCTAGACACATCTGAAACAAGTTAGTCTTTCTTCTGCTCAGACACTTTGACTTTTCTGCTCTATATGGGACTAAGTGGGCTATTTTTCTCCAATCTTTGTGAGCGCTGGGAACGAAAAAATTGAGCTGCTTATATGATAAGATGTGTTAAAATGCATTATCCAGAAAAATTAGCACTGCTAGTTGTATAATTATGATTAAATGTGATTTAAATGCCTGTTTAAAAGTAAGCAACAGAAGGTTCCTACCAGAAGTAGCCTTCTAATAAAAGCAGCGCAGAACAGAATGTTATACCAAATTGCCAGTTCTTTTCAGATCCATGTGTAAACTAGATGTCCTAACTAGCTATCCCATTTGCTACAAATACCATATTTGCTTTGGATTTGAAGTTTTTTATTTTTATATTTATAGATAAAATGCCATTAGTTGAATAATGTCAGTACAAGACGTAATGATTTCATCTCTGCCTTTATCTTTAGAAGTTATCCATGTGAAAAGTATCATTTTGCTTTTTGCTGTAATCTCTGTGTTCATATTTGATACACAACTGTCCAAATTATTTATTGCAGTTTATGAATTACTGTGGAAGTCTTCCCTCTGCAATTTGAAGTTTGCTGTTTGTAACTGACTATTTGCTTTTTGAATTGGTTACTGTAGTCACATCATGTTGCGTTCGCTATCCCCCAGATCCCTGAGCAATTTCTGAGCGGGGTGCTGTACACTGCCAGCAGAGATCCTCAGACCAGTGCACATTCATACATTTATTTATGAAGGTTTTTTTGGTGGACAATGATCACAAAAAGAAAATTGTTTTTCATCCACTTTGAAAAAGCAAAATAAAATTAATGCATCTTTGGGAAAGAACAACATGTTTTTTGTAAATTTCTTGAAATTCTAGGATGTCATTATGTTGTGGCTGTTCTGTATTTTCTGTTACCATACCTCTGCATAGTGTCTTAGGAACTCATACATTTTAACTAAAAGAAATGTTCTTTCACCTTCTTTTTACCCTTCACTACCCAGCCCCGGTTCTTTGACTTATATAATTTAGCTAGATCCTGCAGCTTGTACCCAGTTTAAGTACCGTCATACTCTGTGGTCCCATTGAAATAGCAGGGATTACCTGTTCAGCACACTTTGATTCAGCTTGACTGAAGGTAGCAGAACTGATCTCCTAGTTTTTATGGGAAAGGCAAATTCATCTATGGATGCACCGGATTTAGTGATAGCCTATAGAAGTTATTATTATCCCTCGCTACTTGCAGGTAGAATTTGGTACTTGCAATATCCCTTTGGGACACTTAACCTGAGACTGAGAGAGTGTTTAAAGTAGAGGGATGATATTGCCATCACCCAGGACAAGTGATTAGGGCACTGTGCGACTATTCTGGCATGAAGTGGCCCACAGTCTGAAGAGACACTAGAAAGTGGATCTCTGGGAAGAGGGCTTTAATCCCATGTTGCTCAGAGCACTGGTGGCACCAGCAATATCATGTCAGCTGGATTGAGTCGTTGTCCCATTGCAGCTTCCCTGTGACCATGGCATGACATAGGCACCCATCCCTCCAGAGCAGGCACTTCCGGCAGGTCTAGGAGATTATTTGTTTGTGGTGACATAGCTGTGTTTTTGTCATTTTTCTCCACTCTTTTTTTAATAAAAGCATTGTAAGACCTCTTCTACAGCTTTGCAGGCACCATTATGTTTACTACATACATGTATGTGCATATCCATTACTTTTTTAACACTAAAAAACAAATTAATCCTATTTCCCCTATTTTTCTGATATAAACAATGAAGCTGGGAGAAGGGAATTTCATTCCCTTCCTTCTGGAGTATAAAATTAGCACAGATGAAGAGCAAAGTAAGGACTTTGTGTGATGACTCCTATGATTTTGGGGAATACCTAAGCACTCTTGTTTTTAACATCAAGGTATGTATGTGCAAGTCTGGCATAACTTCAGATACAGAGGAAAAGCATATTAAGAATAAGTGGACTTTCTTCCCATCACAGATGAGTAGCTCTAGCCAGTTCCAACGAATGCCTTAGGGAGGGTATGAACTTTATTCTTTCCCAGTTCCCACTTTCCCTTACTTGCAGGGTAAGTTTTGCAATAATAAGGATTATTCTGAAATAGGGATCTTTAATTTTTCGTTACTTCTTTAAGTAACAAAAAAGAGAAATTCATTAATATTCATGCCTGAAATCTAAACTGTGTATTAATTTTTGAACCCAATTCTGCTATCACTAAAAATGCTGTGATCACCAAAGTCATGAAATCTGTAAGAATAATTGTGTAAGTGATTTTTATATGTCTGAGAATATGAATGTGAACGACGGGAGTTTAAAGTCAAACTAGGGACTGTTTTCAGCTTCCCATAAGGTGCCGTTTGAAAGTGCAAACTAAAACAGAATTTGAGCTACCTATGTAATTATTCTAATCCACAGTCCAAAAGTGCAGTTTTCAAAGAAGCAATTGCCTGTCCTGTGACTGTGTGATGCAGACGAGGAGCCCCAGCTGCCTGCCCTGCTTGCTGACCTTGGTTACCTCCGAACTCCTTGGACAGGCAGGGCACTCTCTGCCCAGCTCCGAGTAGCTAGGCTGGCACTCATTTCAAAGAGGTGCAGACCAGCAAGGGGTATTTCATTCTGTCACATACATTGCAATAGAACCACTCATTTTAGTCTTGATTATCCTCCTCTGATTTCGGCTTTATTCAGTATTTCTAATTTGTACATGTAATAAGCTGTCTGATGCCTTATGAAAGCAGCAGATGTAAAAGGCATATTGCAGATTATTCGCTGATTGTGTTTTGCTTCTGTTGGCCATTCTCAGAAGAATAAACTCTGGAGCTAGACATGTTTTTTGTATGGTTTTGAACAGTTATTGCTGTAGTTTGCTGCTCTTTCAATGATGCAACTGATAGAAGCTGGAGTCTAGAGCACAAATCAAGAATTTTTATTTTTTTTTTCAGGAGAAAGGAATTTTCAGTAATATCAAGATTTAAGGGAACTTATTTAGGACCTATATTCAAAATTCACACCCAGGTGTTTGTAAAACATCTACTTCTATGGTGAAAATTTTTCTGATGTTTTCATGAACACATCCTTCTTCCCAATGCACTGTTGTACAGTATCTTAAGAGTATCTTTCCAGCTCAGGCTCATTTTCCAGTGATATAAACTAAAAATAAAAATATAAACTAAAAGTATTTCAGGGGCACTGCTTTGTAAGTGCTGGCCAGATTTCTAGTGCACGTTTTGCTTTATTTCTTTGTGGAACAAGTGGTAGGAACATGGACAGAGTTATAGACTGAGCCTCCAAAAGGAATCTCAGGGCGGTTTAGGTAGATAACTGAAGATTAAAAATAATTCTTTGACTATGTAACTTGATTCCCCAAATCTTCAACTTGCTGCAGTGCAGCTCTTCTGTCCTGTGCAAAAGTATTATAAAATTTCAAGATTTTCTGCTTGACATCTATTATGAACACTAACTTACTTAGCTTTTACTATGTACCAGAGAAAGGTCAAAGTCCACTATACAGCTTTTTCAAACTAGCAAGGTTTATTTTGACCCTCGTTAGCATACATAAGCCATGACCTGGAAGATTTAGTTACTGCAGGTCTTTCCGTTTGTCTTCTACTGTTGTGAAATACACATTTTTTTAATACACTTTGCAAAATCTTTATCAACGGTTTAATAATATGTTCTTAAAGACTCTTTTTTTTTTTTTCCTCTGTACCTCAGCTTACGGTATGATATGATTACATGAAAATATATTTTTTTTCTTTTGATTTTTTTTTTCCTTAATCTAAGTTTCCAGTCCTACATATGATGGAAACAAAAAAAACCAAAACCAAACCAAACCAAAACATCAAAACCAAGCAAAATTTGAATTTCAAATTGTAAAGTTTCAAACTCTGGGAGACACATGCAAGGGATTCTAAACTGTTTAAGGACATTTTCCTATTTAAATTCTGTTTAGTGAGCACCTCAGAAAACTTGGATTCTTGCAGTTGTCAAACCTTTTAAACACTGCTGGAATAAGCAGTTTCATTCAAAACCATTAATATAAACAGAAATAATTAATTTGATTCCAGAAATACAGAATGTTTCTTGCAGAGATGATGTACTGTAAATATTGGTCAGGATCTATGTATGCAAAATGTGTTTATATTACTCATCTTTGGATACCAGAGATGGTGGCATCTAGACAAAGTTTTAAATCAGATCACTTTTAAGAAATCCTACCCAATTTCAGTCTTAAGAAAAATTTCAAAAAAAAGTTTGTATGTGTTTACAAATAATACATGACTGTAGAAAATACCTAGAATAAAGTGTTAAGTACAGCTGCCAATGAGAAGCTCTGAGAACATATCTATTTTGAAGACAATTGGTATCAGTGCTTCAGTGCTATTGCTTGAAGTAGTTGTGTCTTCAGAGATCTATCAGAGAAGAGGATCATGTCACAAAATGTTCCTGACGTGGGATGGATTTATACTTGCTGAGTATTCATATGGGTGGCAGTGGCAGTGTGACGCATAGTTGTTTTTTTCTTTTTTTTCTTTTTTTTTCTTTTTTTTTCTTTTCTTTTTTTTTTTTCTTTTTTTTTTCTTTTTTTTTCTTTTTTTTGGGGTGGAGGGGGGGGTGTGAGTTTATTTGTTTGTTTAGTGTTTCTTTGTCAAACAAAAGTTTATAGCTTTTTCTTTTTTTGGTTAGGATAGAAAGTCAACCTCAGAAGTTAGGAAATGACAGCTTTTTCTCTGTACTCTTAATTCTAATTTGCCCTGCTTTGAGCTCTGTGTCATCAGGTAGACTTTGGATTAAATTATTACATGCAGTCTTTTTTTCACAGGATCACTGCTTCATTCCATTCCCAGGATAGATGACAGCATTCACTTAATTATCTGTAGTCAATAGCTTTTTCTAATTTGTTCAAAAAGTGTCTCTTTTGCATTCATAACATGTTTGCATATAGAATTTTTCATTTCCTCATGAGCTTGCATATGGCATTGGCCATTGTATCAAGTGAGTTCTCATGCCATATTGGTGGGGAAAGACATTATTCTATTTTCCTAAAGAAAGAGACTTGCAGACTTGCAGAAATATTAGAGAGCAGAAGCATCTGCACTTAGGACTAGATTCTTCAAGGTATGTAATATTATCCAGAGTTCTGTATATACTAAGAGATGTTGATTTTGCCAATGTGTTTGACCTAGACAAGTAGGAAAAACTCTTCAACACAAAAGCCCATTAACTCACCAGCAAATTAGGATGAGCCTAAACTTTACTGTATTTGAAATGACACACAGAGAAATGGAGATTATGTTCCAAGACAAATTTGGCTTAAGTACCACATTTTGCATCACAATGGAACAGGAAGAGGGGGAAGAAATAGATTTTCTGGAGTGGCATTACTTTTTATTCTGAGTGTCCACACTCATATTGCAGCCTCTTTTTTGTGTTACTGGCTCCAGCAAAGGAGAAAAGAATCACAAAAGCAATGATTTTTATTGTAAAACCTGATTCACTCAACCACAGATGCATACAATGCACTCCATGCAAATGAAGCAGTGGGTTTTTTAGTATCTTTACCGCTTTTCTAACTTAGGATTTTGTGTGCACATAATGAATGTTTACAAATGGGTAATATTTCTCACCATAGATGTAAAGTGAAGGTTTCGAATCTATTAAAATAACTTTTTCTTGGGCAGGGAGAGAGCACCTAAGAATCTTGTTGTGAGAGGCATATCTTGTTTTCACACTCCTGTGAGAAAAATTACTCCATCTATAAATGTTTTTTTCCTGAATTCAACTTGTTTTTCCAGTGTGCTTTTTAACCATTTTGATACTCCCTGCATTGAGCATTCTGTTTCCTTTCAAAGTTAGACCCCTAGTGTTTCAAAGCTTGAATTCAGTATATCATGTTTTTGCAGTTACTTGCTTGAAGTCCAGAGCTTTTCCTGGTAACATTATACAATGGAAACCAGAGACGTTTCTGATGAGGTCTGCTGAGTGTCAGGCTGCTTTCATAGTCTTGTGGATGAAGCAATGACATCTTTCTACTATTTAGTAAGAACAATTGCTGGGCTGCAGCAAATTCCCGTGCTCGTTAACTACCTCATTTCCTTGGGTCTCAGGGTGGCAGTCAAGGGGAAAAAATCTTTAGATAACAAGGTTCTGCCTGTATCATATGGGAGAACAGAGATGATAAAGGAAAATTAGAGAAAGAAGCTATTACATCTGTTAAAAACATGAGAAGGAAAGGTAGGAAGTAATAATGAGTGATCAAAAAGTTTAATCTTATTTCACTTCCAGAAGTCCTGTTGAACTTTTTTTTTTTTTTTCCAAATACGGTTATGTTTCTTCGTGGTTATTTTAATTCTTTTATACTTATCAAGGAGCATCCTAAACCCTCACAGAAATCGGTGGCAGCTTTGGGTATAAGGAGGCTGCCCTACTGTGACTTTAAAGAACAACCTTTTTCCTCTGGGTGCCCATGGCTGACACTGTGCTCTTGGGGTTACGAAGAGCTCCTGCTCCACTCTTCTCTGTCAAGACAGGCAAGGGGAATGAAAAGAGGGAATGGGAACATAAATATATCAGTGTTTAGAGCCCATAGAGCCAATTATCTTAGAGCTTCCTTCTGCACTGTAGGTACATGCTCCAGTGGACTCATTTTCAGTGTTTTCTGTATCTTACATCCCCTAAATGACATATTTGGCAATATCAGCCTCATGCAATCACAAACATTCTCTGAAAACATTAGTGGAAACATTGGCAGGAAAATAATTCACTTGGAACTTGAGAGGGGCTGGACAATGAGGAAAGTCATGTAGATAAGTTTTCTACTTTTTAGTTTTTTCCCACTGGTCTGTCATGAAAGGTTGTGACAAGGAACATGAAGTCTGTTTGCTGTACTGAGTGCTGTTAGAATGGAAAAAAAAAATAAATCCAAAATGAAATAAGCAGTGGGTACAAGTCATTGCACTATTTCAGTCAGAAATTGCTGCCACATGGACTCAGACTTTCTAATGGCTTTTCACAATCAGCCATCTGTAAGCCTCCAATTGGTATGGTGCCTGCCTGCAGTATTTATTTTGAACTGCTATATAACCTCACAGCATCTGGAAATACCCACAGTACATACTGTGCCACCATAAACTATATAAATGTTGGGGACGATTCAACAGGCTCTTCTATTAAAAAAGAAAATAAAATTTTGTTGAAACATGCAGAAGAAACAAGGCTAGACTGGAATAAGGTTCATCCGAGTGTAGGTGACATTGCGTGAATCCTTTTAAAATTGCCCTATCATTGTGGAAATTCTTGTTCTTTGAAAAATAGTCATTAAAAAAAATGGTGACAACTTTATCTAACAGATATGAAAATGGAGTAAAACAAAATATTCATAAGAGAGGTTTTGAGAGAAGATGTAGTGGAATAATATCATTATAGTGTTCTCCATTCCCATTTAAGTCCTTCTGTTAACCACTTTGGTTATAATTCAAATGAAATTACATTGGTTTATAAATACTTAATCAGCAGTTAAGGCTGAGTCCACATGTCTATAAAGATATTCTGAGAATGTTTTTTAAATTTTAGAACTTTCCTTGTTTCTTGCTATGCTGGGACAGAGAACATCCTTTCAGGCAGTGGACATTGTGAAAGCAAATTCATTAATGTTTGTGAGGTGATGCCACTTGGCAGATGTGGAATGATCACTGAAAAACTGCAAAATTTTCAAGCAGCTGTACTTAACATTATGTAAAATTCAGCATGAAAAATGGAGAGAGAATAAAAATCAAAGAATCTTAGATGGACGCTTCCTGAAATAGCTTGCAATTTTCCCATATAGTGATGTTTTAAAATGTCTGTCTTCCTGTCTTGTTTTGTATTCCAGCTGTAACCCAAGACAATATCTTTCCCCCAGTTTTTTGCTTCAGTTTGAGAGGAGGAAAATATTTTTATTTTAAATTGACATGAAACATTTCTTTTTTCACTTCAGTCAGGAGCAAGTTGAAAAGTCTACTCTCCACAGCTTTTTCCTGAAGCAGAGTCTGTTAAGAACAGGTGGAACAGGTATTCTCTGGCACCTTTTGTGTCATTTAGTTGATTCTATAATTGCAGACTTACTAAAAATGTACCTCAATTTGCAGATTGTTAGTTTCTAAAGATACTTTAGATCTTACTAGCTTGAAAAAAGTTTGTTATGCATCTCTTCAACATTTGTATAGTAAATTCTTTAAATTGTATATATTTGACTTCATAAACTGTATATTGAGAGAAAGATAAGGAGGATGTATATTTGAGTTTAGAGGATCATTAACCAAGCTCATAGCAGTTGCTTTATAATCTTTACAGTTGAGTTGTCTGAGAGAGTGCTAATATTTTCAGTTTCTCAGAATAATTTTTCTGCTATTTACCATAAGGATTTAGTGCATTGGTAGCACAGAGAAGGGAAAAGACTAAAAAATGTCTCGAGATCTTTCTGAAAAATTAGCTAGATAGTTGTTCAAATAGGTGGCTTTTCTTTTTTATTTTTGGACACAGTTTGGATTACAGAAAATTATGTCTGCATGTGGATCTATTTCTTCATTCTTTACTTACTGAAGTGTAGGATGAAGGCAAAAGCCGTGAAGGTATTTATGGTAGCACTAACACCAAGAATCAGGAGATGATTTATATATATATATGTCATGCTTTTGTTGATGATACTTTGTGGAAAAGTTCACTATACAGTTCATAAGAAATTCCATCATCAAATTTAGTTTACGATAACTTTTGTAAAGTAGAACATTTTTACAAACAAGGATTCAGAGGCAAAGGTATTTTTTTTTCTAGCAGCTATGATACTTTAGGCAGAAGAGTTCATAGGAATGCCCTGGTTCCTGAGAAATCAAATACACTTTAATATAGACATAGGTGATTCTCTAAAAGTATGTAAATGATCATTTGATGAGTCACCTTAACTGTAGGCCAAAAGTTACATTGTAGGCAGCAGAAGATACACAGTATTGTTTGAAAAAATTGGAGTAAAACATTGAACACATTTGAAATTAGTGCAAAATCTGTCCAAATAAAACCTACATTCTTTTTACTCAAGTGAAATTCCAAGGCTAAAAGTAAAACGATAATATAATAGCTTAGTGATTGCAATAAAAATACACTTTAGAAAGAATGTCTTTGAATTCTATAAAATGTTTCCTAAACTTTGATTATTCGGAGCCTGAATTCCTCATAATAACTTCAGTCTTGCATTGCATATGCTGCTAGAGGCATCGACGTGGCTCACCAAGACAGCTGAGGAAAGTCCTTTTTCTGAGACTGACACCTTTACAAACAGATGATGTTTACAGCTCTTTTCTCTGTAACATTAAGAATTCTGTGTTATAAAATCTTGGCAAATTCATTCAGCTCTCTCAAACACAAATGTAATAAGGACATCTCATTTGTTTTAATCATATTCTTTCTATTTTTAGTCTGTCTAGACTGTTTTAACAACCGCAGAGTTGTGCTTTGCTCGTAGTGGGTGGCATGCTTATATTTGCAGATTGTTATTTCAGGTTAAGTTTCCAATCTGAAATGTACCAGAACTTGGATGCAAACATCTGCTTGACTTTATGCTACAACACATTTTTATATAGAAAATATGCAGTTAGAAACTGTTACTACCCCAGAATTAAAGACCTACTTTTCCCTTTCAGAGTTCCTTTAACTGGAAAGGCAGTATGCCTTTAACTTGGAGGAGAGAATTGTAACACTCTGGATAAATCCCTGGGGGAAAAAAAAGTATAAATGTCTATTTATGTGCATTAGATATAGTTCATGATACAAGTTTTTAGGATGTCAACATCTCTTCATTAAATATTGATGGAAGCTTATTTAGAAATACATTTTTAAATGAGAAGTCTAATAATCCCATCCTATTCATGCTTAACTATATAGAATTCAAATGAAAAAAAAAAAAAAAGAATCCAAACCAAAACCAACCTGCAAGTAAATGGAAAGAATTACTTCTGTGTATTTTACAAAGGTAGAAGGATACATATACAGATAGGAAAGATGATTGCACCTTACATTCCCACCCTGTGTTGTAGCCATTGCCCTTTAAGCTGTCAGGGGTTGTTTCTCTGCTCTTAGTTGTTATTTTCAATTCCCCTTTCTACCATTTTCCCCAAAATAAAACCTTCCTCGGAAAAGGCATGCGGAAATGAGTTGTCCTCTAAATCTTCAATGTATGAGGAAAAAGCATCATTTTCCAAAATGCCATTGTAATTAATAGCAATACTTTGTAATTAATCCCACTATATTTTGCTCTTCCAGATCCTTCAGTATTTCAGGATTTCACATCAAGGAGATTAGAATATGAATTGTTTCTGAACACTTCAAATTGTCCTTCTTCCTAAACCAAGGACATAACTAAAGACATAGTTTCTAGTGTTTTGAAGGTATTTACCTTCAGTTCTCAGTCCATTTAAGTTTAGGTAGGGAATGAAGTTACAGAGACATTTAAAAAAAAAACAAAACAAAACAAAAAAAAAAAACCACAAACCAAAAAAACAAAACCCAAAGAAGGTGTGATACACTTTCACAGAGCTCTGGTGGTCAGGGAATAAATTTAATTATAGGAGGTTCAGGACATTATATTTTTAGAGCTATTTTGCATAGTATTTGCAAGTAAACCATAATTTCACAGTCTAGCCTTAGAGTGAGAGGACAGTATTTTCTTCATTTGGGAAGATCTGCCAAGTTCTGCCTCCTGTAAAGAATTGGACTTGTCTTGAGTTTTAATCTGTAGTTCTCTTTCCAAGACAAGATCTGTGGGGTAGGAGATAATTTTATACATTCAACATATGAACAGATTGACAATGTTACATTAGATCTTTTCCCATTTTTCTATGGAACTTCTTGGAGGGATTGTCTTGGGAGTCAGAGATTGAACCGTGCAGAAACACTTCTAAATGTTTATGCTTTGCAAAGCAATTGTTCTTCTGGACAAGGTTATTTCAAATCTCTGCTTTAGGTATTGTAACTAGACTGCCTGTATTACTCATACTTTCATGTGGATTAAAGTATCCCTTCATACTCACGTCAAGCAATCCCAATGTGTAAGTTACACACCTGAGGATTTATAGGTCAGACAGCAACAAGGAAAAGGAGAACAAGGTTTTTGACTCTGTCAGACATCTTTACTGTCCTTAGATCCTACAGTCTACACTTACCTTTGGTATTAGTCACAACATTTCACAGGTCTCTGCTATACTGTTGCAGCAAGGAAAGCAAGAATTAGTGCAGATCTACATAGTTGGTTCCTGTTCTGAAGATGTGTGCGTACATTAGAAGTCCTCATTCAGTTTGGACTGGTAGTAAAGACCTCAGTTTCTAAAAGAACTTCAGCATTTCAGAATGGGAAGCTTGTTCAGAGCATTTACCAAATATTCAAACACAGGAAAATGCATCAAATAGTAAGTTGTTATTTTTAGATTACCAATATATAAAAACCAGAAATGGCTGCAATTTTCCACTCTTTCTTAAATGTGTTTCTTTACACTCATTTTTTACTATAACCTTTAGAGGAGTTGACAGACAGAAAGAAATAGCTCAATAAAAACTACTGTAAACATCTGAGAAAAACACTTTTGAGAAATACCTATGTGGTGAAATTTCATCCAGATCCTTCTCCTAACCGTGACAAACATTTTTGTTGTGAAGGTACGTGTGCTTTTCTAGAAGATGACAGCACTTAAATTTCCTTTATGTGAATATTAAAGATAGGGATGAAAATCAGATATTGATTAAAGTGAAAGAAATAAGGGACTAGTAACCATTTCTTCAAACAGCATTTCCTCTTCAGGGTGCTACCTCTTTCTATAAGAAAAATATAAAAATAGAACAGTAAAAACCATTAAATCAGTACCTTTTTGTTGTAAATACAGAAATAATTTTAAAAGCAAATTCATAAATAAATTGGAGGTCTGTTAGTTTAAAAGATTTAATTTACAGACTTAGGTGCATTCCAATTTCACTTCAAAATATTACCTGTACCTATTGATCTACAATTCTGGTTTCTTATTCCACAATATCTGGTAAATTTTCCCAATAATCAAGAGTTGAATAACTTATCAGAACATCTGTAATCAACATGCAATCAGTTTTAGACAAAACATTGCGAGGATGGATAAAAATAAAAAACAGGTTATTTTAAGTGGCACAACTTAATGATGATGACAGTGATGTTACTCAGCTAAAGCTTACTCTTAGAATTTAAAATAATTCCAGTGAAGTTTTTCTTCAAAGGGATTGATGTAACGTGCAAGAATTGACAAGCAGTTCCTTCCTTACATGACAGTTCTCACCACTTACACAAATGAGATATGTAGGAACTGGTGTTGTACTGCTAACAAAGCAGCTATAGGCTTTTGAAAAGGAAAAAGATGTTTTTCAGTACGATTTTTGTTTTTTCCAAAAGAAATATGAGAATACATAATCACATTAGGAGAATAACAATACTAACAGAAAACAAAGACTGCATGTTGTATGCAGTGTGGTTGGGGAACTGAGACTTGCACGTTAAAAGACCAGTGTGGTCCCTGCTGAGTATGTTTTAGTTTCAAAATAATTAGCTGTGTCAAATAATTAATATTTGTTGACAAGACCAAGTTAAGCACATGCAGCATCACATGTGTTGTAATTAGTTGGGATGATAAGATAATATGGACTGAAAATAATCAATTTGAGCTGCCAAAGCTGATCACTTAAGCCAAGTGAAATAACACAAGCAACTCTCTTCCATAGATTTCATACACACTTATAATTAGCTTTGCCTGCTTCTGTGACCTTTTTATATTTCAGCTCTGAGTAGCCAAGTTTCATTGATGTGGATGTGGAACATTTATTTGAGAGCTTCCTTAGCAAACTTGGTAGAAGAGACACACTAAAAGTCAATTGGAAGCAAATGATAACTTTGGACATACTAGATCAAATTAAATCTAGGTAAACTAGATAAAATTAAAAAATATGTAGAATATTTAATATTGACATTCAAGCACTATCAAAAAGCTGTTTGTAACTGATCTGTATTTACAAGTATAAAATTCCTTAGTCATTGCAAGTTGTCAAATAACAAAACTTAAAGTGCATCTGTTCAGATTCAGTTGTGGGGATAGCTTAAAAACAACATCAAAACCCCTCTCCTTTCAATTTATACCTTTTCCTGTCCCAGTTAAGTCAATGAAAGCTATGCTGTGGTTTAAAGCAGAGTTACTTTAATAATGAATCCTTCTAATAATACCATCCATTAGACCAGAGGTTAGATATTGTGACAGCAAGAGCTATAGAAAAATCTTTACAGGGTAGAAAATTTGAGGGATAAATTATTCACTGTAAATTATTTGCTCTAACCAATTTTTACTGCACTCCTATCAGATAGTTTAAGCTCTACAGCATGATGTTGGAGATTGAGCATAATCAATAGAATAAATTATTTAAATGTAAAATTCATAGGGAGGTTTCTTTACACTCAAATTTGTCCAATCTCCTGTGATATAGAGGTGATAATATGAAGTATATCTATGTTAAACATTATGGGTTTTAACGATTTCTGCTGAGGTTTCTAAAAATTTTCTTTGCAGGCTTGTATTTTTTTAGCTTACAAATAAATCATGATCTACTTCATATTTTGAAAATTTAGCAGAAATGTTTTCCTTTTTCCTTTTTTTCATCCTGTCCCATATGTATCTACAACGTGGAAAGAAAGAGAAAAAGCAAGGTGCTGCATACTCAGTGTTAATAGAATCATTCTTTTACAGTCTTTAAAAATGCTATGCAGCTGAAAGACCTGGTGCTGTTCCTTCTGAAGCACATTAGGAAGCAAAATTTCAGTTAAACTGCAGTTAAAATCCTACTTTTTTGCCACTGACTTTGGCAGGGCCACAGTTTCACTCAGAGTAGTAACACAGTCAGCTCCTGAAAGAATGAGAGATTATGTTCGCTTCAGGTGCAGCCGGTCTCAGTGCTTACAAGGCCACATTCTTTTAGGTACAATACAGAGTATCAACAAAAAAAACAAAAACAAGAAAAAAAAAAAAAAAAGCCTCTGATACAAATTAATTAGCCAATTAGCCAGTCACTGAATAGGGACATAGGAAGAGAAAACAAAAGCACTGTGGCAAACTTCATACCAAGGTTGCTCTTCTAAGGTTGAGGAAGAGGAAAATCTGTAGGAAGAACTCAGCAGAATGGAAGCAGCAAAGTGGACTCAAGTAAGAAATAGTGTGAATGGACTTGAGCAGAGTAAGGTAAACACGGGAAGAAGCAGAGAATATAGGAGACACTTGATATAGAGCTAAGGTGATGAAAATATGACATTTGTGATACAAGAAGACAGTAGAAGAAAAGAGAATGACACTTTAGACATATCTGAACAGAAATTGATTTTCTTCTGAGCTGCCTCTTTGCAAAGGTTAACCAAAACCAAAAATATGCAGTTAGCACCAAATTCTAGAGCATTCAGATATACACAGATTTGGATCTCGGAGGCTGAGTTACCTGATGATATTAAATTATTAGGTGTTGTCCTGGAAAATCACCATTTGCTCAAATAACATACTACTAGAATAGATATGTTGACAACAGCTTTTGTATGGTTTGCATTAAAAAAAAAGTCTGTATTAATGTGGTTGGTTAATGTTCAGATCATGTTTTTAGGAAAATAAGTTTGGCATGTTATTTTTTCATTGTGTTTGTTTAAACGAGTCTCTAAAAGAGCATTAAATAAATAAAACAATTATCTGAATAGGGACTATTATCATGGTGTTTGGGCAACAGATGTCTGCTAGAGTAAAATCACAGCTTCACTAAGACTTACGAGTATCTCAGACTAAATCTCGCTTGTATCTACTTGCTGCAGCAAAATTTTACTGCTGAGACTACAAAGACTGAGAAATATTGGAAAAAAAACTTTCTCAGCCAATTTTTCTTTGGCTTTTCACAAAATGGTAAAGAGGAAACATATATAACTTGTTGTGTGTATATACAATGCATTTTAAAGAGAAAAATTAAAGTAGTGTTTCATTTCAGGGGTTCTCAATGATACAGTCTTTGAACATGTTGCTTTTAACACATTTCTTAAACTATCTAGCAGATTTTTTATGTGGTACAGGGCATAGTATAGGAACTGCACGCTTTGTGATCCCTCAGTGACAATAACAATGTTACTATGCTAAGTTTGATTTAATGAATTGTCCCAGAGAATGTCCTAAATGTCAGACTATCAGTTAGAACACTGGGAAAGGCACCACAACTGAGTTTTGTGTCCTTAATAGTCATGACACAAGAAGATTACTGAAATAGTTTCTGCAGGAAAGACAGGTCAATGAATGTGAATTTGGGCAGTTTTAAAGAGATTTCTGCAGAACATTAGACTACTTGTAAGCTTTAATGTCAGGAACTGAAGTGCAATTAAACTTCAGATGCTTTCAGGATGAGATAACAGAGGAAGAAGAGTTCCACAGATAACTTTTGGATTTGTGTTTATGAAATGGTAGAAGCCCAGGAGAGTCTATGGATCTAGTTTATAAGGACCTTGCTCACGGTTGCACGACTGTGGTGGAAAAAGGTGCTGAAATCAGACCCAAATACAAGACTGACTTTAAGACTCTAACAACATCATCATTAGATCCATATTCAGGTGCCTGTATACTGTATATATAGGTGATGGAAACTTTCATAATCCCATGTGGAAAATTCCATGGCCACATTGTGGACACAACAAACTGTAAGGTTTATCAAGGAAAGGAATGTCAGATGTCTTGTTGCATATCCTCAGTGTTGAGACTATCTCTTCTTTCTTGACTGCTTTTGTAATCTTAAACTTTCACATGTGCACATGATCTTTAGCATGTGAAAAGGTAGACTAGACTTTCTAGATAGACTAAAAAAGCATGCAGGTGTTTTATGGTGAATGATATCCTATTACCTTGGGTTCCTGACTCAGGATGTACTCTATAGGCTAAGGAATAAACACAAGGCTCTGCAGGGATGTTTGCCTGCAGATGTGCTTGGGTTTTAAAGATGCAGTTCACTCATAACCCATACAAAAATCTAGCTAGTCTGAATAAATGGAGTAAAGGAATGGGATGGATAAAACAAAAGCACAATATGCCGGTGATTTACTGCGTTATTTTGGGAAAGTTACTGGCAGAGCTAGATATCAGAATTACTTGGTTGCCAGTACTAGCTTTTCTTCCTGTAAGTCAGATGCACAATATGGTCATCTGGCCTAAATCCCCAAGACAGACAGCTGAGAGGGACGTTATGTCCTGAATGCAACAGCAAATGGGATTCTAATTTGCCTCTAATTATGAAAGACAAGTAGTCTTAAATACCTGTCTCCATTATGCAAGATCAAATAATGATTTTGATCAACTAATATGGGAGATAAACTGTAAAAAATACCCATGAACAGAAAATACAGACACATACTTAGAAATATACAGATATAAGTGGTATGGACAGGAAAAACAAAGATATCCTCAAAACAAAGTCCTATGTTTTCTATTAAACTGTATATTTTCTATTAAACTGCCTAGTGCCACAGTGTTTTTGCTGTTTTTGCATTCTTTCATTTCATTCATGCAACAACCCACTGAACTGAACTATCATCCGTGTTATTGCCAGTTTCTGAAGAAAGAGGACAAGGTGTAGATATTAAGTGACTTGCATGAGGCCCCTTATCAAGTCTGTAGGAGAGCTAGGATTACAATTGGAAGCTCTTGACTTCTTGTTTGGCATTCAGCAGCCTAAACTGTGACATACCTCAAATCCAACTTCAAACTCTTATAAAATAATAGAGGAAACATAAGGGAGCAAAATTCTAGTCAAAATAATGCTACTGAAAGTTTTCTCAAAGGCTTTATTAGACTAAAAGTGTCTGAAATAGTCCATATATCAGTCGCTTATAGTGATTCCACAAGCAATAAAGATCGGATGCTACTTTAAAAAAGCATTACAAATTTGCCAAAAAAATCTTCTTCCCTTAAGAATAATTTGAAAAATTAATTTATATCAGCCTAGCTATGTTTAATGCCATGTGTCCCCAAAAAAACAGCTTAGTATATAACAGAGAAAGTTTGGAGTAAGGACTGTGTTGTAGGGGAAACCTCCAACCATGCCACAGGTATCCTTATTAGACCTGGTTTTGAACGATGGCTTTAAATTCTAAAGGATGAAAACAATTCACTGATTAAAATTTCAGAAGACTTTGTACTTTGAGGTTGTAAACTCCCTTAAGAGCACAGAAAACTGGTGAAGTCTATTAGGAAGGTTAGAAATATAAAAATGATAGTAGGAGACTGTCTTACTTGCCAAGGCTCATTTAATCCTCACAGTGATATGAAGCTGAAGAGAAAGCAAAAAAACAGAGGAAGCAACACTGCCAAATGAGACCAAGCAATCCAAGTGAACACGAGATCAGCTTGAAACGTCATATGACAGCAAATATAGCTAAGATTGTTTCTAGGCAGTCCATAGTATCACCAAGTCACCAAGTGAAGAGAAAGACAGCAGTCCTGCACCTTTTACTGTCACTGTATCTAAAACTGAAGACTGAAAACAGATTTAGGCCACAGAAACTGTAGAAAGTCAGAAATGCATTAAAAATTATTAAGAAGCCAGCAGGAATGAGTGATGAGGGAAGATTAAAATAGCTTGCTGTATAAATGATAAATGATAACTTGGAGGAGATGAGATAGCTGGCTAGAAATAGATCTGGTCAAAATATTGGAACTGAAGGGAAAAGTTGCCAACTTTTGTTTGCCTTTTTCTAAAGAAAAATAAATAAAATTTTAAAAAATATCTTGTTTAGTTCTATTTCCAAGAGCCTGACTGACAGTACATAAAACCAGCACATCCCAAGGTGTAAAGTTTCCATTATTAGCTTCCTGGATAGACATATCCAATGCATAGATCATAACTAAGACATGTTAAAGTTTAAAAGTTAATCCTTTATTTTACTGTCTAACATTAGTGTAAAAATATCCTGATTGTACTCTCTCTCCTGGAGACATTTTAATAGGTGAGGCATTACCTGAGGGATTTTGTTTTGGATTTTGGTTTGGTTATAAATTGGTTTTAGTATTTTTCTCCTGAATTCACGGTATAATTTACACAGCTATACTGGTATCTGCTATCATAATGATATTCTTATCCAGGCCAACAGGATTATGGTTTGATTTTACAATTGATAAAGTCTTATATTTAACAGGTGTTAAGGTGTTATGGTTAAGGTGTTAAGGACGATGGGGGAAAGGGACTCATATCTGAGTGCTAGTCAAAAAATTATATTAGGGTTCTGTATTTACATTTTATAATTTACATTATTATGTAGGCTTATTTTCTGTATCCTGAGAACAGAGTGTGTGAATGGGAGGGAAAATCCTCATAACTGCTGACAGGTTTCATTTTCTTCTGGCCATTTGGATGGGAGAAGGTGCCAGCATCATGCGCTAGTGCAGGGCAATTATAAGCTGTAGCTTCTGTCCACCTGTACAGACCTCAGACCTCCTCCTCTTTCCTCTCCCTCCTTGGGGTGGTACTGCTTCTGAGACAGGCTACGCATCTCCCCCTTATTCTTTCAAATGTTTAAACAACTAACCCAAAATAACGTATTCCTGAAAGTGTTCCACAGCATTTGTTTGTGCTCTGTTATTGATATCTAGTTGTTTTTTTGTTGATTTTTTTTTTTTAAGTAGATACATTTTCTTTACCTTCCACAAAGAGAGAGTATTTGTCTCTTTGAGAAGAGTGACAACCGGAGATAAAGTGTGATCTGCTACATCATTTTATTTTTTAGTCTTTTGTTTTCTACAAGATGTGGCATAGCAAGTATTGATGCATTTTGTCATTTATATGGCTCCAGAAATGCCATCTTGAAGGGAGCGTTGTCTGTGTTACAGACATGATGTGTCAGCCCCTTCTTAAAAATAATTGAAAGGAAGACTTAAAGCTAAACCATAAAAAATAAAATAAAAATGAGCGTAAAAGGCAGGATATCTTGGGGGAAAGAGGGGAAGCAGATTCTTTGACTTTAATGAGAACTGGAAAAGTCCAGGATATTTTGATGTGGATTAAACCAACCATCTTATGAATAATTTTTTCTTTATTTGCATGACCTAGCTATATTAATTCATTAAAAAAGAATTTAAAACATAAAGAAGAAAAGATTTTCCAAGACAAAATATATTTTTCTGATAGCTTTCTGTTCTCTCTTTTTCTTCCTTCACTCCCTCTCCCCCAATTTATCCAATATTCTTGCTTCCAACAGGTATGTAAAATTTTATAAGGGTTTGTGAAGGACTGATTTTAGCTGAGATAAAATAGTATTTAATGACTGCTGATTAAAGGAATTAATATGAACATTGATTTTTCTACATAAAATATTAGTATCAATGCAAGACAAATCTGTGCTATAGGATATTTTACCCACAGAGGGACCCTTGCAATATTTAAATATCTTAAATTTGTATTCAACACTACAGAAGCATTAATGTTGTCGCTGTTGTTAAAAAGTATTTCAATGGGAATATATATTACGGCCTTAATTTTTTTTCTTGATAAATATTTTAATATTTATTGATTCTTAAACCTTAAAGACACTAAGTCACAGAAAAGCTCAACTATTAAAGCAAGGATTGAATCTTGATATTTACAAAAGTTCAGCTATTAACTGGGGCTGGATAATAGAAGGGCAGAGATAAATTGCTTGGAAATGCCAGAGAGCATCATGTGTTTTAGGGCAGAGACTGACCACGTGTTGTAGTGCTGCATTTTGTCCATCAAAGGAGGTGATATTTGGTATTTCCCAGAATCCCCATGTTCAGCTTGAACCCCAAATATCCTAGCAATTCATTTTTTACAGGCTGTACATTTTACTGTGCATTTCAGTTTGGAGACAAAGTTCACTGTCCAGTCATGTATCTGTTTAGGTCTTTCTTGGTCTTTCTTGTAAGGATTTGTAATTATAAGATGTGTACTATGCATCTTACTTTATTATTGTAAATAGCAAAAAATAAGATTTGGCATTTAATGGTGCTTAGAATAAGCTGCCGATGATGGGAATTTTCATAATTAAAAACCTTTCTCCACAGAATTAGTCTTTTATTATCACATAGATATAATACAGAGTGTTGATTATTTCCTGGCTCAGCTCTAGCCATGATCTCAAACTGAATTTGTGCTTTTGGGGAGAAATGAAAGTGTGTTTCATTTTTCCTAACATTTTCTTTTTAGAAATAATAAGTACATAGAAGTGTGATGTTAAATCTCTCTATATATAACTGACATGGTTCTAATCAGAAAGCATTTCAGTTTTGTTTAAGGATTTTCAGTTTTCTTGTTTCATTTTTTCCTCAGTAGACCTTAATTCTTCCTAAAATCATTGTGAGTAATATTTAGTTCATTCAAATATACAGACTTTTTCTATTTGCTTAAAAGAAGCAAATGTCTTTGTTACAAAAGGAAAGAAAATAGCTCCAAGATAAAAGCACATAAATGTGTAGAAGCTCCTGGAGGTATTACTAGAGTTGTTGAAGGCAAATTTTTTAAAAGGGAAAATCAGTATTGATCTAAAAAAATAAAAAAAAAAAAAAAAAAACCCCCAAGCCATCAATGTAAATCTTTCCTAACCTCTTTCAAAGAGATTTATCTGAGATTTTAATTCTAACAGAATTCTTACAGGTTGGCCTCATTGGCCTATTCAGCATAGGAAAAATCATAAGGATAATTTCAGAGACAAATTTTCACTATTCAGTAGAAATTTAACTAGGCTGATGAGTTCCAATCAGTCTTTTAAGATGAGAAACAGTTGTACAACTAGGAAGATGCTAAAGTGAATTGCTCTCAAAATCCCTTTAAAGCTCCCAGGTCCTCAAGTCTTCAGATGTCCCAAATTGTTTTGGAGTTTGACCAAGAAACTGTGTCTTCAAAGAAAAAAAATTGCATTTTTCTCTAGAGAGTCATTGGTAAAATGCATGAGCAGCATTGGAAGCAGACTTACAAAATTACTATCACGGTCCCTTCTTGCCCCTGCCCCCAGATAAATGCCTGGGAGTTACTGGGATGTACAATTGGACAACTTACTCCCTTTCCCTTTGCTTCAGGTCCTGTGCTTTTCCCTCATTTCAATAATTTACGTTTTCATTCCTGTTTAACATGTTCATGTTAGAAATTTTAGTGTTTAAGACAGGTTTGCAAGCTTTAGTATTTGAACCAGAGATCTATGTAGTAACGGAAACGGTCTAATTTATAACTTTTATGTTCAAGTATACCGGGACTTAAACTACTTAGTTCTGGGTAGAATAATTAAATCAGCTACAGCATAAAACAATGCTCTATATAATGAAGTGTATTGATTGAATAAATATAATGTGTATTGACAGCTAGATGTTATTCATAAAGCATTTCTGAAAAGATATGTTTGGCATTAGAGGATATTTATTACCAGAACGGATCACTGCAATAATAGGAAATTAGCAAGACACCTTATTAAAGGCTGCAAGGAAATTAGATGATTTTAGATATGTTTCTGTCACTATTTCATTTATTTCTGTGGTTGTATGAGTTATAATGTTTGTGATGTTGCTGATAGCTCAGAGAAGATAGATATAATTCAGTATTCACACATGCAAATTGCGAGTGAGGTGTAAAACTTACCATAAGTTCTTTCTCATTGTAATGAAGATCCCATGTATCTTTGATTTTTATGAAATATTCACAATAGTATTGTACGTCGACCAGCAAGGCAATCAAATCTCAATTATTCACATTTTAATATTATTCTCACCCTTTGAATTTCTGCAGCACGTTTTCCTGACTGCTCATTTGAATATGAGAGAACCCACCAGACAACTACTTTTCTTTGTGTTATAAAAATATTGTAAATTTGCATTGCAAAGAACAACTACAAGAGAGAAACATTCAATGTCCTAGTCAAAGTCTGTTTAAATCAGTGCATAGCAAAACTGGGAAAAAATAAAATGAGAATTTTTATGAAATAAAAAAAGGAATAGTTCACTAAATCCCATGATAAATGGCTAAACAATAGAGGAAATACAGAGCGTAGTACTGTGGTGTTTTGAAAACAGTTGTGATGCTAATAATTAAAGAGTTTTGTTGTGTATAATTTTCATGCAAGTCTTGTCTGGCAGAAGATTTTCTGTGGATTTTGTCCCTTTGCAATTTTTATTATTAGTGTGTTGGTTGTGCCCAAGCATACCAGCTGAGGTAAAATCATTGTGTTAGAAGCTATATAAAAATACATTGAGAGACAGCTCTTGGTCAAAAAAATGCAAGTCTGAATTCTAAAATGTGGAAACAGAGGCACAAAAAAGTGTCTTACTGAGCCATACCACAGGCTAGTGGAAGAGACAGGTCTACCAGCTAAGTCTACTCCTTTCTAGACCAGTGGTGTGACTTGTGAGGCAATACCTCTGTGAGTTTAGTAAAATCAGTTCAGCTACAGAGCTGATAAATATACATAGGAAAAATTAATCAGACGCTACAAACTATTTAAGGACAGATACGGCTTTTTTGCTGGGTCTTCACAAAGATGAACGCAATACTGTCCATGTTAAGTTTTCCCAACAGAAGTGATATTTGCACACTGAAGTGCTGGGCATCTTGGTGCCACAGGGGATACCAGTGGTTCCCTGTTCATCACCTCTTTGACTGCATTAACTTTTATCTTTATGCCTAACTACTCTGCCTTGTTACCTCTTCAGTTTCAGTCATTAGAGCTCTTTAAGCTGCCATGGTGATGCTACTGTAGCTTTGACTCCTGTATAAATACAAGTAGACCTAAGACGGGTTCAAACTTGCTAGTTCTCAGATAATATCAGCAGTCTAATTTATGCCAAAATGGAGATCAATGTGCATTATATTTATGCTTTGTAAGTGGTTTGTCTTCAAACTATTATGGTGCCACTATGACCGTTCACAAAATTGAGGTTAACTGTATATAGAAATGACTTCAACATGTATGATCTGCACAACAGCCTAGAAATATACGGTACTGAGTCTGTCATATGTTAAAAGCTCAGAGGCTTTTGCTCAAAGCAGTTTTACTGGTTTTCCATGATGAAATTCGTGCATGTGTACAGTACCTTGTGTTTCCAGAAGCTAGTCAAAATTGCTAAACTTACAAGAAAACATATTTTTTTTCTTGTTTTCTACAGTGAGTTCTCTAAATGTTGTAATACAAAGATGCCATATTGAGTTGTTAAGCAAGTAAAAGCTATTTGACTGATAGCTCCACTGCATGCACTCTTTTAATAAAGCAGACCGTTTGCTAGGACTCAGGAAGACCGTCCACATGCCTCCATTGTGCGTTCTTACCTAAAGGGTGGGGTTTGGATCCAGTGTGATGGAAATGGTCAAAGTGCTGATGGCTGCGGCTGTGGCCGTTTTGTTCACCAGGAATTGTGTGGAGTTCAGTAACAATGGTTTCTTTTTTTGTCAGTCTAGCTTAATATATAGTAGCTATTGATTTAAAATATGAAACTTCTGCTCATTAGTGTCAAGCTTTAGGTGTCCAGAATAGAGGTCATTATTCCTTTTCATCCTGAGAAATGAACTGAGCTTTAACTGTGAGCAGTATTTAACTGGATTCCCTTCTTGCCTGAGCTGTTACTGTGATATGATCAAAAGTATGAACAGGTTAAAAAATAGTAACAAAATTCTTAGCTCTAAAAGATGGCCTATATTTGACTGCTGTCTAAATGACCTCCTTCTTACAAAATAATTTTTCACTATTTAGAGTTATGCATATTTTTGACATTTTGGTTGTCTAAGATACTTAAAGAAGGGCCAGCAACCTTATGGGACAATTTATTTTATTTCACCTCCATCTAAACAAATTGATGTAAATGGAGGGACCTTCTGGCAGGTGGAATTAACATACGTATTAACAAAATCACTTCAAAAATATGAGGCTAGATGGACATAAAAAGAGAGGTTTTTTTTCTTTTGCCAAATCTTTCACAATAATAATGTGGATATTTCCATTTGAGATATGCCAGGATGCATTTAGACTTGTAACCTCAGAGGAAAGAGCACAGCAGCAAGCAAATCTGTGTTACAATAATTAAGGAAGACTGTTTTCATACTTTTTAATTCTAGGAACATAAGCCACCTGTGCTTCCCCTGTCTTTTCTCTTTTCTTTTTTGTACTGAATTAATAGGGAAAATTGTTCTGATAGAAACATATTGATTGCAGTAAAGAACTCTGTTACCTGCCCTGCACTTCTCACAATGGTCAATGATATTTAGCTGCTGAGAAATGTGCTCTGGCTGACACTTACCAAACAAAAGCAGAGTCGTCTTTCATTGTTAGAGTTTGTTCTCTACGTGGCCTTGAATGTTCATTTCTTTGACATAAGATAATGATTCATTCTCTTGCTTTGCAGTTTCTAGATGGCTAGGTACTTACAAAGTCAATACTGAATTTCTAAGCAGAAATCCACATATGATTACAGTAAAGCTCCACTACCACAGCAGTGTATTAAGAGATGTATTGGTATATTTTATATCTTTAAAAATAAGAAGTTTTAATTTGACTTATCAACAATAAGTTAAAATGTGCTACCTTGGTTTATTGATAATCATTTTTAGAAAGGATAGCTCTTCTGAGTCTAGGTTCACCCTAAGTGAAAAGTGAAAGGTGAATTATTGCTGGAAAAATCATCCAAAGTCAAAGGTAATTGTACGCTTTGAAACATAATTCTCTTTGTTCTTTATTTAAGGGTTAAAGCCAAGTGATCCAACCATGACCGGCAAAACACAGACCAGCAACGTCACCAATAAGAACGACCCAAAGTCCATCAACTCCAGAGTCTTCATTGGCAATCTGAACACAGCCATTGTCAAAAAAGGCGACATTGAAGCAATCTTTGCAAAGTATGGGAAAATAGTTGGCTGCTCAGTGCACAAAGGTTATGCGTTTGTACAGTACATGAGCGAGAGGCATGCGAGGGCTGCAGTGGCAGGAGAGAATGCAAGGATCATCGCAGGGCAGCCACTAGGTAAGGACTTGAAATATTGTTTTCTCTTTCCTTTCTATTTGAAATATCATCTGTTGCTGGTGCCTTGGGGACTAGTAAGTTTGTTTTGCCGTTGTTCCAGCTAAGTGTTTTTCTAGGGTATTGGATCTGGTAGAATTTTCAGACTATTAGATGATACCTAGATATTACAAAATGTTTAGTGCTATAAACTGCGGATTTATTAAACACATCACCTGTGACTGCTTTATACTTCTCTATTTAATCCCATTGCAGTGAACATGACTACTCATGTGAGTAAAATATGACTATTTTCTCTTAGACTCTAGTTAGTAAATTTAATGTAATACAACAAGACTCATCTAATAGCTGTCCTTATCTTTCATTTAATGAGTTTAAAATAATATCCAGCCCAGTGGTGTGTCAGATTTTATACAGAAGCAAAAGAATGAGTTTTGTTAGTCTTTGAAATTGTACCAAATCAAATTGCAATGCTGTTATTCATTTAGAGAAGTATATTATGAAAAACCTGTATTGAAGTTATTCCCACATAAGATTGTGGACACTGTTCCTCTGAACTCCAATTTTTTTTTTTTTTTTTTTTTTTTTTTTTTTTTTTTTTTTT
>VXBL01001502.1:9759-26258 GCA_013400195.1 Aramus guarauna | reverse complement strand
TTTTTTTTTTTTTTTAAGTGTAACATTTTTGTTTTCTAGTGCTTGGTCATGAATGCTTATGTAAGGTCTGATTGTTTCTTATTACAAATATTACTTCTGAAAGCTATTGACATTTAGATATGGAGGTTGTCAATGATAAAATCATCTGAAGTACAGTACTAACCCTATCTGTCACATATATAGTAATGATGGACAGTACAGCAGGGTGTTTGGTAGGAGCAAGAGATCTTTCACTGGATCTCTGAACTATGTTGCTCAGATCCAAACCCATGTTTGTAATGGCTATGTCAGGAAAAGGTGAAGCGTAGCTAGTGCTCTGGCTCTAACAAGTCATAAAGAATGGATATGGCTTATTCATTTTCAATTTCTCAGGCTGTGGAAATCTGTTTTTCTGATTATTTGTAGAAATTGAGGTATTTGTGTTAGATGGGTTGTTGTTTTGTCACAGTCGCTCAACAGTAATTTTCGGTTTCATAACCCCTGTATTTTGGGTTCAAAAGAAAAACAGATTACAGAAATCCAATTATGTTCTAGGGGAGATTACTTTGCAACTTTTTTAGGAAAAGTTATGAGTGAAATAAGAGAACTCAAGTGATAAAGCAAGGCAGCAAAGTCAGTCTGTGGGATGGCATTATTAGAAGATGTTTCCTGAAGCAGTGGTCTCTGAGCAATAGGCCATGTAATGCCATCAGTGCATTACTTACAGCTTCTTGCACAGTGGTCTCACCAGATTTTTTAAACTGTGTTTTCCTAAGGCAATAGATCTGTTATTACTAGGACTACTTTGGTAGTCTCTTCTAGTATTTCTCGTGGCATCTATAATATGCCAAGTGCTTTGAACAAGGAGATGCCCTTTTTCTACTCACAGTACTTTTGTGCTTTGTGTAGAAGGTAAGTGAAGTTGTTGTAGAACAAATTAAGGGACCAATAATTACTTGAATTGTTAAAATTTTTTGATACTAACAGAAAGTTTATTCGATACTAAGTTTCAATTTTATAATCTTAAGATACTTTGATTATTCTGCAATAATGAAATTTTCTTTTAGCTGTTCCAAACCTCATTCACTGTTTCTGTATAGGAAATACAGTTGACATCAGTACTGTTTGACAATGAAACGACTTTGTAAAAATGGTACTTGTTGGACAAACTGTTTCTATGTGTTCTTTTTGTTAGCAATAGACATTAGCAGTTGCCTCAAAATAATGAGGAACTGATAGATAAAATTTGCTTGACATTATGACCCAGAAGAAAAACATATGTGAAAATTGTGCATTTGAATGGAAGGAAGCAACAGACTCATTACTGTGAAACTACTCAATGAAAAAAGACTTTGTTCTCTGTCCTGAGATCCTTGTATTCTGAAATAAACAGAACACATTATTTTATATCAACAGGCAAGGTATGGAAAGGTGACAAGAGAAGCCTTTTACATATGTGCAAATAAACTTCATTAGCATGGCTGAATTGTCTTTTAAATAGAATTAAAATATATTAGTAACATAATGAGGGCTAGAGGGTGGTCAGTTTTGGAAAGCTGTTTGAACAAAAGAACATTTGAAAAAGATTATCGCACAGTATACACCTGATACTACTGTACATTCTAGTACTCCGTACCTCTCAAAAGAAGGAATAATTTAATTTAGACTGCATTATTAATCTACCTTTTTTTTTTCATAGTTTTGGCAAACTCATCATTTATGTGAGCTCCTGTTTTCTATGGAGTCCTGCTATTCAAGATTATGATATCTGCTACAGCAGCTTTACCCATGAGTCACAAACTGTTCACATGTATGTAACTGAAATTAAAAATTGAACCTGTAAATTCCTATAGCTGCATACAGTGCTGCACAATTCATTGAAGATACTGCTGTAATTCCCATCCAGTTGTGGTCAATGGAATCGTATTAATGGTGTGAGAGTCCTGTAAAAATGCTTCTTCTGAGGTGGAGTCCCAAAGTGTTAGGCTCCATAGGCACATAAAAGGCATTTTGTTTAACAAATTCCTCAGAAGTACAAATTAAAGCATGGGTAGTGTCCTCAGTCTTGCCAGCTTCCTGTGGGTTATTATAATTGGCCTGCTAATCTCCTCAGACAACTCTCAAGCTCCTACCAATGCGTTTGGTGGCCAGTGATGTGTATTGGTTATGCCACGGGTATTGTAACTTCAGGGAAGTGGATTTCATGGCCTCTGTGGTTATTTCCAAGTTTTCTGTTCCATGAAGTGCAATGTGATCCGAAGAACTGTGGGGAAGAGTTCGCAAAGGACCACAAAGAAACATGCTTAAGAAATTTATTGGTTATTGTGAAGTTCAGTGTAATTTCTTGAAGTGATATTATGTCTTCATGGGAATAGCATGTTTTCCTGACCTGCAGCAGGATAGGGACAGGTCAGCGTCAGACACAGGAGTCCGCTTCTCAATGATTATTTTGTGAATTGCTTCAGGCTGGAGCCAAGAAAGCATTCAAGTTGGCCTAGGACAAAACTGCAAGTTATGTTCCCAGTTGTGGGAACACACCCACATAATCCCTTCTGCTGCTATCACCTCAAAAGCTTTTCATCCATTTAAACACATCTACAAGTTAGAGAACATTTGTTCGTATTTGTCTTCTTGCCTCATAGGCAAAGAGAAAGGGTAAAGAGGAATTATTCAGAGGAAATACTGAGTCTGTGAACTTTACCAAGCATGATTTCACCCCTCTGTGATGAGAGGAGGACTGAGACCTGCTTGCACTACAGCAGATGGTGCAAGTCTCTTTGCAGATGTGGGCTGAGGAGCGAGCTGCAGCAAGAATGAAACTTGCGTACATGATGGAGAATACAGGTTTTCACTTAATGTTTTCTCCTGCCTTTGTAGCTCTTCACAAGGGTCACAGTGATGCTGTTTGACTTTTTTATCTATTCCAGCACATATGAATTCTGTGAAAACAAATACCATATAAAGGGCTTTTAATGTTCCCTAACTTTATATTATATATTCCTGTTTACATTATGCGTTTGGCAAATATATGTAGCAGCTTTCATCTAAAATTCTGATATAGCTATCATAACCTCTACATCATAATGTCCCTTTGATTTGCTTGGCTTACAGTTCGTAGCCTTATATATTATAATTATATGGCCTTTTTTTTCCCTCTTTCACACACACTTTTAAACCAACATAATTCCTTTAACCTCAAAATATGTTACTGATTTGCACCAGAGCCACCTCACAGGCACCTTGAGAAAGCAAGTTAAACACTGCAAAGCTAATACTTTTGGTCTCTTCTGTTGCTTTCTTTAAGACACCGTAGAATTTCATTCTTGGATGCTGAGAAAAAGCAAAAAGATTACAGTACCAAAAGTATGAAAGACTGTAGTTCTTCAGGTGATGTCCTTTTTAACTAATAAATTAGTTCCACTGTAGCTTCAATCCTGTTTTGTTGCTGTAAGTATTATTCATGTATGTCTGCCTTCAGGTCTAAATTAGATGCAGTCCCTGAGTACCAAGTGAGTGCATACTGACATGTAGCCTAAGGTAAGATGGTGGTTGCAGATAATTATTTTGGGTGACATATTCTATTGCACATCCTTTTGAGAAACACAGAAGCCCTACAGGGGCTTACTGAATTATGACTACCCAGTAGAAAACATCCAAGGAGAAGAACAGGTAAAGAGCGCCTTTAGAGATACTCAACATATACCTTTGTTGTAAATTGAATAGATGTGACAACAAGGCTGTTTTTCCTTTTGTTTCCCTTGCCTCTACTCAAAACAGATCTCTATTTTATGTTTTTAATGTCTAACAACACTGAGAGACTTAACTACATATTTGCAGAACTAAGACTTTCCAGAGTGAATCAATTCTTCACCTCAGTCTGAAAACCAAACAACATTTATTATTTCATGAATGTTTGTATTTAAAAAGAATTAATACTTATGCTGCTTTAGTGAACTCATTTGTGAAAAATGCATTTTGGCTTGAAAAATGACATATCTATACAAATTTCCTTGATGACTAAGCTTTCTTTAAACGGATGGTACACTAAGAGAGGAAATTCAAAACTGAATTAGTGATTGTTCAGTTTTAGCTTTGCTATCAGCTTTCAGTCAGTAGCATGTAGGTACAACAATCCTTTAAAACATTCATTTGTACGAGCATAACTCATAACTTATTGAAGCAACCCTGTTACTCTGACCCACCTAGCTCCAGCTACCATAATACTAAGATATACCTGTGCAGGATAACAGGAAAGCAATGTTATCTTGTTTTAAAATGTATAGTGGATCAACAACTGGAAAGATTTCTTATTTTACTTCTGGCAAGTCTGTAAAGACTGGAGTTTTAATGTGGGTCAAAACATTCCAGCCAAGGACAATGACTGCCTTAGAGAAGCCCCAAAGACTGTATCAGTATAATGAAAAAAGTTGGAATGTTTTGGTATTTTGACATATTTTAGTGCAACATTAAAAATATCAAATATTACATACATATAATATTTAGTTATATATTCACTTATATTTCAAGTTTTATAATTTTAAGGGATTGGATATTGCATGTTCACATTACTGGACCAGAAAGGGCAATACACTTCATAGAAAATTCCTTGGCCTTTCGTAACTTTTGCAGATGCACATTCTAGTGTTTTGTACTTATCAACCTTGTATCGTGAGTAAATAATCTGAGAACTGTAATTCAGTAATATGCATGTAATTATCTATCAAAGTGAGCCATAGACAGTGAGGTATTTGAGTCCTGATAAGTTGTAATAACTATATATTGTATGGTTTTCAACACTGAAATGTTGTTTCTCAAAGAATTTTGTATTTTTCTGGTGTAATCCACTTTTTCTGAGTAGGGCTTAAGCAAAAGCAGAAACACATGTGACATGCTGTATAAAGAATTATTATTATCATGTAAGTTTAAAAAAAAATATGTTTAAATAGCCAAATACTTGAATCAGGAGAAGTTATTTATCCATAAAACCTCTGAGATGCCATAGATGTTGGCTTATTGTGGGGCTGACCTTTAAATTTGCTGAACTCATATAACTATTTGCAGAATACTTCCTTAAATGAGATCAATTACTATTGTAGAATAGCTGTCAATGTCAGGGCCAGGTTTTGAGAAAGTTTATTTGATCTAATATTTTTTATGTTGAACAAAACAAGAAGTAATGATAAATGATAAATTTAAATACCAAGTGGTCTTCTTACAAAAGTAAACAAACAAAACTCTCAAGAATTTTGCATATGTAGTCGCAATGAAAGTAATGCTTTCAATGTCTCAGGAACTTAGAGTGAAACTAAGGATACCAGCTCGGACCTGTGCTGTCTTTATTAAAGTCTTTCCTGCTAAATCACATCTTAGTCAATGTCCATATCATCTAGCCCTCAGGCATGAACCGAATATTACAGAACTTCTGAAAAATTATTAATTAACCTTCCACATCTTAGTTCAGAGGCTGTTAAATTTTTCCCACCAGAACTGACTCTTTAATCCTATTTCAATCTGTTCCTCATTTTGGGAACCTGTGTAATCCCATTTCAGCCTGCTCCTGCATGCAGGAACAGAGACCGTGTCTAAATCCATCACATAGGTCTCCACCTTCTTGATGCCTACCCACGCCCTTGTGGTCTTGGTGTAACAGCAGACATTAGTGTCAAGTCATTCTGTAGGGGACCTTGGATACAACCACTGACCATTATTCGCATGGGTCTTCTGATAATGGATAATTTCCATATGTCCATTCCCATTGCACACTTTGGTGTCTCCCAGTACTTTTATACCTTCTATTGTTGCATCAGTAAGGTTCATTGTGGTGATAGTCTACAGCCATAGCAGCAGGCTATGCTACAGCAGAATAACCCAGTTGTCTTTTTAATCAGTATTTTCTCATCCTATACTCACACTGACGTGAACCATTTCAGGTTGCTATAAAGCAACTCATACAAAGGAAGGAGGGGTTATTTTTAACAATCATCACTCTATCAGCGGTTCAGGGCAGGACACCATTGCACAACTGATGTATGTCTGTTCCAGAATAGCAAGTTGAATGTTTCATCATGTAACAAAAGTCCATATTTTAATGGAATGATCCATTCATTACATTGAGAATACCTAGAATAAGAATGGGTGATTTTTATTCCCTATATCTTACAAAATGTTCTATTTCTTTCTTAGTGGGACTTGGTCACTCTAACTCATTATGAAAACTGAAACTACAATTCAGATCTGACTTTCTGGCAGAACTAAAACTTTTTCATGTTCAGAAAAGTACCAAGTACATATTAAGAAAATAGTTCAGCTATGAGGTGAACTCATGAGAGCAAAGCTTTCCTTTTTGATTGCTTAGGGTCTCCTCCTGACAAATTGTTATATTCCTAAACTATGATAAACTAAAATTTGCAAAGTTGCACCTGCCACAAGGTTTTGTACTTTGAAGAGCCTGGTGTCAGCTCATGTAAATGTTGAGCATTTAATTCATCATAATGCCAAGAATAATGATCTGATTGCTTGCCATTAGCATTACTGTAAGAAAAACTTTCCTTCAAGGCTGTATACAGATGCATATAGGATTCAGTCTTCTGCATGGACAGGTCATCTTTAAAATTAGGGACAAGGTGTTATGGGATCTCTTTGTGTCCTTCTCTGCTACTTGACATATCTGTATATAGCATAGGGTCTCATCAGCAATAAATGCTACTTATTTCATCATTTCATCCTTCAGTTTCATAACATGCTACACCTTAAATCCCTCAAATCTGCTTGCGATAAATATTTACATGTTCATGGGTCTGAAATAGCTATTGTAATTTTGTAAGTGCTTTTCAAAACCTTTAGGCAATGTTACCTCAAAATTCCCAGTACATCAACCTTTACTCCACGCATATCTTGATGAGATATTTTTTTTTTTTAGCAAACAATATCCGGTAGTTCCTTCTTGATTTGAACATAATTATGTTTTATTTCTGCTGCAGCTCCATAAGAAGTTATAAAAATTGTTTTCCTTTGTGACATACAAAATCCTGTACCTTTTCTTAAATATACTTGCTTTTATTAGTGACTGCTGGGATCATTAAAATTTGTATTGCTATTCTATGATGTTTCATTCTGAACTGTCATAACATCATGCAGTGATAAAACCATTGTCATGATAGGTTCTTTCATAACATTTGTCTCAGTGTCTCATGTGGGATGTAGTATATAAAAAGAAGAATTATCATTAGGATGGTCTGTATTTTTTTTGTTTTGTTGTTCTAGGAGGTCTCGTTGTCTACAGCTTCACTTCTTTGCTTGATTCAAATTGATAGACTGTCTTCCATGCATTTGGCTTCTTTCACTTCAAAGAGAATCTCATCTGGACTGAGTCTGATATTTTCTCCTTGATCATTTCACAATACTTTCCTCACTATTTCATCATGTACTGCTCGAGCTAGTGGTGCTAGTATCATGTCACCTGGTTTTATATGTATGCCTGCATTATCTCCATGTTTTCTTATTCTTTTGTTAAAATATTTCACTTGCTGACCTTGTTCCAAAAGGCATATGGAGAAATTCATATCTGCTCCAGAGTATATGGAAAGGACACAGGTCAGATGATTTCTCATCTAAATCTTGCTCTACCAATATTTATCTTTCTAATCTGCAATTGGAAGTATGGGGGGTTTTTTACTAGCCCACTGAATGGATGACAGGACAGAGTAATGCTATTTTAGTGTATTGCAGAATTCAGGCAAATCCCAGCCCTGCTATTTGCCTTTTGGACTATGACTGTTAAACCCATGAAATAGCTTTCCTTACCAAGATATCACTCAGCTGTTTGGAGAAGAAAGTATAGCAAATATTTCTTCTGCCAGCATACGGATGTAGCAGACAAAAATCCTTCACCCAATCATAGTCTCTGTTCATGGACACAGCGCCTTAGCACGATGAACTTTGAGGATCATTCTTCCTCTCTTTCCCTTCTTAACAGCAAGGTCAGCTAAAATGCAAATGTTCTTTTTCTGTTTAGCTTAACTAAGACAAGAAATGCTTGTGAAGGCATATTTGTTATCTCAGATTGGATTTCATGTTTTAAGCCTGCTTTCATTTCACACCTAAGGAAAATATAGTGGATGAAATCTGTTTCTTTCTCAACAAGGGTCCACCTCAGGTTTCACACTTAATCCTACAGTTCCTTCAATGATAGTCAGTTTCATCAGGAAAACTGTGTAAATCATATATATTGGGGAAAAAAAATAGTATTAGCACCTTGTTAATAACTCAATTAGTTTTCAGCACTTCATACTGGCAAAGTGAAATTCTAAGGTAAAAAAAAAAAAGGAGATTTGACAAATGAGGTGCTCAGATTCTATACTACTGTTCCTCCTCCAGAGAAAATTTCAGTATTACTGAGCTCCACCATAGGCTTAAAAAGGTTTAAGTAAAAGTCATTTTCTAGGTATTTTAATGACTCAGAACTGAACACTGTTCTTGATCATTACAACTGTTTAAGTGCATTTAGTCTCTTCTAGAAAATTAATGGCAGCTGAATCAGATCTTTTTTCATGGCAAAAATTGTAACTTTTAAAGGCCAAAAAGAGAATTAGTCTGGTTTATCGTATAAAGCTGGAAATTTTCATGTCTATTTTAAGTTGTGTAAAGTCCCTCTATACCTTACAGAATACCTCATATTACTTACAAAATTTTAATGTATCTATAAGAAGACACTGCTCATGTTCAAATCCAGCCTGGAATTTCTAATTTGACATATATGTAAGTTTAGAAATATGAGCCCTGAGCTTTCTCCCACTGGATAGTAACAGCCAGATAGCAGAAAGCTAAGACCATACATTAGCTTGTTCCAGAAAGTATAATCATTTCCAAAACTAATCCACACCAGAGCTAGCTAAAACTTGACTCCCAGCTACCAGTCAAACTATCCTGCTTCATGTTTCTTAACTAGCTTGATGCCAGCTAGCTTTTTTATGCCCCACTTCACTGAACAGCACAGGCATGCCTTTCATCACACAGTAAAAAAAAAAAAAATAAAATAAAAGTTGACAAATTTGCTTGAATGTCTCTGCCACCATCAGTAAGATCTCTTTACTTTTTCATTCTTTTTTTGAGGTGTGAGATGGTATGCTTAAACACTAAAAATACTTCATTTTCCTTTGTGTCAATTTCAGTAATTTAATACTTTTTTTTTTATGTCTAGTTCTTTTGCTTGTTTATCTAGTCTTCTCCCTGATGTAAATGTTCACCGAATTGACGTTATTCAAACACTTTTGTTATGATCACAGTCATTCCTGCACATTGTTAAAATCTCTTTGAAAAGAGAGCATTTCCAATTGACTGCTGCAGTAATTTGTTGTAGACATCTGTCCCACCTCTCCTACTGTTTGCAGTTATATGGCAAATTTTAGGTCTCTTGAGCTTTCTTTCAGTCTGTGACTAATGCTTCAAAAAAATGTGAGAGAGGAACAAAGCTTAATAAGTTTGAAGTGTGGTGGTAACTTTCAAGTCTTGAGACAAATTTGGGAAATGTATAATATTTTCTAGTTCTTCTACTATGTTAATTTTTCTAGACTCAAGGTCAATCCTCATTTCATGAAATCTATATTTGTTTAATTAGTCTTTCAGGTGAGAAACACAAATTTGACTGAAAATAGCAAGTGTGAAATAAACAGTAGATAACAAACAAATAGATACTAAATTTGGTGACCTTCGACGGTGGGGTTGCAGCTTTGCTGAATAAGGGAAGAGTAACTGCTGTCTTCTACGTGGACTTGCGCAAAGCATTTGACACTGTCCTGCATGACATCCTTGTCTCTTAATTGGAGAGACATGGATTTGACAGATGGACCATTCAGTGGATAAGAAATTGGCTGGATGGTCGCACTCAAAGAGTCCTGGTCAATGACTCAATGTCCAAGTGGAGATCAGTGACGAGTGGCGTTCCTCAGGGGTCAGTACTGGGACCGGTGCTGTTTAACATATTTGCTGGCGACATAGTGGGATCAAGTGCACCCTCAGTAAGTTTGCTCATGACACCAAGCTGCATGGTACAATTGACAGGCTGGAGGGAAGGGATGCTGCCCAGAGGGACATTGACAGACTTGAGGAGTGAACCCATGCAAACCGCATGAAGTTCAAGGCCAAGTGCAAGGTCCTGCACGTGGGTCAACAGAGAATAGATTGAGAGCAGCTCTGAGGAGAAGGACTGGGGGGTGTTNGTTGTGGGTGTCCCCATCCCTAAAAGTGTTCAAGGCCAGGTTGGATAGGGCTTTGAGCAACATGGCCTAGTGGAGGGTGTCCCTGCCCATAGCAGGGACATTGGAACTAGATGGTCTTTCGGGTCATTTCCAACCCAAAGTGTTCTATGATTCTATAATAAATGAGAGGAAAACCTGTGCTTGGCAAAATCTGAAGCCATTTCAGGATGTGATTCACTTCTTTAGCTGTACACTATGTGGTAATTCAACATCTTGAATTTTAAAGAGACACTTAAAAATACTTATTTTTTATGACTTCTTCCCTATGACTTTATCCCTTGATTTTATACTGTCATAGAATTATTGATTTATAGAATAATTTAGTTTAGAAGCAACCTATAAAGGTCATCCAGTCCAACCTCCTTCTCAAAGTAGGGTTGCTGCTGACTCAAAGCAGTGACAATCCAGATTGTTTTTCAGCTACTTTATTATCCACGCATGCACTCCATACCTCCCAGTCTTGGCTGCAAGGATTCTACGGGAGATTGTGTCAAAGATCTTGCTAAAGTCAAGGTGAAGAGCACTTACACCACCTCCTCCCCCATCCACTAAGCCATTCATCCCATCATAGGAAGCTCATTGGGCTGATCAAGCATAATTTGCCTCTGTAAATGTACTGGCTGCTCCAAATGATCTTGTCCTTCAAGAAGCTGAACATGGGTCCCAGGATGAGTTACTTGTAACTGCCCAATGTGTCTTATATGGTTGGTCACTCTTCAAAACCGAAGTTCATTCTGATCATAGAAGTAGCTCTGACATGTACGTTGGAGCAGCAACAGATTCACTGTCCTGCTCCAGGATGCATAGGGCAGGCACAGGACTGCTGAACAGGGACCTCCCAAAAACCCTGAGAACATGATTTGCTTCTCCTTATATTCCCTTTTTCCCCCTCAACCTTTTCCAAGTTCTATCCCTTTACCACCTTATTTCATCCTGGAAAAAAATCTGTCCCTGTCTACCCCTAACCCATTTTTCCTGGTTTTGTTAACTTTACAAATTTATTTGGTATTTATGAGAGATTGTCCTGGAAATATGGTCCATTATTCATGAATTCTGTTAAGGTCATACCACCCTGCCCTTGTTTTTTAAATCTGCAGTGTTTTGCATGTTCACATTACTACCTTTTAGAGATAATAGAGTCTGGGTTTAGCCATCCACACGCACACCTTAACGTTTCCAATAGAGTGAGGTATTGTTAATGATGCCTGTGATTTTCCAGTGCCTATTTCTTGCCTTCTTTGAAGATGGGTGTGATATTTGCCTTTTCCAGTCATCAAGGAGCAATCCTGATCTCCCCAGCCATTCAAAGGTGATAGAGAGCAGCCTCACAATGGTATCATCCAGCTTTCTTACTACCCCTGGTTGCATCTTGCCAGATTTCATCAGGAGTTGTGATATTTATTTTAATATTAGGAATTTATATTTCAGTCCATTACTATGCAAGATTAATATTCAAAGAAAAACAGACACCACACTAGTTTTTAACAAAATTGGTAAATTCTTTGGCATTTTCTCTTTTCCACAAGAGGAGTATAGCTTGCTTTTTTTTGTTTGTTTGTTTGTTTTTTGTTTTTTAGTCAGGACAAGAGTAACAGGATTCTGAATTTAAATCTGATTTCACAAGCTTTTTATTTTTTAAATGCACTGCAAAGAAATAGATGAAAAGACCTTTGAGGTTATATTACAGTGACTCCAGCAGCTGATCTGGATGGTATCCATAAAGTGGGTAGTTTTCCTGCAAAGAGTGGAAGAAAATACAGGAAGAGAGTCATGTAATGGTGCTCTGAAAATCTCTGCAATGTTAATGACAAGTATTTTGGAGCCTTATAAAATTCAACTACAGGGGTAGTAAGTAGGATGTTAATTTTCTTCACTAGTGAAACAACTAGGCTAAAAGAAATTAAACAGTATATTATAGGAATATAGAATTAGATAAATTTGGAAGGAAATAAATATTTGTGTAAGGTTAAAGATTTCTTTTTAATTGGAACTCCATAGCTAAAAATGCATTTTTAATTTATTTAACATTTAAAAGGCCATGACTCTGAGAACGATCATTTAAAACATCATATTAGCAAAACCTTAACAGTGCAACTGAATGTGGTTTTCCTATATAAACCATGTGCGTAATAACACTATGCCCCAACATTTACCTTTCAAATAACTATGTATGAAGACCCCAAAGTGAACTGAGATGAAGTTTAAGCAATCTTGACATCAGTTAAAATTCACTTCTAATAATGTTTTCAAAAGAGCATGAAAATTGAGTTTATGAAAACACTTCTATGCCATCACTTTTGTGGAAGACAGGTTAGTTTTGTGGGTAAGAGGATGCTGTTTTAGGTTTTTTTTCCACTTTTTGAGTATTCTTTTTGTTTATTGGCCAGGTTTTGTTCAAAATTATTAGAGAAAAGCTAAATGTAAATAATCAAGTTACAGCAATCAACAGTCACACTAGCATTGCAGCAGCTGGAAAAACAGTTGTGATTTTTTACAGCCTGACTTTAGAGGTCCTTATTTTCTGTTAATTGGCACTTACTGCTGCTTTATTTGTTTCCTAGTCTTAAATTTGTGTTTGGATGTATTTAAATCCACAGGCAGACAAGGAAGAAAAGCAAAAAAAAAAAAAGGGGGGGGGGGCATTTTTTTAGATGTAAATAAGCAAACTGCAAACTGGTTATGATTTTTTCCTTTGATCTAGTGTTGTGCAACATGAAGTAACAATTTCAATCTGCTTGAATTTTAAAACTATTTTGATCCTAGATAATGTCTTGTGCATAAGAATATCTTATTAAAAAAATAAAAAAATAAAAAAATAAAAAAAGGAAGGAAGGAAATAAAGACAAAGAAAGACACTATTTCCATAAGGAACATATTGACCATAACATAGTAGACAATAGCAATACCAGCTTCACCACAAGATTCTGCGTTTTTTTCCTACCAATAGTACATTAGAAACGCATTAATAGCAACAAAGATGATTTATGAACAGAATGTTCCCATCATATCACTTTTTCTCCTTTTTACTTTGCTTTTCATCCTGAAACCTTTGTTTTTCATTAGCACTTACCATACTTATGAAGAATAATTTCTTTGTTCCTTACACTATTGTTACTTTGCTCTTCATGATACATTCACTCAGTCCAAAAACATATTTTGACCCTTTCAATAAAATTCCTCCATTTCCAGTTTTTATTTACCTCTCCCAGAAAAATCTACTTTCTTTTTTTTCTTTCCCTAGCAAGTGTCTAATTAGTCAACAGCTCTTGCTTCTTTGCTGTTTGCCTTGTTTCTCAGAGCTGTTCCCTCCACCTTCTAACGGGGAGCTTTGGCAATGCTGCGCGCTTTCAGCTCCCACTGAGGGATCGGCATCCCGGTAAGGATGGAGGTGCAGGACTGCATGGTCAGACCAGGTACGGCAAAAGCTCTGATGCAGGTTCCCATGGCACTTCTTGATGAGAGACAAAAAAGAATTAGCAGTTCCTCGTTGGGTTACTTATCCCGTACATGACAAAAGATACATTAATTCTAATTTCTTGCAGTAACAGTGTTACAAGTGCTAGCATTTTAGAAAAGCAAAAATGCGATTCATTCAGTTGTGTTCAGACAACATGACTAAAGCACATAAGCTACTGGACAGGAATGTTTTGTAAAATGCCAGACTACAGGAGTTATCTCCCCATGATTCATATTCAGTGAACTGGAATAGTGCACAGACCAGAAAGGTGAAGCATCATAATTTATTGTAACTTCATGTTTTTCTCTCTGAAATTGAACTCTGCCTTGGAAGCGATGCCTGAAAGGAGGATGGGTTTGGGGCTTGGCCTGGTGTTGCAGGTACTAATGGATTAACCACAATCTCAGGTGCAAGACAGCAGCTTTAGCCCCTGCAAGGTTAAGTAATCTCCCGGTCCCAGTCCATGTGTGCCATGAATTCTGTGAAAGGGCAGTCCAGGGATAGTAACTCACAGGAAAAATAATATTTTTTTACTTTTTTTTTAGTGACTATGTAAAATTACCAATAGTCTTCCAAGCCATCTGTTTTAAATTTTGATAATATGTAATATTTCTATAGTGACATACATCAACAGTGAACTGCATCACCACTGTACACAATATATTTATTCCAGTTAAAGTTCATTAGTATTCACAGGGATCCTCTGCCTCTGTGATACTAGCAGAAAATGTCAAATTGTTCTTAGAATTTACAAGAAGAAATAAAATTCATGAGCTGAGACAATGAAAATCCCAAAGAAATGATGGCTACCATATTTTGTACTCATTTTGGCATATGATTTCTTTATGTCTACAGAAATGAAGGCTAGTCACCTAACCTTTCATCGAGTCAGCATTTTCTGAGATGGAAAGACATGAAAAGTGCTTACTAATGATTGCTTGGCACCCATCCTAATATATCTAGAATGAGAACAGCAAGGAAAAAAATTACAGCAAGTTCTATAATATAGCATTCAAATCCCAGTTTATTCACTCCAGTAAAGCTTCTTTCAGACTACATGCCATTATGCTCTTGACATCTTGGTAAGAAGAGAATGTCTTAGTGTCCTTCAAAAATCTAGAAATTTAATTTGGATTTTTTTTTTTTTTAATAAAGTAACGGGAAAGAGAGAAAGGTATCAAATCTATGTAAAAAGACAGAAAATAGATACTTCACTGAGACGTCTTGTGCTTAATTTGAATTCAAGCTAAATGCCTATCTATTGCAAGATGCAATTTCCTAATTCCAAAATCTGTTGCTGAAGTCAGCATTGATAGATAGAGAAGAACCAATTATGGAACAAAAATGCACTGGTTGCTTAGGTACAAATGGTCACAAGCTGCTCTTATTTAGTATACTTGCTGCTCATAAAGACCAGTTTTAGAAATCCTGAAAGCAGACATGAGCAAGCTCAATTTGGAGAGGAGCTGAAATGGGCAAATATGAACATGATCAGGAACAATTAAAATATTTTAATTATGGCCAAAAGAGAAATAATCATGAAAAGAAACTGGTCTGCTTAAAAACACACCACAGAAAACTTACAGTATGAGAAAGCTGTAGGCAACTGAAACAATAGAATATGTAGAAAAATTAAATTAGATTAGATTTATGAGTACTTTAAGTATAGAAAACAAAGAGAATTTTAAAGAAGGGTATCAATGCATTGCTGGGAAGAAACATGAAGTGTTTGTTGCTTTTGTTTCAATACAGATGTATCTGTAAGGATTTTTTCTCCTGTATTTGGAAATTGCCAGATACATTCACGTCACAGAATGATGATGACATGATTTCCATTCCAGAATTCATTACAGAGCTATAAAATAAGTTAACTTTAAATCCAGAAAATTAATTTTAATCACAGAGTTTCTAAAGAACTAGAAGTGATGTTCTCCAGCAAGATTCTTAGTTGCTAACATTTGGAGAGTTACCTTCGGTAAGTCTTGAACTGGAGTAAGAGTTTCAAAAGGGTAGAATTTTCACAGGGACAAATTGTTCCATTCACATGGTTTAAACCAAACCCGTATTGAAGCAGTTTATTGATTTATTAACAACACAAAATTAAATGGAACTCATGACCCATATTGATAACAAGAGATCAACCTCAATGCTAGGCACTTGCAAAATTTTAATAAATGCTTCCAAAATTTCTAATTCTCTTTCTAGAACTAATCCCAGCAAAGCACATCTCTGCTGTGGAAGATGTGTGCCCCAATTGACACCCACATCTCCCAAGGATGGGTGACAGCCCTCGGGATGTGACCCTGCTCCCCCAGAGTGCAGGTCCCCAGGTGTCCCCATGCTGGCTGTGTGTGAGCTGGAGCAGTGGTTGGGGGTGCCCATGGCCATGGGGCAATATCTGGCAGTGTCACAGCAGCCCCCCTGCTGCCCCACTCCCCTCTTCTCTCAATAGAAATCCTTGTGTTTCACCTGCATTTCTGTTTAGCTGATTTTTGGGGTTTTTTTTTTGCGGTTTTTTTTTGTTTTGGTTTTTTTTTGTTGTTGTTCAAAAGTCTCCTGATAATTCCCCTGCTATTGTTTAATTTTGCAAATGGTTGTCTTCCTCTTTACCTAGATCAGTTTGGGACAAATGCCATCTGAGGCAGTTTAGATATTCCACTCAACCACATTGCTGTGGTATAACCCAGCAGGCAGCTAAAACAACCACACAGCCATTCACTTGCTTCCCCCCACGCAACAGTGGGATGGGCAGAGAATCGAAAAAACCTGAAACACGTGGGTTGAGATAAAAACAGTTTAATAGGACG
>VXBL01001487.1:0-15734 GCA_013400195.1 Aramus guarauna | reverse complement strand
GAGGATCTTGAACTCCTCCATTTTGTGGTCACTATAACCAAGGCTGTCCTTGAGCTTCACATTCCCTGCCAGGCTCTCCTTGTTGGTGAGAACAAGGTCCAGCATGACACCTCTCCTTGTGGGCTCCTCTACCACTTGGAGGAGAAAGTTGTCATTAACACATTCCAGGAACTTCCTGGATTGCTTGTGCTCTGCTATGTTGTCCCTCCAACAGATGTCGGGATGGTTGAAGTGCCCCATAAGGACCAGGGCTTGTGAACGCATAGTTCTGTGCTTCCCATTAACAAATCTTTTGAAAACTTTACCTCTATATTTCAGTTAAATAGCAATAGTTGTCTCAATAACATCAGTTTTAAAGGTAGTAATTTGTCTTTTCAGAACAGTATGTGGGATCAAAATTGGATTTGAAATTGCATCATCCAGTTTCTCAAATCTTTGATTACATTTCTTAATTTTTTTTTTTTTATTATTTTTTATGTTAGAAAAACACATACTTATCTTGATAATTCCAGTTAATAGAACTTTTAAATTGTGTATCATCCCACTATTTCAGCCATCATAGCACTTAAGAAAGCTTTTTTTCTTTCTCAGGTAAAATGTAAGATTTGCAAGAGATTTTATTCCATTGTTGTTTGGTCCTTGTTACTCCTCGAGGAGCATAGGGCTGCAACAACACTATGCCACCGAACCCGGTGGGATAGTGTTGTTGCAATTTCTGTAACAGATTTTGTTTTTTACATGATTGGGTTGTTAGCCCAAAACTTTATTCCATTGTAATGTATGTTAAATACCTTTTGAGGCGTGGGGGAACATTTTATAGGAAATACCAGTAGTATTCCTTTCTGTTCTTCCTTCTTTTTTTCCTCAAAGGGTATGGTCATTCCGAGTTCAGATCACTTAGATCAGTTAAGGCTAAACAGTTGCCATGTAAACAGAGCAGTGTGCAGATCTGCAGCCATTTGGTCTGTGTCTTTGAAGATCAAGTGTTGTACAGAAGGCTATTTCGAGCCAACTTAAGTGGGTTGCTTTTTAATGTGAAGTGGTTGTGCTTCCTCATTTAAAGGCACTTATAAAACTACATAGTATCTTCAGTTTTGTTTTGAAGTTTGTTGTCAAATGCCTCTTTGTTGTACTGACACTAACTGAATCATGCTATTAATTTGGGCGGTTAGCTAGCTAGTTTAGCTGGATTCCTAATTGCCCCTTAGAAAACAAGTTTTGTAAGTGCCACAGATAATTTTTGAAAGAAAAGTTGAGTCTGCAGCATGAAATTAAAGTGTATTTATTTTTTCTGTGAAGTTATTGAGTCATTGCTCATCTTTGAGATCATTTTTATGCTAAATTATCTGTTTATCTGTAAGATATGAAAATCTGGCAGATAATGTTATTTAAAGTGACAATGGAATGTTTTCCGGGTCACTGCTATTAGTCATCTGTAATACTACTGCTAATGTCATTTCTGAGATCCTTTCGTAGAAGATTATTAAAGTGTATTGTTAGTGGTTCTTCACTGTGACATACTAACTTCAAATGGACTGAATGATGGTATGTGTATGTTAGTATATATTTTTATGCTCTTAGTAACAAAGTTCAAGTGGGAAACATTCAGTTTCTAAATAGTTCATTAGTTAATAGTAATCATTCTGGTTTTTGTATTAATTTAAGTTACCCTAGACTCTCTAGGCCTATGTTAGAAATATACTAATGTGCTTGATCATGTCTAATTTTACTTTATAGCATCAGTTCATGCATGGTAGGTTAATTCAGCAAAGTAACAGAAGCTAGGATTGTAATATATGGTTGTAGCCTTACTGATACTGGAACTGAAGTACTTCTGCCTGTCTTTTGTGCACCTTTAAATGGGTCTTTGTTAGTTGGGGTTTTTTTTAAGGTAAATATTTTGCTTTGTTATGGTTGTATTGTTGGTTCTTCATCTTACTGAGACCATTCCTAGAAGTGTTTTCAGCAGTAGTAGACTAGAGTGAAACTGTGCATTTGTGATTCTAGAGAAGCATGACTGATGCTGTTTTTTGGACTACCAATACCCTTTGTTTCACTTATGCTTTCAGAGGTCACAACTGTTTCCAGAAAGATGAACTTCGTTTTCCTCCCATCTAAACTAGGCCATGCAACAGGCAGTTCTACTTGATTGTATCTGGCTGTGTATTTGGTGGATGTGTCTGGTCTATGTATGTGGGAAGGACTGAATTCTTTTTCTTCTTGATCCCTATCTTTTTCATAGACGTTAACCAGGGCCAGGCAGGACAGTCTGCTCTCTGGTGCGAAGGTTTCTACAAAGTTTGTGTCAAAGTTTCTTAGAGAAAACAGTATTCTTTAGTAAAAAAACACCTTAGGACAAATGCTGTCTTGAAAAGAACAACTCCTCCTGCTAAAGGAAACCACTGTCAAGAAATACTATTTGATTTTGAAGTCAGTTTGAAGAATTTCATGAAAGAATCACCAAACAGGTGGTTACAGCTTCTCTGCTTCCTGTTTTATAAGCATATAAGCACGTTGGGAAACCCTGAAATAAGCTTTGTTCTTTGTAACCATATGGCAGTGCATTNAAAAAAAAAAAAAGACAAACCTGTCATAAACCAGAAGGTTCTTGGGTTTTATGAGTTGTTCAAATCTTGCAGATGTTCTTTTAACAATTGCCAGAAGAGGTTCCAAAGAGAGCAGAAGAGAGTTGTTGACAAAGGCTGATAGCAACCATCCATGAATCTTGAACCAGAATAGCAACGCTTTTTTTGCTGATCTGCCTGCCTCTCCACAATGGACTTCCTCTATCAGTGATAGAAGGGCAGACTATAAAACCATGCTTAGATACAGTTTTGTTCCTGTGAAAATGTTTTAATTGCTCCTAGCTTTTTTTATCCATCAGAAGGGAAAGATGGATTTTTTCAATCTATTGTTGAAAAATAACATTAATAACTAGATTATTAATGTAGGAAGGATTTTTAGATATCTACTTTAATGTTTTCCGGTTCAAATGAAGAACGTGTACATGCTTGAGTTTGATCCCTTTTTTTTGAATCTGCCTTCCAAAAAGATAGAGATGAATTGAATAGGCACTCCTGGGAAAGAAGTGTGAAGGAGAATGCCATGTGAAAACTCCATAGAAGCTAGAGTTGGGCGCTGTGTTTGATACTTGAGCAAGAGTCATAAATTTTTTCATGTGCTTTTTTAGGAAGAGAGAAGCAAATGGGAGTTCTCACAAATACCTGTGCAAACTGTCACCTGTTCTTTACAACAGTCAGGAATGCTAAGCTGTATGGGTTGCTTCCCATACAGAAAGGAGCATATACCTGACTTGTCATTTCTTGAGTAAACTGAAGACAAAGGCTTCTGTTTCTCATCAGCTGTTGTTACTAAACCATAAGCACAGGTCTAAGCATCTCTTTAGAAAAGTTCATTTTAAGTCCAGATCATGGAAGAGAAATCCTGAATAATTAGGATGATTTGGTGGACAAGTTGAGCAATTTTTTTTACCCTTACATTTTCATGAATCTTATTGAGCCAGTACTTTCCATGCAAACACCTTATCTTTCCACTCTGCTTCTCAATGTTACACCTGGATATTTCACAAGAAGCAATGAAATTATCTGCACAGTAAGGTAGCTGGTGAGACGAGTGGGATCATACTATTTCCCCTTACCAGTAAGTATAGACAATGATGACAACAGATATTAAGATATTTGTAAAAAAAAAAAATCGACTAACCCAGGGTGTCTAGTTTAAGATGCCTGACTCACTATCTTATGATTTGTTAAAGTACAGTTCCTGCCTATTTCTGTCACTGAATGTTTAGTGCTGCTGCCATGCCCAATGATACAAAACTAAGCTTAAGCCACCTGGTTAAAACTCCACTGGCTTACCTGTCATCACAAAAATTAAGTTCAATATCCAAAATTCCTTCAGTTATATTGAGCAAAATTTAAGTAATTAGATTCTTGCAATCTTGGACATGTCTCCTTTTGTTATTGGACTGCAGGTTTGGTTTTTTTTGCAGTGGTTCCTATTTTAGTGAAACTGTAAGAACGCTCAGCCTGATGTAGGCATACAGCATGGAAAATGGCTTAAGTTCGGCAAAATTCCGAAGCTCTGTGCTTACCGAGTTACGTTAGGAACCACAAAGCAAACCTCAATAGGCAAGGGTATTAACTCTAGTTACAAATGCATGAGATGTAACTGCTACATTAAGAGGAGGTGTTTTACAGATGTTTTCTGCGGGCTCTTACATTATTTGGCCAGAACCGTATTTTTGTGCAATGTTGCTTGGGCAAGCATTTGCTGCTACTTTGTAGCTAGTAGATCTCTTGATACTTTAATGGATCAGTTAGCACTGTCAGCTGCCCTGACTAGATAGCCAGTTAAACATCATCCTGGCAGATTCTGTGAGATGAGTAAGGGAGAGGCCTCTGGAATAGCTCCATTTGTCATGCAGGAAAGCTGGCAGGAACTGAGAGAGAGAATATTTGGTTTAAAGTCAAAACAAACATTTTGAGAGAACCAGAGCTGTCTTGCTGACTCAAGAATTTGCAAAGGGNTTTTTTTTTTTTTTATGGCAGTAAGTGTTCTTGTGCTATAAGAGTGAAAACCAAATACCATCTACACTCTTAGGTCTAGAGAATGTCTGAGTTATCCCCTCTTCCGCTGAGTACTCTGAGATACAACTGAATCGGGCCACACAAAGAAGGACACTAGGGAGCTTAAATACACTAAAGAAGAATGGCTGACTGAATTGATATCAGGAAAGGGGTTAGTGCCTTGTCTTAAGGCTCTGAAGAGACATGAGGGAGATCAGCAAACCTGATCAACAGAATTGCTCTGCTTAGTCCAGTCACTTTGAGCGTGTCATATAGATGACAGTTCCACTAGCAGATAGGAAAGAAAAATGGCAGTAGCACAGACGCGCAGGAATAAAAACTGGAAAAGTTACTATTATTGGAATAAATAGAATGATGGAATTAACAAAAATTACTAATATTTTTAAGATATATTGTAACTTTAGGAATTGACAAATGTATGTCTGGCACTAGCATAATTTCAGGTATTTCTGGTGATTTCAGGTAGTAAGCTCAACAAATGGAGAACTGAACACAGATGACCCGACTGCAGGCCGTTCAAATGCACCTATCACAGCTCCTGCAGAAGTAGAAGTAATGGATGAAACTAAGTATGTCCATTTTTTTATATTCTTTGGATCGTGTGTGCTCAGCTACTTCGAAAATTTTCTTGTACAGTTACTAAAAAAATACTGAGTAGCCACTGGTGAGGTGCAAAACTAGTGCTATACCTAATTTTGTCTTTAAATATTTTCTATAGCTTGTACTTCTTAGGCTAAGCTCTCAGTAACAAAGTTGTATATACTAGAAAAGTGCATGCATTTTTGATATTTCAACTAATTTTGTTATATTTATTTTAAGATAGTGTTTTGACTACTAAAAGTTGTGTATGAAAGATGTAAAATTCTTCCTCTGTGCAGTATTCTGATTGTCTTTTTTTTCCTTACTCTCTTTCTGTATAGCTGCCAGAAAGTGTTGAACATGTGGTGAGTTTTATAGCACAGGCAGGCAGAAATAGCCTCAGGGGCTTTGTTCTTGTTATTTGGTTTGAAACTAATTTCAGACAGCTTTAAAATAACAAGTCTATTTGGAAATCACAAAACATGTTTTAAGATTGTGAAACAATTAACTGTTTTTACAAACAAACAGCCACCTTCAGGAGCTATTTTGCCTGCTTTAAATCTTGCTTGCTTTTAAGTTGTGTAGCCTGTGGTGTATATACTTTATTTAATCCTTTTTAGTGGGCAGTAGAATATATTTTCTTACTCGCTCTCCTGTTCTAGAGGGCAAAACATTATTTCCTGATGTTGCAGCATTCAGCTAGTATTTTAACATCTAGAAAATAACTCACTTACATGAACAAGTAATAAATGCTAGCAAATGTTTGAACTTTGTCCATTATCCCTGTAAATATAGTATTTGCCAGAATATTAGTCTTTGACAACCTGCTAACTAATTACTAAAACATAACTTCAGGGTTCCTTAAAGTTACAGTGTAATGAAAGAAGAAAATATTAAGATTTGTTAACATGGAATGGACAACTAATATATAGATTTGAGTAGTAAAGTCAGACTTGCAAAATAGTGCAGAAAAATATTCTTGATAGCTAAAGGCAGTATAACTTTCAACATGTTTTCTTTTATAATTGTTCTTGGAATAGGATTTGGGGTATGGATCTTAAAAAATAGAGGCACTCAAGTATGAAGAATATATTAGTAGCACAAAAATCCATCAAGCATTCCATAATAGCAATAGGCATTTCTCAAAGTGCAAATTTTTCTTGAAGTGATTGTTCTACATGTCCTGATTTTGGTATGTAATATGTACGTGCATGTGTAGTTAAAAATTGTGAATGGAGGTTTCTGTTGTGCCACACTTGTGCACTAGCTTTCTGTGGGTGCTGAGAAGACCAGTTCTTTATCTGCCATCTTTGCAGAGTACTGTATTATTATTTTTCTGGCAAGAATTCAGTTTTCTTATATATATTTAAAACAAACAAACAAAGACCCAAAGAGCAAGGACGTTGTTAGGCTGGACATAAAGAAATTCTCTATCCCTTCCCTTTTGATAAGTGCACTGATAACCTTCCTTGTGCCCAGTTTATGTACAGACAGGAATAGATTAAATTTCTAAAGTTTTGAGTAGTGCTTAGCACAATTAAACCTATGCTTAGTTATCTCAGAAAGTAAGAAAATTCTCAGAAGCCAAGATCTTGCAGCTGCTTTAAAAGTGTAGAAGTTCATTTCCTCTGATATGAATAATTGATGGACAAATATGCTATCCTTGACCTTTTTGGCCTAGTCTTTACTGGTTTTGTTACAGAAGAAATAACTAGTTTCATTATCCTACTCTTGAGATTAATATTTTTCAATATGAAACACACAAATCAGTTTTCCAGTGGTATTTATTTAAATTAATTCATTACTTTTTGGGGTGTAGAAGTTGTTTTATATTTTGGCAGTAATAAAGCAACACATACCCCCACATCCTTGTCCCCAGCATTGCTGTCAGACATCAATGTATATTTATAAATCTTTTCTGAATAAAAGTACTCTAAAGATATAGGTAATTCTACATTTTAGCATGATAATTCCAAGCTTAATATCAAAAGGTGTTGTGAGACACTTAAACATCCATCTACAGATTTTACACCGCTGGAGAGTGTAAGGAAATGCAAATATCAGTATCTTTTATGTCTGTGATGTAGACATCTTTGTTTTTAGAAGACATTGTTCTATCCGAAGACTTTCACTTTGTGCCTCTTTCGTAATTTTTTTCTCTATCTGAAAATATGAACAAAGTTAACCTCTCCTGCTGATATCTTCTGTTTGTAACATTTCCTCTGAGGAGACAACCTTGAGTGTTTTTAGAAACATTTAATTCTTTATTCTAGATGTTTTCATAGTTTTAGAAGTTTAGCGTGACTATATCTGGTTTAAAAGATTGAAGGAAGGTTGCCCTATCGTGTGGATTTTTAACTATCAACATAAATATTGTTTAGCTGAATATTAGATCTTCTGTTACTATTCCAGTGGGAAGCTGTAAATCAGAAAGGATAAGGATTTTTTCCAGTAAGCATTTTATTGTTTTGGGATGTTCACCCAACACTTCTGTTTCTTGATATGCATTTATGTACTCACATGCAGCATATTTTCTAAATCTTATGCCTTGTCATCTTCATGCTACTCAGGTGTTGCTGTGCAGCAAGCATGGTTTAGCATGGGTTTTGGGGTTTTTTGGTATAGTTTGGCGGGGGGAGTGGGATTTGAGGGGACACTGTTTTTTAAAGAAAAGTAGCTTTCAGTCCTATTTCAGTGGTTTCTTAATGGAGTTGTAAAGCAAGGAGAAAACTAACCTGAGGGCTGTTCTGCCCTGGCACCTGTAGATCTTGTCTTCCACAGATGGTCTTCCAGTTATCACTAGGCAATTAGCCTTTCTTTCCTTAAGCTTTTGCTAGCCATCAAAACAGTTGCTTCTATGAAGCATGTGTAATTTGGATAACCAAATGGCTCTGCCACAGGAGGACAGAGAAAGGCAAACAGGAAAAGATTATATGATTTGTTCTTTTTGCATCTTGCATTCTTTTTGCGACTTTAAGCACCTGTTAATAATCCTGCAGTAAAGTGCTGCCACATGGTAGGTGACAAATATAAAAATACAGCTATCTAAACACAAATGAGAACTGAAGTTGCTTTAGCATGTTGTGCCAAGGGACTTCTCAAGTGATAGAGGGAAGGGTATTTGATAAAGGTATGATAATGTTTTAAATAGAACAAGAAATGTTTGTAACCATAATATGGAGATTGCTACCTTAGATCGTATCTCAAATGTCACTTTACATTGTACAGGCAAAGTTAGTTGTTTCTTGAGTTTCATATACCCTTATTATACTGCCTACTATAGAAATGTTGTATACCCTACACAGAAAGAGGTTAGCAGTCATTAAATGCTTTCTTTAAAAAGAAAAAAGTTCCTTTCCTAGAATTAGAAATTTTCAAAGTGTCTCTATTCTTACGTATTTTGTATGCATATTGAATAATATGATAAATTTGTGGTTTAGTACTCATTAATAATGCCCTTATCTGTAGCTTTAAATATGGCTTCAAGCAATGTAATAAATATATATATAAAGTGATAATGACACCCTCTAGTGACAGTATTCTTAAGAACATGTCTGTGAGATTATGCATTATGGATCTCTAATTTCAGAGTTACATTTCTTTCATAAAATTTATTATCAGGCAGTGTAGTCTGACCTGTCTTATTCCCATGTAAATGTGCATATATTTAAAAATGACATTTATTTGGCCTTGGAAATTTTGACAGGTCTAGCACTTCTGAGCTGATAAACATACATATCAGTAAGTTTCCAAGTCACTCCTGTGGTTTACGGTGTTCTATGGAATTTGCGTTCCTTTAACCCTTCTTAGATTTATATTAATAAAGGATTTATTTTCCACACCAGATAACAGTCTTCAGCATTTAGTGAAATTCCCTGATCTGGAATATATTTGAATAGATTTTGTTTGTTTGTTTGTTTGTTTTTACAAAAAGCACTGTTAATAGAAATTATACTCCAGAAGACCAGGAGATAAAAAAGCAGTGCTTTATGTTGGTTAAAGATAGAACTTTTGAATTCCCCATTGCACGATGCCCTTCTTCTCTGGTTGACAGAGAAGTAGCAAACTAAATAGGCTGTGGAGAAGGTCAGTATGAGATTGGCAGCAAGGATGGGTTAAAGTTTTCTGGGAAGGAAAGCAAGAAAACCTACAGTGTCCTTGAATTGCACAGAGGATCTAAGCAGTCCTAAACATTTACGTGTAATCTGCTGTTCCTTGACACATACTCCATACAAGCAAAATGCGGTTAAACAGTGAAGAGTTAAAATTCTAGATTGTTTTTCTAGAATATAAATTAACTGTCTGCCGCACTTTCATCTTCCTACAGTTGCTTATGTAACCTGTGTTCTGTATATATTAAAATCATGAATCAAGACAAAACTTTTCTGTAAACTTTCTTTGAGGCCTCCTTATCTGAAACTGGTACAACAGTGATTTACCATCACAGTCCAGGGTAGGATTTCCTCATTTATGGGATCATAGGATAATTTGTATTGAAAGGGTGGGAGCACTGTAAAATGCTTTGTTTTGATATGATGTTTGTTGTAGATACATATATAAAACACTTGAGAAAACACTGAGGACAAAGAAGGATTAAACTAAATTGGACTCCACACATCTGCATTCAGCACTTACATGATAATGGATGCTAGTGGTTGTAAACAGATGCTGAGAAAAAGGGTTAGTAGTTATGGAGGAATTTCAGTTGCTGTTAGTGGCTACTAGCCTTCAAAAACAATTATGTCTCTCTTAGAAGTACTTGAAAGTTAATAAATACAGTACGATATTTCTGCTAGCTGTAAAAATATTTATCTATGTAGTTTCCCCTATTTAATTTTGGGCTTCCTCTCCATCAATAACCAATGTTTTTTTTCTGCTGAAAGTTATGTAACTTTTAGAGCAGCTCTGGTCTGCCTCTGCCCACTGCTACTTTTTCAGTGACTGAGCGACAGGGTGCCCTTGGATATTTTGAGAAGGTAACTTCTGTCTCCCCTTACTTTGGATGTTGTTCTCACCCCTTGTAGAACCTTATTTTTAGACCCTTATTCTCCCTGGTTTTTGAATGTTTTCCCCATTTCCCATATTCCAAACTAAATCAGCAGGATTCTTTTTGAATTTTAGTGACATAAAATGACTTACTGATAGGCTATTGATGCAATACATTTATATTTTCACTTCTGTTCTACTTCATAGTTTAAAAAGATTCTTGAGCATATAGCACTGCAAGTGAGAATTCAATAACCAAACTGCAGAACTCCATGGGGCAAGCTCTGTTATGGTAGACAGCTTGTGTGTTCACTTTTGATTACAAATTGTGAATACTAAGTGGAAGCTTTAATTTTAAAGGTAGTGGTCAGGAGCTAGGAGTTGCTTAAAATACGGCAAACATTACATGCAAATGAAAAAGTTTTCTTTGTGTATTTGTTGCTTTCCTCTTTAGTTTCTTTTGAGAAATACTTCCTGGACTTCTGCAGTCCTCCTCTGTATTGTCCATCTCTAACTCCCTCCAATTCTTTTTCCTTTTGTAGTGTTTTTTCAGTTACTTTCAGATTGTCTGTGTTTGCTAAGTGAAATTCGCAGTGTTTGTCAATTTTAGTTTTTCCTTCATGTAGTATGCAATAAAGGAGAAGAATTTCATACTTTAGTATACTTAAAGCTGTGATTTTTCACTCTAGTAATATCCACCACAGCACTGAATCAGAGCATTACATTGTTCACGAACATTTTCCTCTAAAAAATTTTGAGGAATAGCCTTGGGGAAGGTTTTTCCGAGTTCTGGTTGACAAAGGAAGCTCAAATTGTTTTCTTGTATTAGCAACAGTGTCTTAAGTGACAGTTCAGGTGACACAGTCTTAAGCTCAAGCTTGTATTTGACATATTGCCAGTTAATGTGAAAGAGTACTCAGGTAATGGAACATTCCTTATTCTTACAAGTACATTTTTAAGTCAGCCTCTAATGCCCGTGCGTTTGATACCCTCACATAATACTCTAAGCTTAATAGCTATTTTTATTATAGCTTTTTTCATCTGATACTTTTTAAAAAAAAATGTGAACTGTGTCAAAAGGTGTCTCTATTTCAGTTTCTTTCATTAATAAATCAATCACCTGCGATAGAGCTCAATGTGTTACTTCAAGTGAAACAAATACAGTAAACGGAGTTTTGTGATTTTTATATCATATGTCATTCATGTGACACCTGCAGGTGCTGCTGTTTTTTCAAGCGGAGGAAAAGGAAAACCATTCAACGCCACAAATGACTAAAACCAAGCAGAACATGGGAAATTGCTTATTTGTTCAACTGCTGTCTTCTGATCTTAAAAACATAAACAAAAAGCCCCAACCGAACTCCATAATGGCCACGCTTCTCCAAGGACTCCCTTAGAAACGATGTCATGCCTGTGTGCTTTGATTTGATTCTCCTGCATCCATCTTTTGTTTCTTTAATTCATCTATTCCGAAAGCTTTAATGATTTGTCAAATATGAATGCTTCTTTGACCATCAACAAATGGACCAATGAAATGGTACAAATGAACAGTATCTTCAGCAAAACTAAACTTGAAAAGTATTTCTTCTGTCCTAGGAAGTACTAGGAGCAGCATCTTAGCTGAAGACAGATGCCGTAAATCTGGTACCTGAGTTTGTAGTAGTGTATCAAAAGCAGTTCTCTGAAATGCAGAAGAAAAATACAGATGCACAACCATATAGAAAAATAATAAAATCTTCAGATTTCTTTTCTGATACCTGCATTGATTTTTTTTTTTTTTATATTTTCTCCCAGTATTACTGAGGAGAACTGTAGTCAAATTGTATCAGCATTAAACACTGTCTGTGATATTGTGGTACAGTCACTGTCTAGAGATACTGAGGAGTCTGATTTAACTGTTGATGGTTGTCTAAATGCGGGCGATACTACTGAACAGAAAGCATTTCCAGTAGCCTCTGGATTTGAAGACCTGCTTTTGTTATGTCTACAGTGGAATTGCAGTACAGTAGAAATGACAAGAGTGTTTGTATGAAGAATACAGAATTTTGTATAAGTTGTGTTTCCGGTAATATTAGTAGGATTGAAATACCTTCAAAAGAGGATCTACAGAGGAATTATAGAAGAATAAATAAATGTGGATTTGGTTAAAGTGGAATTAGTGTTAAAGCCTATATGCTCACAATGGTAATTAATGGTTGACAGTATCTTTAACTTGAAAATATGGATGTGCCATGTAATGTTAGAGATCTGTTTGTAAATTATTTTATTCTTTGATTTAGAGAACAAATGCAGTGGAAGTGGGTTAGACTTCTGCCCTCTCTGCTTATTAGCCCACAGCACCCAAAATTTCCTGAGATTTTTTTTTTTTTCCTGGAAATGTCTTGTCTTTCAGTGTAATGTCACTGCTATAGTAGGATGGCAAGGATGTGCCAGGTACTTCTCTGCAGTCCAATGAAGTGCCTGCAGTGTGAACAAACCAGCAGTTCTGTAGACAAGGCAGCCCGTTTCTTATTTTCTTCTTCAGAAAATACATGCTTCTTTTAAAGCCATAATGAGAGGGGTGTGCTTTTGTCATGTTAAGCAGACAGTTATTTGAGGAAGGGTTGTGAAAGATGGAAGTGACTAGACAGACTTGTTGACCAAAACTCAGATTATATCCATTTTTTATAATTCTTCTAGAGCTACTTAGCATTTTTTTCTATCCACACATGCCTTTTGGCATACATATTTATTTTTAATCTGTTTTGCCAGTAGCATTTAAAATGTATATTAAAATAAATGCAAACCCTTGAATTCATTATTGCATTTACAAGGATTTTAATTGTATTTTGTAATTTATTTTTTCTTAACAGCCAGAAGTGTATTTTATTGTTTTAATTATGTGCTTATATGTATACTTTGATCTTTGTCATTATTACTGTTCATGATCTTAAGTTTTTGTTTTAAAAAAACTGAACTTGGCCTACAAAAACATACTGTGTAATAGATTGCAGGTTTCCACTCCACCAGTTGGTGTCATTGATCATCTCAAAGTCATGAATTTACTACTTTATTTTTATTTGAGCTGAAAAGGTAGGAAGTGACTTGACCATTCTGGTATGAAAACACTTTGTAGTACTTGACCAAATTTGTTACTTTGCAATACTTGTAATTACATGTGGTATGGTAGTTTTCACATGCCTGATAACGGTTTGTTCTCAGAGGTTTTTGACCTGTACATTGTTCATATGATCTGAATTCCATACACATAACAAAAAAGTGTGTATATTATGGATTTCAAATATTTGAATATATAAAAGCTGTTTATTTGCTGAAATGACCAGTAGCTAGGCACTTGCTTTTCAGCAATATTTTTTTAAGTGCTGGATTTTAATGCTGAAGAGGTTTTTCTTCCAGCAAAGCAAAGTGGTCAGTACTAATGCAGGTATGTTCAGGTTATGCCAAGATGGTTTGCATTTATATCTTTTTTTCTGTCAACTGATGAAGTGAACATTGGCTGGATGTCTAAAAATGAAATACATCCCTGTTTAAATGTAAGACAAAAAAATAAAGATAGTTTTTTAAAACTTGCCTTTTTTTTCCCCCTTTCCTACAGCCTTGGATGAAATAACGGAAACTGAAAGAATTGCTACCTGAAATGCTACCTCAACATTGCAGTTAGTTATGTTTGCTTAGTTAACAGGTGTTACTGTTATATGCTTTAATACACCTAATGATAACAATAGAGTGAAGAAGCTTCAATGGGTGCATGTTTGTGACTAGGAAATCTACTCAGGGTCTCCATGGATTAAAGTCTATGCTGTCTGTGCCTCCTAGAATAAAAGCCATTACAGATACTGTGACATATGCAAAGAATGTGTCTTTGATTTTGCCAGGTAGTTATCTAGAAAAGGAAGACTTAGAGTTCTTCAGTCACAAACTTTTGTTTGGCAGACGTGATTGTTCCTAGCTGTAGAGCATTTGATGTGATATAAAAAGGGGCAGAACAATGTTAACAGGCAAAATTGGTTGCTAGACTTCTAGTTAAGATTCCTAGCACTTTGCTTCTTAAGCAGGTATTTTCATTTGCTTGTGCTCGTACAAATTTACAGAACTATTGCAAGAAAAACATTTTTTCTAGTTCATGTTTTCTTTTTACTCAAAATTTTTCTCAGAACTTGGAATTTTCTCAGAGGCTTGGAATTTTAACACCTGAGTGCTTAAAAATACACTCCCAAAGCTTTTCAGTAGCTTTTTTTTTTTTTAAGGATATTTCAAACATGAAGATTGCAGAATGGGTTATGTCAGAGTTAAGCCACTGTAGAGCTTCATTTATTTTCTTATCAAAGTAAATAGTATATTTTAAAAGAATATCATCTTCTTTAAGTATTCAAGATGAATGACAGTAACTGAGTTAGTATAGTTTTAAGGATGTATTCAATTCTCAGAGGCTCAATTTTTATTTTTCTTCTAAGATAGGCTGTTCCATATCTTATTACCACATGTATTTGAGCCTTAGTCAAAATACAGATTTACTGAATATTTGTGGGGCTTCCTATTGTGACACATACTATAATATGGGGTATTTAAGATACTTATTTCTGTCTTCACACAACTTGCCTCTGAAATATTATCCTGTTGTCATTAAAGACGAACAAATCTAAAAGTTCTATGTAAAAAAAAAAAAAAAATCCAAAACAACAAAACCAATCCACTAACTTCACTGACTAGTTTGAGATGCAAGATATTTTTCAGACTACACTTCTATTTTCTTGTGTACTGAAGAGCACCTAAGTGTTTAGCTAATCCTTAGGTTTTGAAATTGACAACCAAAAATATGGAACACCAAAAAACTCCTTTGTAAAGTTTTTAGTGGTTAGGCTACTGTCATGTTTGTGGCAGAGACTAGTATTTAATTTTTAGAAAGGCATTTTGTAAACTGCAGATCTGTGCCTCGGTGCTCTGAGCTGTCCTCTTGCCTGGATTGTCATTGATATGTGGTCTTTGGTGATAATCAAATACAATACTCATAAAAACTTAAAGCACTAGAGGACAGAGTGAATGATAGGTAAGCAGGGATCCCCTGAGTTGTGATCATTGTACCTGACCGGTTTTTTATGTTGATCCATAAACTGCATTTTGCTTCCTTCTGAAAAAGCTCGAGAATTAATTTAAGACTTAATTGAGGATTTGTAAATCCTGGATTGTGTCTAACTACTTTTAAATCCAGACATTGGAAAATGACCTTAAGTTCATGACATTGAACTGAAAATACGGTGCTGATAGTTTTATGCCTTATTATTAGTGAGTAGAGGGCTGAACCTTCTAGATCTTTCAGGAGCATTTGAGAATATTGAATGAGTGCTGCAGTGGTTGGCTATAAACTCTTCAGAAGGGGAAGGAGAAGGGCAAGGAAGGAGAGGCAGTGAGATAGCCCTGTATGTTAGGGAGTGTTTTGACTGGAGCTTGACAATGGTGATAAAAGGGTTGAGTTTTTATGGGTAAGACTCAAGGGAAAGGCCAACAAGGCAGATATCATAGTGAGATGCTTTTTTTTGACCTTGACAGGCTTGAGGGGTG
>VXBL01001460.1:427361-454087 GCA_013400195.1 Aramus guarauna | reverse complement strand
TTTAATCCACTCAGGAAAAAAAAAAAAAAAAAAAAAAGAAAAAAAACCCGCACCAAACAAAAAAAGCCCCCCAAAAGCCCAAAACCAAACCAACAACTCACGCGTTGGCTTTTACACCTCCCCTCACAGCGCGCTAACGAAGCCCAACACGACTAGCGTCCCCTGCATTGCAAACAGCCCGAGCTGAAGGCACGGGGGAAGGGAAGGGAAGGGAAGGGAAGGGGCCCTGCCCTTCCACACCAACCCACCTACTGCGGCCAGGACGGCCCCGGCAGCCACCCCTCACAGGCAGCACCTCCCGCAGGAGCTGAGAGCCGCCCCGCCGTTACCCCAGGCGCTGAAAGAGGCCGTACCACCCCTCCGGCAGGCACCCCTCAGAGGTGCTGAAGGCCTCAGCCAGGCTCGCCCCAGCGCCGCCGCGCCCCAAGCCCGGGCTACCCGGCCGCGATTCACCTCAGGCGGAGAACCCGCCCAGCACCCGGCTCCGCACCACCTGCGCCTACCTAGGGGGAAGGCGGGCGGGAAACTCCGCGCATGCGCGTCGCGTAAGGAGTAACAGACAAACCAAGGCCAGCCCCGACCGGGAAACGGAAGGGGCGACACAAGCACACAGAGCGCTGGGGGAGGGGAGACGTGTGTTATAAGCTCACGTGACCGCTCTGCCTCCTTCCCGGCGGAGCCACGTCCGCTGCGGCGCGGTGGGCGGGGCGGCGGGGGGCGCGTCGGGGCGGGAGTGGCCCCGGATGGAGGCCGCCGCCATTTAGACAGCCCGTAGCGGCAGGCGTGGCGTGCCGGCTGGTTGTTGCCGCTGTCATGAGGCGCTTGTCGCAGGTGGTGTTGCTCGCCCTGCTCGTCTTCCCCGCTACCTTGCTGCTCGGGGGCGCCCGCAGCGGCCCAGGTAAGAGCAGGCGGGTGAGGAGAGGTGAGCGGCCGTCGTTACCTGAGGGAGGGCGTTGGGTAACGGCCGTTGGGGAGCACGCGGCGGGCTCCCCTTGGCCATCTGTGGGCGGCGGGGAGCGGGAGGGCCGCTCTTGCCAGGCCTGGGGAGCCCAGCGCCGCCTTCGCGGTCCTGTCGAGGGGAAGGCGGCGCCGNAACAAACAAAAAACCAATTAAAAAATGTATTTGAGGTTGTAGGAACGGGTTTGTCTTTCTCTTTGCTCCCGCTCTCGGGTGGTGTTGGCTTGTACGGTGAATCGTTAGCAGATGCGCTGGCTACCAGCCTTCCTTCCCACCTCGTCTCCCTCCACCCCCCAAGTGTCCTTCACACCGCCGAGCATTCTCTGTTTACACCATAGCGTTATCTGATTCATGATCTGAAAATTGCCTCCCTACCACTAAGTCTGGAAAGACAGAAGGGCAGCCATCTCGCCCAGCTCTTCCAGCGGGCTGCAGCGCACGCTGCGTGTTAGCTCCTTCCCGCAGCGGGCAGCTCCCCTGTCCCGCTATTGCCACATCATCAGCCCTTCTGACATCCATCGAAAAGACTGTAAATTAGAGGTCTAAGGGAATGTGCTAGCGCGGTTGCTTGTGAAGAATGCCTGTAACCTACCCGTAGCCTGCTCTGATACGAAGGTTTTAATTACAAAAAAAAATATATATAAAAATTGTAGCCTTAGAAGTTTAAAAACTTCAGCAAGTGAAATCAGTGTAGTTAGTCTGAGGTTAAGTATTGCACGTGGTTGAGCAACTCTTTGAGTGTACCCTCTAAAGATGCTTGAGGTGTGGGTCGTATTTGCCTTTTCTAACTCTGATTAACAGTGCTGAATTCCTTGGATATACTTGTCCTCAAAGATTTTTACTCCCCCTAAAAGTTTTTTGATATTTAAAGTGTACACTCATAGCAATTAAATTTTTTTTCTTAGGCTTGTGTAAATCAATCATCCATGCATTTCTACTCTTTCATTTTTGCAAAACATTCTTTTAAAAATTAAAAAAAAATAAAATCTGGGNCGCGGCCGGGCTTGGGCGGGGACGCCCCGCCCCGGCTGTGACCCCGCAGGGAGGCGGCTGCGGGCCCCATTCGAGGGCGTTCCGGCGGGGTGCGGGCTCCTCCGGGTAGGGCCGGACTCTGGTCTCTCGCCTCTCCGGCGGAGCGAACCGCGCTTTGCGGTGTCATGCGGGGCGCCGNGCGTGTTAGCTCCTTCCCGCAGCGGGCAGCTCCCCTGTCCCGCTATTGCCACATCATCAGCCCTTCTGACATCCATCGAAAAGACTGTAAATTAGAGGTCTAAGGGAATGTGCTAGCGCGGTTGCTTGTGAAGAATGCCTGTAACCTACCCGTAGCCTGCTCTGATACGAAGGTTTTAATTACAAAAAAAAATATATATAAAAATTGTAGCCTTAGAAGTTTAAAAACTTCAGCAAGTGAAATCAGTGTAGTTAGTCTGAGGTTAAGTATTGCACGTGGTTGAGCAACTCTTTGAGTGTACCCTCTAAAGATGCTTGAGGTGTGGGTCGTATTTGCCTTTTCTAACTCTGATTAACAGTGCTGAATTCCTTGGATATACTTGTCCTCAAAGATTTTTATTCCCCCTAAAAGTTTTTTGATATTTAAAGCATACGCTCATAGCAATTAAATTTTTTTTCTTAGGCTTGTGTAAATCAATCATCCATGCATTTCTACTCTTTCATTTTTGCAAAACATTCTTTTAAAAATTAAAAAAAAATAAAATCTGGGGTTTTTTGTGTATATGTTTTAAAAGTTCTCAGCCTAGCCTGCATGTGCTTCTAAACTGCAGACAGACAGAACTTTGTCCTGTTGCCACTATTTGTATTAATCATATCTGCCCAGTGTTTGAATGTATGAGAGACAGCTCCATAAAAGCAAAGAGGCAAGGAACTATCTGAGTGCGCTTGTCTTGAAGCCTTGCTCTGGAGCCATGCTCTAGAACAGGTTTCTTTTTTGACTAGCGTTCCAGTTCTGTTGAACGTATGTGTATAGTAGTATGTAATATTAAGGAGCTCATTTAAAAACAAAACCCACCTTTTTTATGCATTAAAACTTGAATTTAAGTGCAAAAAATATCTTTTTAGCTACTTGTGAAAATGTAGTGTTGATACCAGCAGATGAAAAGGATACGCTAAGAATTCATTAACATTACTGGTCTTTGAAGAAACTTAGTCCTCATTAAGTTAATTTCCTGACAATAGCAATGTCTTTTATTTTCACACTTGTAATGACAAAACAAAATATCTTAATATGGTGACATGTTAAAAAATTAAACGGTAGCTTTTAAGGCAAGTTGGTTGCCCTCTGAATTTAAGCATTGCTGTATGAATGCTGAACTTTTTGTTATCCAGCTGTAAACTTTTTGGTTTTGAACTTACTGGTACATAAATGACTAGTTCAGAAAATTATTAGAGAAGGAAAAAGGCTGCAAGATCAACACAGACATTCATTTGAATGTGAGGTTTTTGCAACTGAGGCTTCAAAACACTGTATTTGACAGGTTTTTAAGAAATTCTTCAAACCTTCGTTTGAAAATTGTACTAAAATGTCAGTTTTCTGTTTAACTAGACACTGAAAAGGTTTTCTTGTATTTGCATTCTTTTTGGTAGGTTCAGGTCTATTAGTTGCAGCTCAAGATGCTACAGAAGATGAGGAAGCTGTGGAAGATACTGTAGTTGAAGATGAAGATGATGAAGCTGAAGTTGAAGAAGATGAGCCAACAGACTTGGTAATTGTACATGAATGTTACTTCATAAGTATGAATTAGACCAAAAGTGCTGGAAGCTAGATAATTTAGATATATTTAAATGTGTTTAATAGCACTGCTATTTCCAAATAGCTGTTTCAGACTCTTCAATTAAACTTGTTGAATTTGAAGCTTCAGGAGGATTTGTCTTTTCTTCCTGAATTACCAGTTGAAAAACCACATGAGGACAGCCTGGTTTCTGACTACCAAAACTGCAGTTCACAGAAGAGAAACCCAAGTGAGAGAACTAGATTCTCATAGGAGCCCCTTGTAGTTCTTTTCCAGCTTAAGCTGCATCTCAGTAAACTTGGAAGGGCATTGGGGTACAGGACTACTTCATTATGACTTCTTTGGTGTTGATTTTTCAAGGGGCAAAGTTATCTTAGTTCTTAATTAAGCTCTGTATTGACACTGAAAACCTGTTTTCACTTACTACATTCCTAGTCTCTGATACGTGTTGCAGGGTATGAATTGTGTACCAGTGGCCGTATTGCTGTTTGGGGTCACTTGTTTCGGTGTGACAAAGATAAATATTTTATGTAGTTACGTGATCTGCTTGTAGCAGTAGAGTATTAGGCTTGCTAGACACTTAGTGTACTTAAAGTGGTACAAAACGCTTCTCAAATTTGTGGTGTAAAATAAGGAAGTTTGGATGTTATCAGGAAGATAAGACTTGCATAATAAAAATGGAAACCTAGTAAACTATTAGTAAACAATAAACTGTTTCTATTAGATTTTACTGATGGTTGACCAGCTTTGCTAAGTGGTAGAAGGTATGCTAGGTAGTCAGTACTGACAGAATGTTATTAATTTGCTTTTAATAGATAATCTGTTAGTTGGGTACAAAACACTACGCTTTAGACAGCTTCTTTTATTTGTCACTGAAATAAAAGATAGTGTTGCATAGCATCTTGATTTCAAAATGCTAGGTGCTCAACTCTGTTTCATGGCATCCCTAGATCAGGGTACATGTCTGACTGATCCAGTAGGCCATCCACTGCTTCAAGAGGTTTAAGCAATGAAATCAAATGATCTAACTCAAAGCAATTAGTTCAGACAGTTCAAAATGGAGTCAGCCTTGTTTTTATTTAGTGGGGGAGGTGGTGATCCCATGATCCCCATGTGGAAGATAAGCCCTTAATGTTTGCATTTGCCAAATTAAAAAGTGAATCATCACAGAGGTGGACTTGAACAAGTGAATCCACAAATTTACTTAGTTCCAACAGTATATTTCCAGGCATACATAACACAACTAATTAAAACTGAGTAAAAGCATCTATAAACACTCCCTCTGTAGTGAAAGTAACTCATTTGCCTTATGGTTGCCTGTAATTTTGGAAATACTTGTTTTCTAAATAGAAGTAGCTTAGATGTGAACACTTAACACTGAGATTCTATTCTTTTCCTTCCACCCCCCAAATGGAGACCTTACTGTTGCTTTCTGATAAGAAACCTTTCAATACAGCTAAATGCTGTTCAGATTAGTCACTGTGTCAGATACAAGAAGCAGAAGGATGAATGCTGAAAATTATGCTAATCAAATCCAGAGGGACCATAGACTATGTGCTAATCCTGCAATAGCAGGAATTGACGCTAATGCTTGCTGTTGTTTCATGCTTTGACACATGGGATTCTCATGAAACAAGCATGGTCTTTGCTTCGCTGTTCGTTATAGGATTTTTCAAAAAAGTCTCTTGTCTTAGACAGAAGAAAAAGAGGAAGAAGACTTGTCAGGAGAGCCTAAAGCCTCACCTAGCGCTGATACAACCATCTTATTTGTGAAAGGTGAAGGTAAGAGGCCTGTGCTAATCTACCATCTTCTTTACTGTTGCTTAGACTATATCAGTGTGTATGTAAAACAGTGAAGCTCCAAAAAAACCCTGTATCTGTTTGAGACACTCTCTGTTTAGAAACAGGCTAGTTCTGGTGGTCTGTGAAGTTTCTAATGATTGAATATTTTTTGTTTTAGACTTTCCAGCAAACAACATTGTAAAATTTCTGGTGGGCTTCACCAATAAGGGTACAGAAGATTTCATTGTTGAGTCTCTCGATGCTTCTTTCCGGTATCCTCAAGACTACCAGTTTTATATTCAGAACTTCACGGCTCTCCCTCTCAATACAGTAGTTCCACCACAGAGACAAGCTACGTTTGAGTACTCTTTCATCCCTGCTGAGCCTATGGGTGGTCGTCCTTTTGGACTGGTTATCAATCTTAACTACAGAGATGTAAATGTAAGCCTGGTATTGTAATTCATTTTAATCTTTCTATTTGATGTGGAAATATCAGGAAGGAACTGCTTAGTCAAGTTACTACCTCTTCAGACAGTGAATGCTGTTGTGGTTTTTAAGCAAATCAGTAGATACAGAAGCACAGTAAGCAACTGTCTGTATGTTTCACAATAGTCCCCCATATATACTTAGTTCTGTATATGTTAAACTTGACAGTTATGTCAGCAGTGGAGGCTAGAATGCCTTAGAACTCTGTAGTTGTGGGCTGTACTCATTTTAAAAAAAAAAAATTAAAGCTTTCTTTAGGATAACTTCCCTGTGCTTTTCAGATTGGGCTTTACTAACAAACTTAACTATCAGCTTGAATCGTGACAGCAAATTTGACTTTGAGCAAAGAAATGACCAGTAGTTGTAATCTGGGGGAAGACTATCCAAAAGCATAAATAGGGATTAAAATAAGGAATTCTTTTCTTTGTTAGTGCAGGTCAAAGTTTAACAGACTTCAGTTCCTTTGTGTTGTGATTGTTCTAATAATATGTAATATCTCCTGTTATAGGAAATAACACCTTCAAGGCTAGATGTGACTTTCTTGCTAACATCAAGACTGTTTTTTATACTTGCACCAAAAAGTTTGTGCTTTTATATATGGAGTCAAATTTGCACTGCTTATAAACTTAAATCAAGTTCTGTGCAGGAGTTACTACTTTCTTTCTAGAAATTTTCCAAGAACATGGAAAAAGATAAACATTTGTGTATGTGTTCAAGAAATGACTTTAAAATGTTATGTGGAATTTTGTTATAGGGCAATGTGTTTCAAGATGCTGTCTTCAATCAAACTGTTACAATTATTGAAAAAGAAGATGGGCTGGATGGAGAAACGTAAGGAGGCTGGTGATTCAAGTTTAGTTAGTATACTGGTAGAACAGGTCATTGATGGGGCTGGTAGGAATAGTTCTTGCATCCTCATTTTATTGAATGTTAGGTCTGCTGTGTTTTGCTGATGGTGTAGCAGACATTTGACTTGTACAACGTTGATATACTGAAAATACAAACTTTTTTACCAAATTAAGATCTGTATTAATACTAGGGATTTTCAGAGTTGGTACTATGTCAATGAACAGTTTGCACATCTGCTTTGGCTGAGAGGGCTTAAGCCTGGAATAAGAGCTGATGTTATACAGCTACATAGCAATTCAAAGCTGTTCAGCTTTTGTTATGCTGCTGTGCTTCTTCCTAAGAGTTAAAGATGCACAGTCCATAGTATTGGGCTGTGGGTCCTACTGTGAAGACTGCAATAACTTGCTTCTGGAACACTCCAGTATAACCCAAGATGTATTTGGAGTATGAGATAAAGGAACTCAGACTCGTTCTTTGCACTAGCACCTATCTGTAGCAGGTGTCTTTCAGGAGTGGTTTTTTCTGTCTTTAGACTTAAGTACATCTGACACCTCTTACATGTTGCAAGCATATGCTGTGCTGATGTGCTTTTAAATATTCTAATACTGGAATGGAATTTTAAGAGAAGTTGTGAGTTAAAAACACTTCAGATATACTTGTAGACAGTGCTGACTATTTGAGTTCTCCTGCCACAGGTAGAAATTGCCTGCTGAGCAAGCTTCCTTTTAAAAAAGATCAACCAAAAGAAATAGCTGTTGCATTAATTCATATTTCTCAAATAGAATAGCATCAATGAAAGAACAGTTGGTCACAGGAAAATGTGTGATACTCTGATAAAGGCATTCTCAAAAGAATTCAAATTATTAGAACCCGTTTGAGTTAATGTCCTGTGAATAGAAAATTACCCTAAACCAGGGACATTCAGTTAAGTCTCTTCTGTAGTTTAACTCCATAATTTCCTTTGTCATAAATCTGAGTTAAGATGTTCAACTTGGAATAGATTCTTTCCCTGTAAACTCCTGCCTGCTTCTCAAATTAATTTTAGATATCACTTACGTTCACCTCTTGCTAAGTATCGACAGATATTTCCAGTAGAGTTCTTCAAAACAAAACGCACAGATTAAAGAATTGTTTGCATAGGTAGAAATCTAACTGTGGAACACAGAGCAAGACAAACAAGGCCTTTCAAAGCTCTGTTGTCAATAAGGTTGTATCCAAGCAGTACTTGCTTTGCAGTAGTATAGTAAAAGCATATAAGATGGTTCTAAGGGATTTGTAAGTGGTTAAAGCTGTCACAAACATAAATATTACCTGTGACCCAATGTCTTGAAACATGATACTGCAAAAGACTTCTTGCAGTTACTAAATTTCAATAATTTATTAGTTTCCCAGTTGATATGGCATTTTTCAAATGTTCTGTTGTTCAGAATTAAATTTAGGATTACAGTTTCTGAAATTGAAGTCAGAATAATTACTTAACATTTGTTAGCACTTCAGTTTCAGATTCATTGTTTGTTGTTTTTTTTTCCCCACCCACCCCCTCCAAAAGTTTTTGGGAAAAATCAAGTGGGCATGTGGCCAAAGCTAGGCTTAGTCTCTATGCCTCTCTGTAAACTCTCCTAAACACTTAAGATTGTTAATCCTTTCTTAAACTGTTTTTTTAAAGGATCTTCATGTACGTGTTCCTTGCTGGACTTGGTCTACTTGTCATTGTTGGCCTACATCAGTTACTAGAATCTAGGAAGGTGGGTAGTGTATTTCATCTATGTACTTCTTAATACAAGACCTTGCTGGTATGAAAAGAAAGCAATCCCATAATTGCTTCTGGCATAAAATGGTACAGGTAGTTCTAAAAGTAAATCTAAAGTTCTAAGACCTTGGAGATTAGTGGGAAAACCAGAGAGTTCTTAAAAAATGTTCATAATTGGAGACATCTAGATTGCTTGATGCTCATCAGCACCAGGCTGAAGTGGTTGAATTGGAAGCTTTGATACCTTCCAGTCACTGGATGTGTGCAGCTACTGATTCAATACTGACTGGGTAGGCTTTACGCATGCTCTCTACTTCTATCTATTAGTTTAATCTAGGTCAAACTTTGGGGAAAACTGCTGTCTAGTCCTTTATTTAGTTCTTATCAATGCTTTGTCATAATGTTGATTAGGGCCTTCTAGATTCCATTTATAATGCTGTAACAGCTATGAGTTTGACTGTCAGTGGTCAGGCAAGTAAAAGCCATTGAAAGCTTAACTCTCATTTGCATGCAATGCATAGGTTATGTCTTCATGCATTCTGGCTTAGGATACTTTTGAAGTAGCTTCCCTTGGGAAGAAGTATGGAATGATTATTGTGCTTTGAAATCTATTTTGCAAGGTGAGAGAATATTGTACTAATATGAGAAATAGTGTGCTAATCTGAGAAAGTATAATGAAACCAGTTATCACAAAGTTTGATTAATCATCAGCCATTTGTTGTAACAGGTGTAATGAACTTGCCCAGGCATGCATGAAACCTTGATATCTTTGCGTGGAATAAGTATTGCAAGGCATTAGAAATGGTAATGCCAAGCTTAGGTGAATAAATCACTAATGGTAAAGATGGTTAAAGCTCATCTACAAAGACAGCTTCATACATTGGCTAGCCTTAAGTTTCTGTCTTGGTGAAATAATTGCAATTCATTAAATATAGCATCATTAATTATTTCTAATACTTGTACTATAAAAGCTTTGTGGAAAGAAAAAAAATTTCTTACTTGAATTTTCAGAGGAAAAGACCAGTACAGAAAGTAGAGATGGGAACATCGAATCAGAATGATGTTGATATGAGCTGGATTCCCCAAGAAACTTTAAATCAAATAAGTAAGTACTCTGCCTTCCACAAACTAGAGTGTAACAAACTCACTTAAGTAGTTGCAACTGAATAAGTAGCTGATACTAATTTCTCAGAACAGCATGCATCTCTTCTAGGGAACAAAAAGTTGTCTAAAGTGCTATGCTTAATGGTTAGACTATTACATTAGCAGCCTATTCTTGTATAGAACAAGCTTCACTGTTTGATAAAATAATGACTATCAGTCACTTTTACAATTTGTTCTTTAGACTTTTTTCAACAGTAGAAAACCTCTACCCAAAAGCTGGATCAAAAGGCATTTTAAATAGGAGAAAATGTCTATCATCTCAAAGTTTCTGTAAGTTGTTTGGAAGTTTGCCTATAGACCAAAGTTTTAAATAAGCATTAGAAGTGTGTATTAATGAAAGCCACATTAAGATTTGGGAGTAATGTCTTCCAAGTCCAAAAACTTACTAAGTTCTACTTGGTACCTGAAATGCCAACAGTAAACCCAGTATCTGATTTCTTTAGACCATTTGTGTGTTTGTGGATATTTCTAACTTCTCTTGCTGTTTCTTCTGTTTTTGCTTTCCCATGGCTTCAGTGCAGAGTAGAAGAGGTGAGGCAAACTCTTGTGATCTAAAGAGTGGAAGTGCTTAATGTGTTGTCCATGTGATAACTAGGCATGGATAGAAGTACAGCTTCTTGCATGCAGTGATTCGTGACGTGGCATGAGCAGTAAAAGACTATAGAAAAGATACATGCAACCACACCAACACATTTTATATAAATTAATTTTATGTTTTCATATATTAAACATGGGTGTATATATATTATTTCTGGTTATATTGTAGTGTAGTTTCAGTAGACTACTGCTGAACTACTGTTGTCACCTCAAACAGTTCCCAGAACCCTTTACCTAAAATGCAGATTTGTATCTTACCTTTTCTGCTACCTGGGTATAGTGTTGGGCTGATGTTACAGGAGGGAGGTGGATCATGACCAGTGGCTGAGTGCATCTTGTGTCATGAGAAATAAACCTCAGCCTTGGGTATAATAGTTTAATAGTAAAGTTTACCTTCCTGAGCCTTCTTTATCCCAGGTGAAGTCCTGTCACCAGTAGCCTTGGCTGGTGTGAGGTGAGATAGCCTTACCCAAACAAAGTGCATCCTAGACAAGAGAAGGGATTTAAAAACTCTTTGCAGGAGCTACCTTGACTTGAAAAAGGCTCCTGTATTGATGAAATAAGTGTATTCTGAACTTTATCTGGTATAGAAGCATTAGAGGCCTTAGGTCTGATACAAAGTTGTGCCAGGAGTTGATTACTTCAGTCTTTTGATTCCTTCATCCTTTTTAACTGTACTTACATTACATAGGTATAGGGATTGGTGTTTTACTTCTGAAGATGGCAGCTTTCTTGTACACTGTCTTCTGTGAGGCACAAGAATGACAGTGTAAAATCTAGACACAAGAATTTGAAGAGCCTCAATCCAGCAAGGAAGACTGATGCTCTAAATGCTAATTTTTCCATAGAGCAAGCTGCCTTTAAATGGGTTCAAATCCTGACAATGTTTGGATCCTGTCCCCCTCATCCCTTTCTTAAGCTAAGTAGGTATTTGTATCTTAATACTTGAAGTCTTAAACTGATGTCTAAGTTCTTAATTGTGGTTTTCTTTAGCTACAGGTTAGCTTTAATTAGAACTCTACACTGGCATCTTTTGAAATAAATGCCTTCAAGGTCCTCAGAGGTTCTTGGCTATCTTAGTGTTGAAAGACACTTCATACTGTACTGATATTGGCATGTAATGGCATGATGGCTGGCCCTTGTGTTTGCACATACTCTAAACAGTGTTTTATTGGAGATGGTTCTATTTAAGAAAATGCACATTTTAAAGTCAACAGATACACTTAGCAATCACTTTACTACTTCATACAAAGCATTATAGCTTCTCTGCAATATTACAAGGATTGAGAGTCTACCAACATAAGGACCGTCATTGTAAAGGACAATTATAGGCCTGTGATAGTCTTAAATGTAGGATGATGCTTCTGGCATCCCAGTGATCATATAGCTAAAGCTGGGTTGCTTCCCTGTATGGAATATCTGATTACGGAGCCATCTTCATAGTCAAATGTGGATGGTTCCTGGAAAAGTGTGGGTTTTCACAACCAAAACACTTCTCTCCTGCTGTTAATCTGTCTGAGTGTGGGAATATTTCATGCAAGACAAAGCTGTCTAAAGAAGGGTCAATCCCATATTCTTCAGGCAGGTAAACTCAAACTAGTAATGATGAAAATAATTCATTAACTTTCTAAAAGTGTGATTACAGAACGTGAAAGTTCTAAGCAGCAGAGCACGCAGTTTCATCAGGAGATGGTGTGGGGGTTGAGATTTTTGCATTTTAGCAACCGGCAAATTGAACAACACTCAGCCAGGATTTGTATGTTAGAGAACAGGAACATTCTTTTTTTTTTTTTTTGTTACCTTCTATTTAGGATGCAACAGGTAAAAATCCTTAAGTTGCTGGAACTGGCTTCTCTGTGGTGATGCATTGCTCTAGAAGGGCAGTTTTGTTTGTGTTTGGGAGGGAGAAAAACACATGATCATAACATCTAATTTAAAGTAGCTTAGCAATTAATACAACTATCTTTTTTCATCTAGATAAAGCTTCACCGAGGAGGTTGCCCTACAAGAGGGCACAGAAGAGATCAGTGGGCTCTGATGAGTAAATGTTAACTAGTACAACAGTTGAACCTTTACTAATCCTGCCTGTTTGGGTTTTTTTGGAGTGGTGCAGAGAATCCATATCACCATAAGGAAAATACTGCTAAACATTTGGACTGAACAGATTAACTGAATGGTGTTAATATTACTGAAAATGCACTTCTCTTTTTTGTTAATTGTTGGGGGGAGGGGGGAAGGTAGCCATTAAGATTTGTGCCTGCGTGTGTAAGAGTTGGTCTTAACAGAACCATTTTACCTGAAATGTGCCTTTAGAGTTCTTTGTAGTGCTGGCTTGTCATCTGTATGCTGTCTTTGAAGGATTTTTGTCCTCCACCTAACCTGAATGTCTAGTGATTTTAGTCTGTCTTGATAGTATCATATCTGTATAAATTTTTCATTTTCAGTGAGTAACTTTATTCTCTACAGTACGCACACACTGAAGTTTGTGTGGTCCTATTTCAGTGGCGAGACACTGATAATCTAGATTTCCGCATAGTTTGCGTTCTAAAGGCACAATTGGGTATAGCTGCTCGTAGTGGTAGATATTTTGCTGCTCTTATGATCTGGGCATGCAGTGACTTAAAAATCTGAACTTAATCTGCATAGATGTTAGGAAGACTCCTACACAGCAGCAGAATTTGTGAAGCATGGAATTTGTGTGCTGAATTGGTATTACTACATAAATTTTTTTTACTCAACTTGTTAAATGGTTAGTTATTGAGTTGTGCCAGCAGCTTAGGTATTCTGATTACAGTGGTAGCTCTGCAACGTTTACTCAAGAACTTCTTGAATAAGTCAGAACAACTTTTCAGTAAGTTCTTGGTTCTCTCACAAAAACTAGAATATCATATGTATCAAAATGTGGACTTTTCTTAAAGCTTTGCATTTACTGTACACACTTGAAACAGAATTTGAAAAACTGTTGACTTCAAGTAATCTTTTTAAATGGCAAACTATTTAATTCACTCTTTGTAGTTTTTAAATCTCAAACTTCTTTCCACTTGTCATACATTGGTCTGAGTTAATTTCTTTTTATCACCTTGTCTTTCTTACTAGTAACACAGATACATAGCCATTATTAACTATACATGTTAGTTCAGTACTAAAGCAGAAAAGCTATATGCAATCAAAATGGGATTCTCTTTTGTGGCAGGCACAGTTTACATGATTACCAGGTATTGATACGTTTCCATTGCATTCAAGAATTTAACTGACAGTAAAAAAGAGCAGGTAATGCAGAGTGTCACTTTGCTGCTGTTCAGGCACCTGAACAAAGCTTGAATTGTTTGCATCTCAACTGTGCATCTCTTCCAGTGTCTGAAAGTTATCTGGAAGCTTGAGTTCAGGAAAAGGCATTGATTGGAGACCTCTCTCATCTTTTCCTCACCTTCCTGATCCCCACATGTGAAAATGCTCTTTTAGACCTACACTTGCTCTGCAGGGACTGAGCTTCTGAGCCAATGAGAGCTGAGCAATACTTGCAAATTATGTCATAGTGTGCTTGAAGCATCAAAGCTCTGAAACTACCTGTACTGGCACTATTTTATTATACATTTTGCCAGAATTAACTGTGAAGCTGTTTTTGACTCATCTTGCTCTGGAAAAGATAAGAATGGGAAAAGCAACCCCAAAGATGCTTTATTCAAGTTCCTGATAATATAACAGGTCTGGGCAGAATATTTTTAATAGTTAAGACTGATGAATCAACACACAGATCACTTAGCAAACAGTTGAATGCTACCTGCATAAGAGGTAACTCCACTCAAATTGTGTGGAACAAATTTGTTTGTCTTTAGTGATATAATCTAACTGGCTCTGTGGTACGTTTATGGGCTTATATTCAAGCTTGCATTGATTCAACAAAGTGTTTATGTATTAAATACTTTGTATACTAAAGCCCTATAGCTATAGCAATACCTGATGTACTGAACTTAAGTTACCTCTCATATTATGTCTCTAACCTGAAATCAAGAGGTTGGTGGTTTGGTTTTTTACTTTCTAGTAATAGGTAATCTTAAACTGTATACTCTAATTTCTTCCCAAGATGGGAGGGTACTCTTTTGGGGTGGGGGGTGTGTGTGTGTGTGGTGAGAGCTGCTCTAGATACAGTGGTACTCCAGGAAAAGAGACAAAGGATCAGAACAGAGGATACTAATTTGTAATATCCTACTCTTACTTGTTCAGATAAACAGTTTACCCCTTACTGATTGAGTTTTGGAGCAAATTAGGCCTTTAGAAAGCTTAAGCTTAAGAGAAGCTGAAAGACTGAAGGACTGTACAAATAAGAAGCAGAAATAAGTATTTTAAGGTTTCAGCTCCTCTGCACTCAGAGGCTAACATCCAAAAGCTTAATTTTGGAGCATGAAAAAAGATAGGAGACAGTTTAGGAACTTGCACAGGAACTAGCAAGGGGAAGGTCCACTTGTACCAAGGCCGATAGTACAACTTGGCATTTGCTGTGGATGTCTTCATAGTAACTTTCTCAGCCAGAAGCCGTTCCTGGGAACTCTGGCCAACAGTCTGCTACTGCTCATGATAAATGAAGTAACAGTTTTGAACTCCTTGTTTCTTGTTAGTTTGCTGTAAGTGAAATTTAGCAATAATGTTCTAGTGTGTAGTGGCAATTGAACTTTGGTATTTCTTACGTTATTTCTAGTGAACAAGGCAATCTACACTCAAATTTCCTCAAATGAGAGAACACAGTTGCTTTATCCTGTTGGTTAACAACTTTTTTGGTCCTTGAATTTTCTACTCAATTTTTAAACATACAGATAGCTTAGTGTTGCAGGTGTATTGCTGGATATCATTAGTAGTATTATCAGCTGAGCAGTGTATAGTTTCATTGACTGTAAGATGGAGCAGGTAGCAATTCTGCCTGTCTCATGTGGTAGCACAAGCATTTGTGTAGTCTAGCATTCTCACTAGCCTGGTTTTCACGAAGCTTACTATGCTACCATGCAACTGCTCTTGTGAGGTTATGAGGAGCAAGGACTGGGGTTTCTTCCTTATTAAGAGATGCTAACAATAGTTTTAGACTGCAGATGAAACTATGGCCTTAGTGTGAAGGACCACTCTTAATTCCTTTCTCCTTAACTAATTAAAAAAAATTGTGAAGACTTAATGAGCCTATATTTGGGCTAAGAAAAACTGCTTTAGAGTTCATGTCTACAAAGCATTAATTTAGCTATGCTTGAACTGCATTTGATACTTGCAGCCCTCTGTCTGCTGTGTGACAGCAGTTCACTTTTTTCCCAGTACCATTTAATTGAGAAAGAGTGACTGCTCTCAGACTCTAGGATGAAATCTCGTTATTCTTCATGCAACAAGATAATTAAATTGTAGGCCATGGAGATGAATGGAGCAGACTAGAGATGGCAGTACTTCTGCTTGTTTCCAAACAGTTATGCTGGACATGTTTCTTATCTTGGAATGAATGTAATCAAAAGCATAATTTGCTATTTTTACTCCTGGAATGCACAGTGCTAAACAAAATATTGCAGTTGAAAGCTCTGAATTGAGGAAAGCAGCAGGAAAGTCAAGTACTAACATAGGCTGGTCATCCTGCTTTTCAGTGTACCTGATGTACTGAGCAGCAGTTAAGAGTCTGTTCTCTTTTCTCCAAAGGAAGGACAGTACCTACCTCATAGGAGTGACACAAGGGCTGTTTCAGGAGTGTTTTGAAGTTACTTGAGACTTGCACAATACACTTCTGTGGAGATAGTAAGACATAGCACTAGTATAACTTGATGGTAACTACATACACTCATGTTATACTAGTTTAATTCCCTCACTGAACAGAACTTAGCAGCTTTTCTTAAATACACAGAGGAATCGTGATTAACTTAGAGAGCAAAACCAGAAAGATCTTTCAGTTTCTGCAAGAGTTTATAGGTGGGCAAAATAACATTCTTCTGACACTCTTCCAATTATCTCTAAGTTTTCCCAGGGATTTCTTTTAAGCAAATGATGTAGGTGATTGTTTGTGTCAATACAATCAACAGTCAGTTTAAGAATGACTGATTGTTTTGGATGATTATGTTCAGATGATGTACTGCAACTGAAATGTTAAATTAACATTTACTTTCTTACCTGCTGACTTTCACTTACAAGTGAGATCAGATCTCTTGAAAATGGCTGCAGGTTTTTTGTAAAGTAAACTTGATTTTTTTCTTAGCATTGTATAGCTTTTTTTTTTAATAAAGCATGAGTATGGCACCAAAAAGCCTGAGTGGTATGCTGGTGCGCTCTTCTTTGATAAGCAATCTATAGAAGCAAATATGCAAAGAATAAAAACACTTTTTAAAAAGCTGCTTTTCTACAACTACCTTTGGAATGGCAATAATAGTGAGGAAGTGTTCTGTGATATTTTGGACAATGGATGAAGATTAAAATTCTTTATAAGAATAAGGGAGGGCCCTAGGAAAATGTTGAGTAAATTCTTAAATCCTTATCTGTTAAACTGAGCTGCAGTTCCCTACATTTCCAGAAAGAACCTATTGTGAAGCTGTAGGCAGGAAGAAAAGGATCTGTTAAGCACTAGGCACTAACAAGGCCAAATCCCTATGGCTTAAAAGTGTGTGCCCTTGTCTGACCAAGGAAACAAGACTATTCCAAGCAGGAATACTGCAGCTATCAGTTCAAGCAGATGTACTGTATCCAGGCAGAAGAAGGTAAGACTTGCTGGAGGAAAAAAAAGTAACAAAAGCCAAACAAAAATGGCTTAAAAATAAAGGATGGTGAGATTCCTATAGCTGTGCAACATCTCTGCATTTAACTCCCAGAGAACATAAACATAAATATGAAGTCTGCCTCATCTTTCCCTGAAAAGATGACAATAGATTTTTGGGACTTCATATTGGTCTCTACTGTAATCCAGCCATTGCAGTTTTAATTTCAGTAAGCTTTCTGTCCCCTCATATTAGTAGTCATGACAATAAATTTATATTAATCAAGATGCAGTAAAATATCAACATTATACCATTCTGGTTCCTTAGCTGGTAAGGGAAAATCTAAACACTTTCCTCATCATTTTTTTGTTTGTTCAGCCTTACATGGAAACCACAGCTTGTTCTGCCTTAACTGACTTCTCCCTGTGCCACTTGAATTCACATTGTGAAACTGTAACTTAAGCCAGTAACTGTGGCTCTTTCACATAGTGAAGAGAATACTCAGAGTTAATGTACATAGCCACACAAGTGTCCAGACAAGAGAAGTCTTTTCAATATAACCTCAGCATATGTTCCAATAAAACAGACACAGCCCTGCCCCACGGGGCCTGGACAGCTTAGCCTTTCATTCAGCTGAAGCTGCATTGGTGGACAGTGTGTGATTAAAGCATTTACTCTGGAGATAAAACACAATATTAGGTTCACAAGGTGGAAGTTGTTACAGCTCTATCTTTACTGCTTTGCTATGTCTTGGTCACTGAAGTAGGTTTGAGCACTGCCTGCCTTTTCTGTGCTCTTTAGGAAAATAATTGAGAATGTGAAACAAACTCTGAAAGGCTGTGAAGACAAATGTCTTGCATTTGCTTCCGAAAACAGAAAAATAATCAGGACTATAGCCACCTACAGGATCAGCCTAAAGTACTGCAGAAGCAGGGATAATTGTGACACTGCATACACATCACTGCTTTGTCCTCTGGTTTCTAGGTCCTAGGCTCCTCAGCAAGGTTTCCTGCCATTAAGATAAAATTGGGCCTTTTAACTCCACGTGTATCTTGCCCATGTTCAGACACAAATAGGTCTACATTCTGACTTCAGCAGGAGTATTTTTGTCCATGAAAGCCAAGTCAGTCCCATCTCCCCACAGCACAGAAGCACGCTTCCCTGTGCGAGCCTGGATCCACAGCACTACAGACACGAGCGGTGCATGGGACCTTAGCGTGGCAGCATGCTCCCTCCCAGCCACAGCTGCCAAGTCCGCTATAGTCTCCCGAGACAGAAAGAAAACTGTTTTATTCAGCAGGAGTCAACACAGACAGGAGGAAAGTCTTAAAATACCCTGTTGCAGGTTTCCGTTGGGAAGGAAAAGCTAGAGTTTAAATAGCATCTGATGACTATCACATGGAGCACAGCATGCACTGTCACCAAAATAACAGGTTATCATTAGAAGCAAGTGTAAATACCCTAACAAACTTGATTATGAACGATGTTGTGTTTTCCTTAGAGACGGTATTTAGGACTTAGTTAATGCTTGGTTGTTTGTAATAGTGGTTCATTCACAGAGAGTGGAAGTATTTCTCCCAGCTGGAGGTGACATTTTGCCCAACTAGTCCTAACTTGTTGCTGTAAGCAAGCTGAAAACCAGGAAGCGCATCTCCCTGCCAGGCACCACAGGAAAGGCAGTCTTTCAGAATGAAAAAACAAGTTAAACGAGATTCAACTTGTATTTTAAAAGCCACACTACCTGGGGACCCTCTCCTTTCCAATGTACTAGTAGTCGTGACAAACTGTAATACTATTGTGATCGCCCCCAACTAAAAGGTATGATGAGGATGGAGTATGAGGCATCAGCCAGAGCAATCGCTGGCTTCACTTAGAAGCATTATTCCATGTTCATACAGGACAAGATGTTCCCTCAAGGTCCTGCTGGGACCAAAACTCCCTCTGCTCCTGTCAAAAGCTTGTCGCTGGGTATCACCTACTCCTCCTTTAGCTAGGTGCAGCGCTCCTTTTGCTTATGCCCCAGCTTTCCTTGGGTGACAGTCACCAAGGGCCATCACCCCATCATTGCTATTGTGCTGAATTTGTAGGATTACACCCAAACAGACATCACCGATTGACTGCAGCAGCAGTAAGTACAGTATCATTGGCAAACTGCAAAACATCCCACAGCTGCAGTTCAGAAACATGCTGCCGTGCCACAAGTGTGGCTCCTGGGAGCAGCTGCTGTCACTTTTAATTCAGTGTTGCCCAAGTTAAGTACCTTAATTTTTAAGCAGGTGTTTTACAGCTGCTAAAGAGAATATTTTGGAAACAATTTTTTTTTCTGAACCAAAAGAGGTGCGTTCACCAAAACATAATAACCAAATGCATTGAAAAGCAGCACGTGGCTCTGCATCTTGTACCAGAACGTGTCACCTGCGAGGTGCGCAGGTTGCTCACTTCTCCAGCTCCCTCCCTTTCCCTTGCCTGCAACCCCAGCAAGATTTTCTAACCGGCCCAGCGCCGATTCTGGGTTTCAGGTAGCTGCGCTAGGCAGCCTCTGTGGTTTCAACTCCAAAAGATACTGGCAGATAATGATCTAGACAGGAGATCACAAATCAAACTTACTGTGTTGTGGTGCCGAGTTTTCACAGATTGCTGTGTATGTGCAGGCAGCTTGATACTTTGATTTTCTCCAGCTGTGCACTATAATAGACCTGACGTATGTAACCTGGAAGCCTGTAGAGCTTTCGTCATACAAGCATCTTGAAGGCAACGGATGAAACGGTGTTAAATCCTGCCAGCACAAAGAGATTTCCTGGCAGAACGAGCAAATTTACGAGTATTGTATCCCACTCAGCAGCAGCACGCAAGACAGAACACGTCCCCCCGTGTTCTACCTCCTCCCCAACCGCTACCCAGAAGCCCCGTGCATCAGGTAGGGCCACACTTTGGTAGAAATAGAGGAAAACAGCAATGGAAAAGATTACATTCTTTTTTGTTTACCACCAGGTTTTACCCAATCAACTTTTCCATTCCCAATCACAGCTCACACATGGTAAAGCTTGAGTTGCAAATACTTGGGAGAAGTATTTATTGGTCAAAGTAAACCTACATCTCACAACTAGCACTGTGAAAGACAAATATTTCTCTCGGGTGCGGATTCAAGATTCAGATGTTGCTCATGTAAAACAACTCATGGATTTTGGTGCAAATCTAAGCTGCCTCTGTACAATCAGATGACAGGAGATGGGAAGAAAAGGTTAACGTGTTGGTTGCCTCAGGTACCCAGATGAAACTGAACTCGTTTTTCAACTCCTCTCTGCCTGAGGGCACGGGCTGGCAGCCCTGCGTGTGCACACACACTCAGGCAGGACCATTTCTTTGCACACTCGCTGTGGAGTGGCATGTTTTGCTGTTCCTCATATCCCAGCTGCTCAGATCGCCTGTTGTAGTAGAGCCACTGACCCCTCTGGCTGACATTTTGTCCTAACCTTCGCACATTTTTATGAGCAGCACGACCACGCTCCCTGCACGGTTACAGGCTAAAAATTACCGACTGAAAGCCCACAGCAGAGCTGGCCTCTACTGCATTAACCTCTGCCTCTGAGATTATGAAAACCGACCAGGCCTTTCATGATGAAACGCCTTTTCTCCAGCAAACTTCTCTCTTATTTACAGCGTCCGATTAACCAATGTTCGTAAACTGCTTCACAACCCTTTGCTGAAAGGCCCTGGAGAAGTTCAAACAATTTCACGATGGCGTATTCCAAACACCCATCGTCCAGAGTTTCCTCATACGCTCCTGGCAGTTTTCCTTGCCAAACAAGAGACTAATCTGGCACAGGAGAAATAAACAGGCAGCACAGCGAAGGAGAAAGCTATTTTCAGTTCCTACTACTCAGAGGATTGCTACAAGGTTTTCTACTGCATTACGCAGTGAGGTTCAGTGAGCCAGAGAAGTCTTCCAACTTAGGGGTATTTAATGTATGAAAAACACCTGCTTCCTTTGGATGAAATTTTTTTAGGCTGAGAGGGGAATTGAAAAAGAAGTAGAAGATAATACTAGAGTTTTTGGAAAGGCTCAGCAATGCTTCTAAATTCTACCTTTCCTTAGTTTCAGGGTGATTTCAGATGCATCCTGAAATGAAGGCACCTTGGCCCCTTACCTAGGAACACTGGAGGTTTTCATTTCCCTAGGGAATTCAATCAACTTTTTCCTCTGTCAGGCACCTTATTAACACTGTGATGCACGTATGCAGATTACACATCACTGACCTGAGGTGACACACGCAGCAGCAAGGTGGATGTTCCTGCAGCTCTTAGAAATGCCGTTCTGTCTGCATCCTCCTTGCTGTCCTCAAGCAAGCCAACTTCCCTCTGCCTCGCCACTATCCTCCCAGGTGTTGATCCAGCTAATTTATTTGGGGAAAAAAAAAAAAATCTTAGTAGAAAAATGGTTTCATAAATATCCTTTTAAATTACAGAGCTACTGCCTCAGCAGTAAGCAAAGGCAGCACTACTCTCTTTCTCCACCTCCTTCCCCTCCTTGCTTCAAATGGGCCTCGCTGCCCAGGTGAAGCCACTGATGAGCCCTGGCAGCACACAGGGATGCTCCTGCAGCCTTTGCACCTGGTGAGAGATCCTAACACACTGAATAATTCTGCCCCAGAGCACTTCTCTCTGTGCTCTGCCCCCCTACTCCTCTAATAAATCCCAAGCAAACACAGGCACACCACAGGAGAAATGAGCCTGTCACGTTGCATAGGGCCAAAGGCACGCACCACCGGTGTCTGACACCCACTCAACGTGTAGAGGAAACACCTTGTGCTTACTTGGTATAAACCATCCTTTCAGGACTGGTGAGAAGGGGTTAATCACCTAAAACTGCATTCCCAGTAACACAATCCTCAGCTGAGGTGACTAGGAAAGACACCAGCGTGGCCATGTTGAGAAGCTTCAGACTTGCTGAGCAGAAGTCGGTGCATCTGCAGGACACGCTTTAGGCTCTGGAAGAGGCTGCATTAACAAAACACTTGTCTTGCTCACGTCCTTACTTTAAAACCAGAGGAACAGACTGTGACCATGTACCCCCTCAGCAGACCTATTGCCTCAGGGATCCCAGCTGTGCTGAACCTCCTGTTGTTTTAGAGATATTTCCACTTTCTCTAAACCTGTGAGCCAGCATGGCAGTAATTGCCCAAGACTAGGGAAACCCTGTGATCTGCAGGTGTTGGTGATCACCGGTGTCCGGACAGCAACAACAATATGCTCCTGGACATGCGTTTCCCCTGTTCCCTGCATGTGCATGTGAGGACACGGAGCAAGGAGAGCAGCTCTGGGGCGAGGCTGGAGGCCATACCCAAACCCAGGAACTATGGAGCATGTCCAAGACCCAAAGTCCAGGGGTCACCACACTGACACAGTGCTACCAACCCGCAGTACCTCACAGCCAGGCTCCCCAGATCATCTCCCCAGGTCAGCCACTGCATAGGCAGTCTAAGATGGAGACAGGTAGTCATCCCACTGGCCAGACACATACCTCTTCCCACACACACACTTTCTTGCCCTGTCCACAAACCTCGGACCATTTTTTTGTGAAATGTTCAGCTCCTCTCTGACATAAAGGAGGTTTTTAAAACCCTCCAAGTCAAAATGTGGCTCCTCCACTTCCCTTGGAGAGCAAGGGAGAGCAAAATTGGAGAGCAAAACCCAGCATCTTCCTCATTGCCCATTTGACTGTGGCAACACAGGAGCAGTGACCCTCTCTCCATGGCCCATGATGGCAATGTACTGCCAAGGAAAAAGACTAGAGGAGGAAACACTTCATGCAGCTCCTCGGCTGGAGAGCTCAAGTGACCCACATCATCATCAGATGTTGGTGCGCTGTACAGGTTTTACTCACTTTCTGCCCTGATGTCGGCTACTCGGGTGACTTGGTTCTGGGAAATGGCAGCGTGGCCCATTTTTCCACAGTCCAGCAGTTAGAGATGGACTAATTGTGCATTTCTCCATCCTTTCCTTTTCCTGCATTGTCAGAGTGGATGATAGAAGATGGTGCCTCTTAGACATTTAACATATAGAAAGTGCCAGTTACTCTGTGCTGGGGTCTTGTGTCTCCTTTTCGCAGATAGTCCAAACCTCAGGGTTTCCAAAAGGGACGTTTTCAATCCCATCTTAACTCCCAGTCTCTACAGAAATGTCTAAAGAAAAAGCCATGTCTGATTCCCTGATCTGGAGGCTTGTGAACAAGGAAAGGTTTCAAGTGAACTTTTCCCCTTGCTGCCTTTGCTAGTTGAATCGTGACTCGTGTAACTTTGTTTGAGATAGGCTTTTCTCGATAGAACAGGGCAAACCACTCCTTTAACAGCAGCAACACCGAATGATTTCTCATTGTACTCACTTTCTGAAGATCAAAGTGTAGGTATACAGCCCTCCCATCCCCCAAATGCTGGGTAATGGGAAACACACACTTTTATTCCTTTCGCTTTACTAGTTTGCATGTCAGCAGCAGTAAAACTGCAAAAGGTGCTCCAGCTGATCTCCCCCTCCGGCTTTGTGACAGCCAGTTCTCACCCAAGCCTGCTATCTTGAGCCAGCCCTCCTCCTGTCCATCCCCACGGCCCACAGATTCCTACTCCACACTTGGGAAAAACCCACCCTCCCGGTGCCCCTCGCTGCCAAGGCATCCCTGAGGTGCCACAGGACTTGGGTCTTCCCCAAACCTTAATGCCCTGGGGCCAAGCGTGTGGTCTCCAGGCCTGAGGCCCTGCTGTGAGACAGACCCACAACACGGGGGCTGGGCCATGTAACTCATGGCTGCACCTTTAAAATGGGGGGAAAAAAAGGCTTTAGGGAATGAGGCGAGGAAGCAGCAAGTTGGAGGAGGCCCATGGAGACACCCTCGCCTCCCCGTCCCTCTGTCAGCCTGGTGTTTCAGGCCAGCTCCCGCCATCGCTGCTGGAGGAGCTGGTGCGGGGAGGAGCGGAGGCAGCGGAAGGGAAATGCCCACAAGGAGCCAACTTCAGCCAGCCCGCAGGACGTTTCCCTGTCAAGGCAAGAAGAGCAGGGAAACTGCCAGCTCAGGGACAGCCACAGTCAAAGTTAGGTAGAAAAAGGGCTGGGCACACCCATTTTACCCCTTCATGGCCAAGAACCAAGTGCTTTCTAAGTCACCTATTTCATAAGTAGTCACAGTCGCTTCCTAGGCATGTGAACTCATCACATTTGATTTCACACCTCACGACAGGCCCCCACACCCTTTGGACGCATTTCCCGTCAGTCTCATGAGAGGAGGGGAGATTTCTCAGACCAGTTGGGAGAGGGCAGAAAGTGTTTTTCTGCAGATTTCCACCCCGGGAAACCTGGTTTCCACCCCTTCAGCCCACCCGGAGGCAGTTCAGAGCCCCGCTTCAGCGCAGAGCCCTGCCTGGGGGCAGAGCTGCGTGGCTGCCTGGTTTCCTTCTAACCTGCCCCTGTGCAGTGCCGAGGGACCACGTCCTCACCAGAGAGAGGGGCGAGTGGGGAGTTTTAGCCTCTGTCACCAAGGCAGAGGAGGCTTGAGGCGGGAAAGCAGCAGCAGATTCACCCCCTGGGGATGTCTCTGATTCTGAATCTGGTTCGCTTCCCTACCAGAAAGAACCATCCCAGCAGGACTTAGGAAGATGCAGATGCTCAGCTTCGCTGCAATCCCCTGGCCTCCAGAACTGGATACGCGACTCACATGATTCTTTGGCTCACCGTCCTGTGAAATGCGTTTTATTTATAGGAAAGCATATAAAACGCAGCTAAGGCGGCTCCAACAAGCTAAAACAAAGGATTTCTCCTTTGACACATGCACGTGGCTTTCAAATGCATCCTGAAGACTTCACAGCCATATACATACACGTTTACGCAAAAATAAAACTACGGTGGCAGAAACCTACTTCATTTATACAGAAAAGGACTGATACAACAGTTAATCACCACAACGTGCCAGAAGGACGCTCGCTGATGTGCTCATGGGGCTACAGTCAATAAAAAGGACAGAGAACCCCAACCTAACGCCTGTGCAGGAAAACAGGCACCCAAGTAGTTTTCTGCCATCTTGGGTCGCTACGTTAAGGAACTGCACCAAGAGAAGAGCACCCTTTCAAAGGGGTTTCACTACCAGAAAATGGTGGTCAAAATGAATGTGAATTTTCAAAGCGCTGCAATCATCTCCAATTCAAACTCAGTCTGAGCGAAGGAAGAGAAACAGCGACGCTATTTGCACAGAGGAGCTCCGGCTTGTACGTCGTCCACTAGCAGCTAAGCCTGAAAGCAAGTTCCAACAAACCCACAAGAAGAGCCACGTCCATTTTGTAACCTATAATTTTTAAATATAACATTTTATTGCTTAGATGGTTTGATACAGAACAACTTTTTATTTTGAATTTGGAAGTACTGTACAACTGAATAAAAAGAGGAATAAAAGTACCAAAACAAATGTGTGATTCTCTGTTCATGTGGCATAAACCAGTCTTGTACACAATTCGTAGCAGCAGTTTAAGTTCCCTTTAGAAAAATATGAATTCTACACATTTATTACTGTTTCCTGCATGGGATGAAATCACTAGGATTAAACTTCCTTCGTGGAGAGAGAGATAGAGAGAGAGAGAAGAGACACACAGAGAGGAGAGAGAAGGTGATGAATCATTCTGAAAATGGAATCAGACTGTCACATAGCCCCCAAAAGTTATTTCACAACAGCCTCAAACAAGGTTCTCTCTTTTTTTTTACTTTTTTTTTTTTTTTTTTTTTTTTCCGCTTTCACAGTCAAGTGCTTAATGTAGTGATTGAATTATCTCAATGTTAAGTCCATTGCAACTCAGGCAAAAGAATTTCAGAAGATCCTTTTTTTTTTTATGTTTGTTTTTTGTTTTTTGTAAAAGCCCTGAGAGAGGAAAAAAAAAATAAAAAGATTCAAACAAAAATTGTATAGAGACAAATTAGCTGAACATGCAAACTAAAGCCTAAGATTCACCCATAGTTTAAACACATTATAAATTTCACAGTTTAATATTGGGGGAGGAGGGGAAACAAAAAAAACCCAACAACAGCAATGGTTCTCAGTCAAACTCAACTAATAAAAATGTCAATAAAATGTGGCAAGACCTTATACTCTACTAGGATATAGATAAAGGCTAAATAAAGCTTTAAATCAATAGTGATTATTGCTAGCAGATGTCCCGGCAGGCTGCTGGGAATTAATTACTTGCTACATTGTTCTGCAGCATATAGTTTAGTAATGGCTTCTCCCCCACAGTATTGCGCAGTTTAGTGTGGAGAGTTGCAAAACAAAACAAAACAAAACAAAAAANGAGGGGGGTCACAGTGCGGGCTGGGCTGGGGGGCTGCGGTGGTGGAATAGCACAGTGAGGCTCCGGCAATGCTATTATGGCTCTGTCTGTCCCAGAGGTCATGACTGAAGGACAATTCACAAACAACAAGAAGACAACAACGACAAGGACAACAAAAAACGCTGGGCACTCCTAAAAATGCGCAGCTACAGTAGGAGACATTTCGCCTAACCCCTTCAGTGCTGGCGGCTGGAGTGTCACCTGTTGCCGGCAACAGGAGCCATACGGAGAAATCCCAGCTGCCAGCATTAAAGGGGTTAAATTATTGATATGAAATTTAGACACACACCTCAAGTCTTCAAGCATCAACCCCAAAATCTCAGGAAG
>VXBL01001460.1:382228-426687 GCA_013400195.1 Aramus guarauna | reverse complement strand
CCAAAATCTCAGGAAGAATTTTTTTTAATTTATTTTATTTATTTTTAACATGTCTTATATCTGTAGTTTCATTACCAGTAGTATTTTCTTGCTCTAGAACATGACAGTAGCAAGATGACGGTAAGGCTCGCATTTCTCTCTTGCTTGCTTGCAACTGGAAGACGGAATAACTTTGCTCTTTAAGTAACACGCGCTGTCACCGATGTGATTGCAACCAGATCACTCCAGCACTCGCAGTGCCTTTCTTACGCACCCGGAGCGGCCCGACGCCGCCCCGTTCTCGCACGCTGCTCCCCCCAACGCACACGCACGCGCAACATGCACTCACACGCACGCACTCGCACCCCACCACGAGTGAGATGTTCCCCTGTACAGGTGTGATGATACCTCGCTGGCCTCCATTTGACTCTCCGGTCAGAGGAAGGGTTTCATTTAAAGTACAGTAGAAGAGCTGCAACATAAGAAGAGGAGCTGGTGAAAGCGTTAAGTCAAAAAACACTTTTGAGAGGGGATCCAAGCTGCGTTATACATCTGCGTGGGCAAATATTGCCCATTGGTTTCTGCTGACTGCAGAGACAAGCGAACTGATGAATTTATAAAATAATAATAATAAAATAATAATAATAATAATAATATACTGAAGCAAATCAAACATATATAACAGCGGGTGCATAATTTCCATAGGTTACGATGCTATGTAACTCTTCTCTGCATACATGCTCATCCCACGACGGCCAGAAAATCCCCCTAGGAACTAGAAGACCATTTCTAATGCTGAAAAGTGGCAACAAGCATGAGGTTGAAATTCGCCGCATTTCCTGCTTTTGGCTTGAACCACTTTGAACACCTTCAACTGCCACGTTGTTCAGGCCTGGAACAGGCTTAATGCTCCACCGTGTGGCAAATGCAAGAACATCTACTGAGAAAAAACAATACATCAACATCTCGTCTGCATCTCCTCTGACTATTTCATAAGAAATTCACATAATTTTTCTTCCAGTTATTGGCTGTGGTATCCAAGGGCCTCCCACCCCACTGCCCCCATTTCCAGCTCAGAGAACAAACACAGCGACTATCACAGATATACAAGAACAAGCTCACGCACACCAATACAAAAGGTAACATTAATGCTTAAATGAAAAGGTCCTCTCCAAATAATTCATTAAAATATTAAAAAAAAAAATCATTTTTGAAAAAAAAAAAAAATCTATGATACCAAAAGATCTAATAAAGTAGTAAGGCACTCAAATCAGTATATACTGTAGTCTCTTGCATTATTATACTGAAAGGCATATGGCACCGCGTCCAGTCTGCCATACTCTCCCCACAGCTGTAGGTCACTCTTCCAAAACCAAAGACTCCAGAAACCTTGCTCTGCTGGCTTCAGTTTGCGTGCTGGGACGGGTCCGACCTCCTAGCCAGTCATTCAACCCCCAAGAGCTGAGGCGCACTGTCTGCAGAGGCAAGGATGTGATTCATGGGAGACTTTTTGTTGTGCATCTCCAGCAAGTCTTGAATGAAACCTGAGGGCCTCTCGTGCTCGGAGCTACCCCGAGGTTCCTGGTCTTTTGCGGTCTGTTTCTGTGCGCTCTTGGTGGGCTCGGCGAGGCAGGTGCCGGCTCCTCGCCCACTCGGCCTCTCCTCTCTGCTGGGGGAGTCCTTGGCCGTGCCGGCCTGGGACTCTTTTCGGCTTCCCGTGAGGGACGTATGGCTACCGATGCCCCCCACGGAGTCGCACTCGTTTTCTGAGATGGGGTTGGTGCCGCTGTGGCTAGACTCATTTTCGCTGTCTTCTCCACACCTCGACTGGGTCTCCTCCTTGTCGCTCTCCTTTCCATGGTTTCGAGCATTTTTGACTTTCTGGTGTATGCGCTGGTGACGAACCAGGCTGTGTTTCAGAGTGAAGGTCCGTTCACAGGTTTGACACTTGTACGGTCTCTCACCTGGAAGAGAATTAAAATACAAAGTCAGTCGTAAGGTCACGAACGCACCTCCCTCTTCTTTCAAGCAGCGTAAGATGCTCTACACTTCGGAAATTCAGTACCTGCATCAAACACGGATGTCGCATTTATGCAGACGTTTTCCTTCTGTACTAGCAAACTAGCTGATGGCATGCAAGCAGGAATACAGACAAATCCCCTGGGGCACAAATGAAAAACTAAAACTAAGTGTCTTGAGATTTCTACAAGCTTGGTATGGCCCTGCACTGAAGAGGGAGGAAGACCCGTCTAATTTAGCAACTTTTCTGGAAGAAGTTTGCCGTCACCCTCTGGAGCTCAAAAGCCTTGTGAAATCAGCCCACCACGGGGGCTCCCTGCTGCAGGTCGGCCCCTGGTACATGTGGAGAGAGAGGACTTGAGGTGGAAGGATGAGGATACTGCTCAGGTATCTGCTGTGGTCAACAGTGCTTAAAAACTGAACCAAAAAGCACATGAAAAACACCTCCCCCTCTCTTAGATGCTGACAGACGGGCAAGCATGGAAAGCACACTGAAGTTGATGAGAAGCTGTCAGGAATTACCCTTGCTACAAGCACCCCTCCTCTTTCTGTGAAGCAGAAGACAGCGTCACCACATTTCAAAATGGAAACAGAGCGGCTGAAGGACCTAGACTTGTAGGGCATTCATGGGACATGGCAGGTGTCTGTTAGAGGTGATCAAAATTTACAGACTGAGTGAAAAATGCCTGCTTCAGGATGTTCTTTACAGAGCTGCTGGTGTTCCTCAGCCCACTGGTGCTTTAGGACAGGAGTGACATGTGAAAGCCCCTGAAAAACCTCTTCACGCCCATTCCAGAAATGCTACTCGGAGGACAAAACTTCTCCTCTTACTATGCAATCTTAAGTCACAGAGCAGCTGCAGGCATCCTCTGCTGTAACCAACAGGTAGTCTGCTTCCATCTCAGAGCTGCTTTTTGCACCTGAAATGCTTGAATACTTTACTAAGCATGAGGTCATCAGAAAACAAAGCAACCACAGCCCCACAGCCAAAATTCCCCCACAGTCCCAACCAGGCACAGTGCCCCAAGGTGCTGCCGGCCCTGAAGAACTGAAGGTCCCACCCTGACCGTTTCATTCTCTGTTTCTGATTGCACCTACTAAAGATTTTTCAGTGCTACGACTCCATCAAGACATTATCTTATGCCAATGAGCACACAGAACAAGACACTTGCGGCTCATTTCTCACTTGTAATAATGCTTGGGATCATTAAAAGAAAACCAATTACAAACTTGAAGTGGCTGGCTGAAATGTGCAAGCAGGTCATCCTGCTGTCCCTGGGAAGCACGACGCTTCTTGGAAACGTTTCTCAACGGTGCCCTGCTCAGCCATCTGCTATCAAGGGAGGGCACAGCTCCAGCCCTGTGCCAGGAATGTTTTCGGCCGACAATCTTTGCCCATCCGGCACGTGGCCGTGGCCAGTGCAGTGCCACGGCTCACCCTGTACTCGGGCAGGCGGCACCAGAGCACCCCACAACTACTTACTGGGGAGCAGCCCACACGGGGAGAAGGAAACGTTTCCAGTCTAATGGCTGTTCGGCAGGTGGGCAGAGGTTTCTTAAGCACTTCAGCGTATCCCAAACATTCCTCTTTTGAGTCAAGACATTCCCGCACCGTATAGTTATCTTTAAAAAAACCCACGCATTGAAACCAAAGTAGAAGCAATGTTACAACCTGACAGGTTACTGCCAATATATCTGAATGAGTGGGAAGGAGAGAGGGACGAGGACAGTGAACACACAGCACTGAGGCAAAACCCTCAGTTGAAAATACATTGATCGAACAGTTGAGATAGGTGGTATTTACATTTATTACATTTGAAGAAAGCACTGTCCCAGGTTCCTCTTCAACAGCTATTGTATGCTAAAACATCCTTCAGTGTCAAATAAAAAAGAGAAACAAAAGAAAAAAAATCCCACACCGACAAGGTCCACGTATCTCAGCAGGCAATGAAAACATTTAAAACACACAATATGGGAATCTTCACGGGCACATGGCAGCATATCACTTGGGGATAGAGCTCAGTACTTTAGATACTAAAATCTTCCCAAGGCTTCTGAATTAGTATGAAAACAGGCACAAGAATGGGACCTGTCCCCTGTTTCACTTGTGGCTCAATGCCAGAAGCAAACAGGTCAATTTTGCACTCAAGAAGTCAGTATTTGTGATTCAGAAGGGTAAAAGTCTGGTTAAGGCACTAGGTCTTTGGTGTAGTTTAGTAAACATCACTGTCAATTACAACACAAATATTTTGTTAATCACAAAGATCTTGTCTTCTGCAGAGAGCACCTTCAAAAGATAAAAAAATGTCAAACTGTTTTGCACCAGTTTTCCCACATCAGAACAGGTCGCTGGCAGGTAAAATGCATCATTAATAAGGATGCATTAATAAAGATGAATGATTAATTCACCTTCGAGCTGGCTGACAGCTTCATCTCATTTACAAGGCACTGCTGCAAACTGTATCACATAAAGCAATCCCACGTGTTTTAGCTGCCGAGTCAAGTCATCGGACGAGTGTTTTGCTGCCTGTGTTCCACCTTCCCTGCCCAAGCCTGAATGAAGAGCAGGGTGCCCACTGTGGCTTCGCCTGTCACTCAAGCAGCAGGTCATGCAGATCACCAGCACTTTACCAGTACCAGGCTTAGATAATCACACAAAACCAGACTCTCTCTCTCTCTCTAAACTTTCACTCAGAGATGAAGTCTTATCACATACTGCCAGGTTTCTCCACCGCTCATCAAAACACTGGGAAGAGGCAGAGCCACGTGCACATGACAAGAAGGGAGTCAGAAGCCAAACAGAGTAACTGTCCGGGGATCTCCGTACTTGCCCTCACCTCTAAACTCTGCAGGCAGGCATGGGGAAAAACAGTTTGGGAACTGAAGATAAGGCTGTGCTGACAATTCCTGCTCCCTCGACAGGCTTTGTATGCAGCATGGGGGATTGGGGCAGAGAAGACACTGTGCAGACACCTGTAGGACTAAAACCACTGTCTCCAACCTCAAGTACTAGCAGTAATCGTGCACCTACAGAGCAGATGCCTCAGTCTGGTCGCAGACCTGCCTGTAATCTGCTCTGCCCTCAAGTCTCCTCTTACCTGTATGAGACCGCATATGTCGCGTCAGATCTTGCAGAGACCAGAAACGCTTGTTGCACACAGTACAGACTTTCTTTCTTTTGTCTGCTTTTGCAGTACTCTTAGCCCCATCAGTCTTTGGTTTTTTGTCATCACTGCTCTTCTCAGTGGACTTTCTCTCTGTGCCTTCCCCCTCAGAGATGCTTTCGCTCTCTTCATTCTCCTTTCCTGTTGCCTCACAGTCCACAGGAGACTCCACTACCTTCAAGTCCATCGGAGACTCTTCCTGCTCAAGACCAGAGTCCTGCATCGAGGGAGCTCCTGCATCATCCTGAACGCTTTTGCTTTCATCCTCACTGCTCCTTTCATCCTTTCTGTCCTCACGAGTGTGGGCCTTTTTGTGACGGCTAAGAGTGCCAGCAAACTTGAAGGTTTTGCCACAAATGTCACAGGCATGTTTCCTTTCAGTCTGAGAACTGCTGCCTGCACTCTGGTCACTCTCTGCCAGCTTGAAGTCCATTAATTTGCTGGCAAAATTGAGGTCAAGACTTTTGTTACTTACAGAATCTTCCTCAGGGCCCTCTTCATATCCAGCTGCTTTTTCTTCGGCATCCTCTTCTGCCGGAGGGGAATCAGCCTTTTGCTCCTCCTTGGGGCCGCACTCACTCTCTGGTAGCTCTGTTATTTCCTCTGGCTGTTCCTTCTCGCAGGAGGTCAGGTCCAAGACTTCGTTTCCTGTAGCTAGTGTCTCCGCATCAGACTGGCTGTCTGCAAGCAAACAAGAGAGAAACTTTCAGTGGGATGCTCTCTGCTAATTCACAACTACCAGCGGTGAGGCTGCACATGGACCCACGAGCATTACTTCTGATCAAGCGTCCCAACAGATGTTTCTCTTATCTGTGACCCAGGCCAGTAACACAACGGAAAAGAGATCAAAACACCACGGAGCCCAATTAATAAGATGATTAAAATTCTGCAACAAAATGCATTCTTTTTCCAACATACACTCACTTGCTCAGCAGTTTCTTGAAGTCACTTTAATTATAATCACTTTTACCAGAGATGGCAAAATGCTGAGACATCAAAGAAGAGCTGACATCAAATACACCGTACCAGAGACATGTGGATGTCTTATTTAGAATATTTCATGTATGAAATCTGGATATAGATGGAAGTAATATACAACCACATATTAATGAAACTAACTTTTAAACTATAAGTAGTAGGAAATGCTTTTCAAGGGAATGTAAAGGCCTCATGCAACCAACCGGTACAATTAAAGGTTAGCACAGACAGTAACACAGAGGTCAGTTAAAAAAGTTGGGTATACATCGTATAAGCAAAAGATGCAAAGGTTTGTCCACATGTGGGTCTTTGACACATACTCCTTGTTGCTTTGATACCACCTGGAACCAGAACATAAAAGCCAAGATGCAGTAATAGGCAGCATCCTCCGTTGGTTCACAGTTACCCCAACAAGAAGGCAAAACCCACTTAAGATATCCACCTTAATGACCTCCTCTGCTTCCTCATCAGTTTGTAGCATTGACATTGCTGAAGGTGTAACGTGTCGAAAAAAATAAAACAGATAAGGCACTTAAGGAGAACAAGGGCTGGAGCTGTACCCCTTCCAAGCTCTATACAAATAGTCCATGTAAATAGGAAATAAGCTGGACTGGATCTGGAGGCCAAAGCTGATGATGATGCACGGCCTGTAACTGCATCCCCAGTGCCACTCTCCAGCAACTGTTCCAGGACAGGAACTTAGCAAGTTGTGCTCTCTGAAAGTTGAAACTTTCCTTGCTTTAAGTCCTCTCCCCCACCTCCTTGTTGACAGCAGGCAGCCAAGAGAGCACACAACCTACCAGGCATTTTAGCATTCATCTGCGAGCCTGATAGCTGCTGAGTGACTACAGGGATTTAGAAACTCTAGGAGAGCAGTTTAAGTTCCCCATTTGACATAGTACAACATGCGCTTGTCTCCGAATTGCTTAAACTTCCTGTTACAGGCTTTTTTCATAAGGAAGGAGTAATGACAGAAGATAAGAAGATAGTTCTCAGGCACTTAGTAGTTCGAATGCAACATAACTTGCATTGACCCCATCTCCTTGCACAAGTGATAATAAACGGTCATTAAACAAATGTCAAAGCTAAGCAGCATTTCCAGTAATCGTGAACAATCACTTCATAGAGCATAATCCTCGATATGCTTTTTCTTGGGGGGGTAAAAAGGGGATAAATGACCTGTCAAAAAAAATAATCTCACCTTTTAATCAAAACAGATCCATTTACATAGACAGTGGATTACACAAAAGCTTTCCACAAAGTTCATTGCTCATCTAATTATCTGCCCATTAAAACATGCAACCGAGCCATAATCTGTGTATAATGCTAGAGAATTTGAGGACGTAGGCATCTGAAAACAAAGCTCACCTACAAGTGCCCTACAAATCTGCATTTGAATTCTGTGTTTTGAATCACTGCTTATCTATTGGCCATAGTAAGGTAAAAAAAGAAAAAAAAAAAAAAGCTATTAGAAACAAAAAGAGGTCACTTCTAAAAATCAAGCTGAAATGCTGATGCATAATAATTAAGAGGAAGAACTGCTCCACAACGCAGAGAAATGAGAGCCAGGCGCGTAAGAGAAGCACTGTGCTCCTGGTTGCACGTAGGTAGCCGGGTCTCGCAGCTGCCGGCGCAGGCAAGGGAGTGAGCCCAGAAGCCAAACCCGAGGCCATACCTGCCTACGCAGGGGCGACGTTTAAAAGGAAGCACAGCTATGGGTTCCTGCTGCTGCCTTCCTCCACTAACGGCGTTTGGGGGCAGGAGGAGCACATCTGGCTCTCACCTGCAGCGCCTCACCTTGGCCCAAGAGTGGGGGTGAAAGGAAGGATTAATGGCAACCGATGTGACTCCCCGCTGCTGCTGAAGGGTCCTTGTCCTTCCTTGGCTACCCACTCCTGGGCCGGCCCTTGCACGGCCCTAACATTCACACGGTGTTTTTCACCAGAGCACAGGTTTATGTTGGACTGAAGTGACCCCACAGTCGCTGCTGCCTTTAGGCTAAGAGCAGGAGGAAAAGGAAAAACAGGGAAGAGGAGTTTCTTCCCCAGCCACAGTCGGTTGCTGCCATCACAAAGACATATCTGTGGATGATGGACAAAGAGACAAAAACGGAGTGGTGAAGGGGGCCTGAGGAGCAAAGACCTTGAAGCGACACTAACAGCACCTAAAACGCCTGCTGTACCCCTGCTCATCCTCAGCAAAGTGGGGGATGCCTCCTGGCAGGCGTGGGCCACCTGTCCCCTCCCCAGCGAGGTCAGGAAACGCTGCCCCAAGGGGACATCCCTTAGGCTGAAGAAAGACTGCAAGGACAGCACGGAGGGGGGTCATTAGGGAGCGGGGCAGGAAACCATGTGAGCTCATTGGGATGGACACCAGTGAAGAGCAGAGGAGACCGAGATGGAGAGAGCTCCTCTTTTATCCGTTTTGTAACTCTGCTGACCAAACAGAAGACAGCGGATGCAGAGTAAGTTGGTTTTTCAACAGGAAATATCAGGAGCAAAGTGAACGAGGCGAATATACACTGGTAGCACTCAAGTAAGAGCAAGCCAGAACCAGAATTTCTTAAACTCTCAAATGCAGAAGTCACAACTCTTACGTTCAAGATGTCGTATATCATCCATGATTTTCCAATTTTCCCCTAATTTTCTCTAACTTTTTCTTCTTCTGCTTCCACTATTTCTAAAAATACATTATTTTTCTTAAAAGTATACTCATCCTTCAGTGAATCATCCCTGAACTCTATCTCCTTTCTTCCTCTCCTCTGTGCCCTGGGCCCTTTCCCAGTTGTTACTCTGTTCTTGTGTGCCTGGTCCACAACTACACTTTCCTGTGCATGAGAGAAACACTCCAAGGGACAGGAGGTCCACACCGTGGTAAATGATGTTGCCTTGCTAGCACAGGCAAACAGATGCAGTCGACATAAAGAAAAACAAATGTGAAGTTTAAACAATGCGCCTTCAGGAAGGTCAAAGATGACTTCAGACCCCCGGAGCACAAATGTACAGAGGCTTTCTCTTCCAAAGTTGGCCCGCCACCCCTGAATGAACACATTCAAAACTCCGGTAGGGATGTAGCCAGGAACATGCTGACACGTGTACGTGCCTGGGTGAGCACTCTTCTTTCTTACCTGCACAAACCAGACCTGCCATTTTCTTTGTCATGAAGGAGTTTCACAGGCCCCTTATGAAACTTCATGCAGATCGCCAAGCGGCAGCTCCTGACTAGTCAAGCTGCTCTGTGGTTACCCCCAACCTGTGTGGTTGGTTTTGCAGCTGGTGAAAAAGCGAGTTGCTTTGCACAAACCTCGGCTGTTTGGGGATGGGTGAGAGTCAGCCCGGCTCTGCTGCAGCCGAACTGGAAAAGCAGCAGGGGAGCTGTGAAGCTCTGTGAAACACGACAATCGTGACGACAGCCACCTTGGATCCAGCGTGGGATTTCTGTTGCAGCGCAAGGGGCGGCTGCAAGGGAAGTCTTGCGCTGGCAGCCGCTCCGTCCGTTGCATCAGTGGTCAGGCTTGGCCTACACTGCTGTTTTTTCCCTGCTTACATGCCTATCTGAGAAACAGAAAACCTTGCTGGCCATACAACTCCAGCAGTCTTGTATCTTACACAAGGGGGAGGATTTGGACTGAGCTTTCAGATCTGGGCAAGTATCTCTCCAATGAGGCCGAGCTCCTCTCCGACGGGCAATTCCTGTTTCCAGAATTTTGATGATTTACGGTGCAGACCAGCTGCTTGCATCCAGGTGGTGAGGAAGGCAAGGTACACGGGAAAAGGCCTGCCTTTTCTTTCATCCCTTTCCCATCTTTCACTTACTAAGGTTGTAAAATGCTTTCCGATCTGTTTTTTACACTCCGCAAGTCAAGAGGACAGGAGAGGAGAGGTCCACTTGCCCAAGCTCCCACCCACCACCACTTCTTCAGCAGTCGTGGGAGCAGAATACATTGCCTTGTCATGGACAACCCGAGTTTGTGTCACTCCTCTGAAGCAAGGACAAGAAGGTGACACTATTTGATGAGGTCAATTCTGACACCAGAGTCAAAGAACATGAGCAAGGTAAGGGAGAGAGAGGAAATGAGTGGGGAGGTAAGAACGTACGGAGGAAGGCAACGTGAAGCAACCACTGGTAGCTCAGCTGCTGCCTCGTCAGCTCCTGGGAAAAAATGAACTTCTCAGGAGATATATTCATAAGCAAAACCTCAAGGACTCAATCTGAGAATCCAAAAACTTTTCCGCTTGCATGAAAGAAACCACTATATAGTTGTAGCCAAAATAATTTTTCCTTCAAACTGTGGAAAGAAAAGACTGTTCTGCTGAAGGCTGTTTACAATTCCAGTTGCAGTTTTCAGTCAGCCCAGTCAGAAGAACCCCCGTAATCTTCTATAGGTGGCAAGAAAGAAAGAGAAAGAGGAGTAAACTGCTTTCCTGTATACATGAACCAAATTATCAAGAGAGACATCGAATGTGGAAAGTTTCAGATAGAAGAGCAGATACAGATTAAGGTGGGGAGGTTGCTGGTTTGATTCTTTTTCCCATGGTTTTCTTTTTTCCAGGAACTAAGGTGGAATAGAGAGTAAAGCTTGAGATGCTAAGGTGTTACTAGATAGAACAGGGTGTTGTAAGGGAAACTATTTTGTGACTTTAAAGCAAGTGCTTATTACCAAACATCCCTGACATCCTGAGAGAAGTGTTAAAAAACCCATCACATAAATAAAGCTCAAAACTGGTGTAGACAGAGCACTTGAAATCGATGTGGTACAAGCAGTTGGCATCATCAGTCAGATGAGCCGACCATTTACTGTTTTCCCTACATTAACTGAAATAACCCCAGCTAGTCTTCTATTTTACAATAGAGGCAGCCACCACTAGGTGGTAGCAGTCTAGTAAATTTGTAGGTTTTCTGGACCCACTCACACAATGCTGCTTCTACTTCCACCCACCAACTGGAGAACATCTTTCCAACCTGTGGAGTCAACTTGCAGAATTTTGAGGGTTATCTTTGTCCATTTTATTATAAACACTATAAACACTAAAATTTAGCCACCTTTGTTATACCACACACACACACGCAAGTTAAATATTTAATTATCCTGCACTTGAGGGAGCTTCCATATCTGCACGCCTTTTAATATGAAAACACTAAAGAGCAAAAAGGACTATTGACAGTAAATGAAACTGAATATATCTGGGGGAAAAGGAGAAAAGAAATTCTGGAGGAAAAAAAAAAACCAACAACATTTTGCCTTTGACACAAGATACGATCCCCCAGTAACTTCAAGAGAGCAGCTGAAGTCACCAACACAAAGAAAGGTGTTCAGGACTAGCTCTGACTGCACCTACCAAGGGGAAATGCGCATTGAAGGGGGGAGGGAACACACTCCCAGACTTCCAGCTTATGGTGAATTCCACTGTTTAGCAGAAAGGCAGTTTGATGTAGAGTCAGCAATACAATCAGCAAGTCACACACTATCTTCTCAGTATCTTCCAAACAACAACTCTAGCACTCATGCCAACCTCATGGCTCTTCTATTTGCCGTGCATCCCAATGGCAAGTAACTCTTGCTTTACCCTGAGCTGTGGTTCTGGAATGGCTGTTAAACTTTGCCTGACACTGAAAAAGCGGTTTCAAGCCCTTTGTCCTCTAGGAAATACCCACAAATATAGTTCAGAGGTACAGACAACTAGAACAGCTTGGAAAAACAAAAAGTACCATGCTATACCCAGGGCTCACATGATTTCTGGAGGGATCAGAGTGGCAGATATCTAGAGCAAAGATGAATTCTGCTGAACACTAATCGGAAAATTCACTGCTGAGTATACTTACTTTGTAAATATTTGCCTAGTTAGCACAGTGCAATTGTGATCGACCCTCTCACATTAGGGACAAGCCTCTTTAAGAAAGGGATCTTTCCTTAGCAAAGTCTTTTTCTGTATTATGTAAGAGATAATCCCTTACCCCATTCCCATCCCACATCTCTCCTCCTCAAACGTATTTTGTTGCAAGAAGGGAGCATTCAGAAAGCCCTAAGGAGACAAAGGCAGGGCTGCTTTAACGTGATGGAAGTGGGCGATTCATTAAGTTGCTCCACAATTTCGTTGTACTCCTCTCTGCCGGTACAAGTCTCCCCTGGTCTGACTGCTGCGAGCTGGGTGAGATATCCTCAGTTTGCTTCAGGTACTTTTAGTCAGACCATTCCTTTCCTCTCCATGCAGCAAGGACACACACAAGCCTCATCACTTACACTCACACAGCTTCCTCATCTCTGAATCCTATTCAAAACCACCATCCTGTTTTTTGTTTTGGTTTAAAATAAGACCAAAAGAAATCCTCTATAACTTGTTCCCAGTGACACTCTATTGAATTGCACTTCCCGTCTTAAACCTCATCTTAAAGCTTCGCTTCATTTACGGCTGACCAAACACCATCCATGCATCTCCCTTCATTCCTTTCAGCGTACAGTGAAAAGTGGACTACTACTCACTTTGAAGTACAGCCCTCACATGGGCTCTGCATGGGAGCCCCAAGCACACCACTCACCTTTTAAAACCAGCACAAAAAGAGAAACGATCCCATTTTAAACTGAGCCGCAGCTTCAAATTGTTAATTTATTTCCACTGATTTTGAAATCTGGGTTTTTTGGACAATGGAGGGAGACCACAAGTCCAAAACTGTTGAATGATTTTGGACCATAATTCAACACCACTTGGCGAAAGCCAGTGATAAACACTAAGCTGTGCTGTAAAATGCACGTAGTAACTGTAACAGTATAGGATCTGGGCTCCTTCTTTGCTGTCTAAAGCTGCTGTTTGAAGACACAAAGCATTTGACAGAGAAGCCAATTTCAACAGCATCTATCCCCAGCGCCTCCCAGGAGATGATGCCAGCTCCACACCTCAGCTGCATCACTGTGCTCCGTACCGCCAGCCAGATCCGGGAACTGATCTCACAACTGCCGGTCCCTCCCCTTGCCCTTTTCATTTTTTTGGGCAGCTGGGTCAGCTACAGCTGTGGGGATGAACAGTTGGGAACAGGTCGAGCCAGTACAGCCAAGAAGTGCTTTGTGTTATCCAACCGTGGCCCAAGGCTCTGTCTGCCGAGGGCAGGTCGAACCACTCTGACCAGCCCAGCGTCAGCTGCACGAGTGCTAAGAACAACATCTACCTTACACCAAAGTCCTACCCATCCTACGTGCTGCACCAGCACTCAGCTTTAGACACGCTTGCCTCCTCACCCTGCCCACCAGCTGAGCTGCGTTAGGATCCCTCTGACTACAAAGAAAGTTTTCAATAGACCCAAGTAGGACATTTTAATTTTGTTCTGCTGTGAAGATTGTCGGAGGTGAGCACTTTCGGAGCCCTTTCTGCAGACTTTTGTTCTGCGAGGGGATCATGTTATAACATGAGTCTTCCTCTCTCACGCTGTAGCCATCTGTTGTCTGCATAGGCAGGATGAGCCCACGTGACACCCCAGATACCGTGCTACAGCCCTGTGAAGTTACAGGCTGTTAACATGGTAACAAGACAACTTAGTCTCTTCATGATAGGCAAGATCAAATCACGTCGTAACATGTCTCCAGCATGGCAGATTTTAATGCCAGACTAGTACTGAGGCCTGTATTACTACATTTGAATCACTGCAAAGCACCGTGCCGTATCAAAAGAAGAAGAAAGGATGAGAGAGCCTGGGAAGACAGCAGATTTTCCCAAACAAATTGGAGTTTGGAAACGTAAGAGGAAAACCCTGTGCAGGCTGTTGTGCAATCTGATCAGCAGCTACCCTGAGGTTGAGAGTAACAACTGATTCGTAATTTTAACTACCCTGACGCACAGAGCCAACGTCTCACTGCTCTTAGGTTTGTACTTCAGCAATTGTCCTGTGAAGCTGACTCAAAGTGACACAAAGTGACCCTGGAGGTGTGAACGCCTTCTTACATGGACGGCTCCCTTGTGCAAACGCTTTTCAGGCAAGGGATATGTACCACCATCTGCTGAGTTTCCTTCTTACACCTATCCCATTTGGTCAGCACAGAAAAACCCCGAGTGACTGCGCTCAGCCTTGGTTTCGTGTCAGCTCGTCCTTTTTGTCTAAATGCCACTCACCTGCCTACAACAAAGCCTTGCGTGATCTGACAATCAATCTCCTCAACAAAGACTTGACAGACTCTCAAAACAGAGGGAGCAATACAATGGCAGGTGAGCTTCAATGCAAATGAATACAAGGTAAAACACCTCTGGAAAAATTAATCTAAAACATGCCTATGTGATGCTGAATGTGTCACTGGCAGGTACGCTGAGGCAGGAGGTCTTGGAGCCATTGCTGACAGCTCTCCAGGATCACTGGCTTGGCCTGCAGCAGCAGCCGAACTAAAGCCAAGAAACACTGGGTACCACGAGCAAGGAACTTGAGAACAGGACCAAGGGTGTCCCTTGGCTGCTGCGTGAAGCCCTGGTGTGCCCTTGCTTCAGGTGGTGTGCGCACTTCTGGTCTCCACGCCACAGGAAGGAGATACTTACGTTGCAGATGGCACAGAGCAAACCTGATCCAAGCGATGGGGCAGCTGCCCTGCGAGTAGACACCAGAAAGGCTCAGGCTTCTCATTTTGAAGGAGAAAAGGGGGTGTTATGATTGAGGTTTACAAATCGTGAAGACACCTGAGAGGGCGTACACAGAACTGCAATTCACCAAATCCTGCAATGTGGGCACTAAAGTGAGCTCTCTGAAATTAGGAGGGGATCAGCTGACAACAGAATAAAACCAGTTCCTTACACAGCAGGTAGTGAACTTCTGGAGCTGGATGCCAGATGAGGTTGGAGGCAGTGACCATCAGCGGGTTCAGAAAGCAGTTGGATTGACTTGCAGACAGCAAGTCCATAAACAGGTAGTAAAGGGAGCAGGCAGGCATGTGTCCTCTAACACGCAACCCTAATGCAGCAGTTGTGGGTGCTGGTAGAGCATTAAGAGGAACGGACCGCAGGAAGTGGCCGGGCCCACATGCTCACCCTAAATAGCACATCCCTCGGCTACCATCAAAGACATGAGTACTTGGCTGCATGTACCACTGCTCTAATGCGGCAGGGCACTCTGCACGTCCTTGTGCTTCGCTTGTCTGCAGCGTTCAGTCCGACCAAACGTAACTTGGGCTTGCTGTTCTGAACAGCCGGGAAAAACTGCATGTGCCACTGTGAGATCCACCATCCTCTTCCTTAGACTGGGGCACAAGCACATTTCTCCTCTGGCAGCAGCTGGCAACTCCAGCGTTTCTGCAAGTTCTGTTAGATTTGATAGAAAAGACAACAATGCATTTTTGACAAGGGAAGGGCTTTTGGCCTGACACAAGAAAAAAGTGTATCTGTCCTTCTAATATGTCGTAAGAAACTTGTTTTTTTTCCCCTTTCCCCTTTTACTGCTTGGTAACCAACTACAACATCCTGACCATAAGCTCCTCAACAGCAGGCTCTCTCCTGAGATGTCTAGCACCCGTATGAATTTGACAAAACTTCCATCAAAGCCACGGGGCATCTTTCCATTGACTTCAGTGGAATCAAGCCCTGTATGCTGAATAAGCAATCAATTCCTTCCCCACAGGACAAAGTTTTTCATGTCTGTAATTCATTTAAATGACTAGAACAAGGAAAGGGACTGAGCGCAGGAAGAGTTGAAGGAAAAGCCAGGATCATGCAGTGCAATGAGGAAAGCGGTCCTGCAAGACATCTTCGTGATGAAAAAAGAGATTGTGAGGATAGTTACTTGTAAAAGGAGATCAGCTCTTATCACACCTTCCTCCTCACACCCAAAACCTCTGAACATGCACAATTCCCTCACCCCCCCGCCCTGCACCCAGCAGCCTCTGATACCACTTTGTAGGTATGTTTCTCGCTTTAATCTTCCACAAGTTGGTTCTGTTCTAATTAACATCTCACGCCGTACGAGGGATTTCCCGCATCTCACAGACAACTCAGGCGCTGTTTCTTTCTGTTAATTTTCTTCCTTAACACAACTTTTTAGAAGCATCAAGGCACTGCTTTTTGTAGGCTTTCAAGTCATTCTTTCTGTTTAGATGCCTACGAACTCAACCATAAATTTATGGTTACAAACACCACCACTTTCTGCACTTTTATTTGGCTTCATTCACAATGCAAATACAAAACAGAACTTCAAAGTTGAGCAGAAATCCTTTTGCTTCATGATAGCCCAATTCCTTTCCACATTTCTTTTCAAGCATGCAATGACAGGATTAGCTGGGGATTAATTACTTGAAACTCAACCTGCATCTCAGGTCACAATTTTCTCATATTTTCAGCCTCTAAAACTTTTGTATCAACCAAATACTGGCCATACAGACCAATACTTAGAACGGATAAGATACTGTTCTGTCCTAGCTGGAGGTCTCAAAACCCAAACAAAAATCCTGCTTGTTGTGCAGACTCCAATCCTCACACCCCAAGTTTCAGTCCTAATCTCAAATGGAAACCAGACTGCTTTCCAAAAATGTCACCTTTAAAGGCACAAAAAAGATCATTCACAAAAACAGTATTCTCTGCTTCCTGTGTTGTCCCTTAAAGGCAACTGCTTGTCTGATAAAATATTCTGACTCACTGGAGGGTAACCTAAACAGTCAGTTTAAGTGCAATGTGATTTGATTTTTTATTAACTTTTTCCATAAGGATGGTCATTGCCTGGATTAAAATACATCTGTGCCAACATATTGACTCAGAAGTGACTGTAAAATTTGGTTAGCAGCACAGCAGGACTAGTCTAGGCTGGACACTTCAAGGAAGCCAGTCATTTGAAGGGAGTCTTTTTCAATAGAAAGGGTCATCTAAATAATCACAGCATGTAAGAAAATAATTCCTTAATTAAGATATCCACTGCCACTGTTGTCCTAGTGGAAACACATTATTATCATGGTAATGACAAATGTTGTACAATAAAGATGTCTAAAATTTTGCTTTGACTTAAGTCATAAAAGCAAAGAATAAAAATGCCTCCAGTCCTTTTTTTTTTTTTTAAATTACTTGTGTCCTCCAATCAGCTGGAAACATTCAGGTTCATGGGCTAGATGTAACTATATTCTATTTATTTATTACTTTATTTTGTTTATAGATCTTTTCTTGTTCAGTTCACTCCTGTTGTAACAGCGAAATGAAACCAAACCAAACCAAACCAAACCAAACCTCCTCTGCCATTAAATTTCACTTTCTATCAAAAACAATCTTGGATCAAATAAGATCTGGCAGTAGCACTCTGAAAATACCCTCAAGTGATTCTTTGCAAAGATATTTAGGTCATCTATAAAAACTAATGGCCAAAAAAGACCATTATTTTAATTTGATATTGAACCTAGTCTGATGCACATGCCATAAAAGGAACAAAACGAACTACACCACCTGCAGGGCACATCTTACTTGCTGCTCTGAAAATGAAAAAAGTCAAGAATGGGAGAGAAGAGCAAAAAAGGCAGGCAAACCGAGCTGAACATAGAAGAGTAAATTAAACAATAAAGACATCAAGAGAAAGAAAGTATTAAAAGCAAGTGTTCAAGCATGTTCAAACAAAACACAGGTACTGTGTCAAACACCATATATAACCAAGTTATGCCAAATTCCCAGTGCCCCTCTTGTGAGCTTTGCAGGAAAATAAAACCCGGCGAGGAAGGTGTATGCTTCTTCAGGGAAATGCTTCTGAACTAAAAAACACACAGTGGTGGTGAGGCAAGAGTAAGCAGGGTGAAAGCTTTCACAAGACAGACTTTTGGTTGCGCAAGGGATGTGGGCTACTGGTAGCGTGTGTGTGTTTTGCACTTTAACACAAGGTAAATATGATCTTGACACCTCAATGGAAGGAGTCCTCCATGTCGAAATTGAACTTTAAATTACTGAACATGAAAGATACTCTTGCAAAAATCTTCTCATGTCTGTATAAACACAGTAGTTTAAAACTGGTAACATATAGATACTACTTAAATGCCCCCAATCATATACCTTTTCCTCAACCATGCTCACTCATTATTAGCTTAGACCACTTAATACTCATTACTCCAATAACAACTTCCCTACAAATGGATGAAGAAGAGCTAGTTGCCACCTTTTAGTTCAAATGCCTGCCTTGTTTTTTTTGATAGCACCGTACTACAGAAACCTAGGAGCACGGAGCAGTTTGCCTGCAGTGAGTCGCTATGGAGCAGATACCCAACACAAGCAGTTTGGCAGCAAATCACCAGGACTCTCATCTATCCCATTCACATCAGCCTCTTGGTCCCTTTTCTCTTCCCAGGTCAGGGAGCAGCCACCAAGTCCAGACAATAAAGTTCTCCTTTTCTCTTTAAAGTAAGATTAGTGAATAGATTTTTTTTTTTTTAACTCCTTTTAAAAACCAGAGCTATCTAACAAGCCACTGCCTGTGCAATAGGTGGGGACAGAAACGATGTGTTCCACTAGGATACCACAGGTGTCTCCATCAGAAAACCGACCTGCCCACCCCAAACACAAACCCAACAAACTGCTGTATCCATCACGCAGCTGCCAAACTCCTCCCAGGCCACCAGCACCTGACACTCACCACAAAAACACAGGGCTCGCTCCAGCTGAATGCATCCCAGCGCTTGCTTTTTACCTTCCTAGTTTACCTTTCCCTCTCTCCTCCAGTAAGCTTCATCTACACTGCTGCCACAGGGGAGCTGCCGTCAACTTTAGAAAGAGAGCACTGGTGTCACCTGAAAGCAGATGCCCCAAGGCCAGTCAAAGCTTGCTGTGGGCTGGTCCTCCAGCAACAAGTCTCCCTCGACACTGCTCTGATGATGATCAGAAAAGAGCTCAGTGTTATCATTGCCAGGGCGCACCAACCTCAATCTGATTATTGCCACTGTCGTAGCATCACCAAAAATCACACTTCTGCGCTGAGGATCCAGCCCTGCTACAGCAGTAGTTGCTTGCCTTCCCTGTAGGGGAAGTACAGGCTTTCTGAAAGGATGGTGTCTCCTTCCAAGCCGGGTGGTGGTAGGGGAGACAAGTTTTACCAGTACAACTCATGGCCGAGTGCATTTTCCTGTCTTTATTAAGGGTTTACACCAGTGCTGCTACCTTGGAAGTCTGCCATCAATAAGCAGGTCAAACCCCTTAGTCTGGGAAAAGCCTCTCTATTGTTCTCTGTCTCATGAACAGTTCTTCAGTAACTACGTATTTTTTTTGGAGAGCAGGGTGTTAGAAAACAATTGATATGAATAAAGAGCTCTCCTTCACCATTGAAAGTAAACTGTACGCTTAATAAGATGAAATAATTTGGTCTCTGTGGGCTAGAAAACAATAGCCTCACTGTTGCACTGATACCTTGCAAGTTATGTCCTCACATCACCCAAAGCAAACTGTAATAGGGACTGCTCCACAGCTCAGATTCCCTTTAAACCTCTTAGCTAACCTCTTGTACCTCTTCAGGTTTCCCTCCATAGCACAGACATGAATCAGTTGCTTCAGGAAACCTCAATTCCATCAAAACATGTGAAGTTATTTTCTCTCTTATGAGGCTGTACTCGATTGCCTGAAGTTTCTTACAAATTTCCTTAATTTTCACTGTTTACACCAGGAGCTGAGACCACATAATGAAGAAAATAATATCAACAACTGTGACTGACTTAAAAGGGAGCAACAGCAAGTAGAGCTTTGTGTTCTCTTTCTCCAAGCAGGATGAGAATCTACTAATTACTTTATTACAGTGTGGGTGGAAGAAGGAGTGAACTTCAAATCAGCACAGCATTCAACACAGTATTTCCTTCACAGCAAAGAATGAAAAATAACCCCAAATCTAGAATAAACCTCCCTCCCCATGTTCTCTGATTGTTTACACCAGGGCTGAGGTTACTTATACAGTGGCACAATATTAAAGATTCCATACACATCTCCACGCCTTAGGGCATAAGCCCACCATTAGTTGACTAGCACAGAGTAGAAACATTTCCTAGAGGCAAGCTACTACATAATGCTCAGGATGATGTTTCTTGCATCCTCCTTCTTTGATCTGTCAAATAAAAGCCACTGCAAGAACAAAATGCTAAACACTATACTATTTTATTTTCCTGCCACAATTCTATACTTATTTGCTCTCATTGTTATGGATTTTTTTATCATTACTGACGCAGACAAAGAATCACTGGAAGCAGCCAGACAAACTGTGTAAGGCACAATGAAATATTCAACACACATGTTCACCTTCAAGATAAGACAATAATATCAGAACACCTGAAACCTGAGTCTTTTCCCAGATACGCTAAGCTATGCCACTGAAGTCAAATGGGTTTTAGCAGTTTAATTTGCCCCCTTGATACTCAAAGGCAGAGAGATTATTCTATTACTGAAAAATTTCCCGCCACCACTATACAACAGCAATGGCTAGGGATTTGCAAAGTAACAAAGAATACCACTGAGGCCTCAGACAGAGGACAAGAAAGGAAGATTCCTCCATGGGGATTCCTCCATTCCTCCATTCCTCCTTTCATGAGGAACATCCTCAGGGGCTACAATCCACCGTGAGCACAAGGTGCTCTTACCTGTGTGAGTGAGCATGTGCCGCTGCAGGGAATTTGCCCATGGAAAGACTCGAGGACGGTAAGGACAGGGGATATTTTGCAGGCAGTCTGAGTAAGTGTTCCTCTTCCCTCTCAGCAGCTTATCTTCAGCAGTTTCCTTCTCGTCCTCACTTGTTCCATTTCTGCCGCTTTCTTCCTTGAAATTGTCAGTGGACTGCAGAAACGGGCTAAATTTATTAGTGTCTGTGGTAGCCAGCATCTTCTCTATGCTAGCAAACTCCCCACTTGACTCCAGATCCACACCGCTGCTAAGTTTAGGCTTATTTTTCGTTCCTTTCTTTCTACCTCTTTTCTTAGTCAACCCAGCATCGGCAATGGGAGACTGCTCTGGATCACACGCCTGAGTCGGGTCACTGGGCAGGCTGGAGTCTCTCTGAACAGCAGTCACGATTGTCACTTTTGCTTTGGCGTTCCCTGATTTGTCACACCCAGTGGAGCTGCTCGCTGCCTTGGGACTGGCATCTGCAGCCTCCGTTTTCAGCAAAGCGGGAGCAGAAGACACAGATGAAATGATCTGTGCAATGGAAGCCAATGGTGGCAGATCTTTAGTTACTGGAGGCTTTGGCAAGAGAGGTGGCGGCGGTGGTTTAGGCCTCAAGGGTCTCAGCAAGGCAGAATTGCCAAGGAGAGCTGGGGAAATGATCGGGACAGTCAAATGCAATGAACTTTTCAGTGGCTGGGAATGTCCGACAGCCCTGCTTTTCTCTGAGTTCCCATTGGCACCAAAACCCAAAGGACACTGCAGACAGTTATAGGCTTTATCACTGTTCCCAGAAGCAGCCACCTCTTGATTTCTGGCTTCACATGGGACATCGTCTTTATCCTTCTTCAGGGCTTTGGGGATGGACAGGTCGATGGGCTCCATGGAACAGTCATAGAGGGACAGGGGAGAAGAGCCAAACAGGTTCTCCTGCTTCACTTGCACAGCACTCAGGTTTTTGTTCTTCTGAGAGAAATCTAATGGCTCATCAAAATCCATCGGGAAGTTGCCCGTAGGTTCAAGTTTGATGGGAACATGAGACGATGTCCCAAGCAGGAAGCCGTTTTGCGGCTCCAGGAAAGGCGTCATGGACTTGCGGTCCATATAAGTGCTGTCTTCCAATAAAGGAGCATCTGGCTGGCTTTCCTGGGCACTGCAGTCCACCGCTAAGATGTAATTCTCAATCTCCCTTTCTTGTACGTGTAAGTGCTGCTTGAGGATATGGTGAATGCAATTTCTCTTGGCCGAAAAGGCTGTGCCACACTCCTTGCACTCAAATGGCTTCTTTTTCTGGCAGCCGCTGTGCGTCCTCATGTGAATGCGGAGGGCCCGATAATGCTTCAGGTCCTCGCCACATAGCTTGCACACAGTGTCTGGGGAGCAGAAGGCATCTACCATCTCTGCAGCATTGCTGGTGACATACTCGATATTCTTCTCTATATCCTTCCTGGTCACTTTGAGGTGCTTCTTTCGCAGGTGCCTCTCGCAATTGGCTTTGACTGTGAATGGGTAGTGGCAGATTTTACAGATGTAAGGCCTCTCCCCGCTGTGTGTCCGCAGGTGCCGGATCAGTGCTGCCTTGTCAGCTGCGATGTAGTCACAGATGTTGCACTGGTATGGTGAAATACCCAAGTGAGAACGGATGTGAGCTCTCAGGACACCAGAGAAGGCGAACACCTGGTCACAGAAACGGCAGGGGTACAAAACTTTCCTCATAGTTGGGGCTTTCTTGTTTGCTGCCCCTGCGATGATGGCTTTGAGGTCCCCTTCTGTCACCTCTTGCTTGATCTTGGCTTCCATGCTCAGAGGCAGGAGAGCTTCGATGATGCTGTCCTGCTCCAGTTGTGTCTTCATCTCGTGCTGAGTTAAAGGCTCTACTTTGGGTTGGAGGAGCAACTGCGAGGAAGGACTCGATTTGGCTCCTGGCTGGGGGAGGTGAGAGTTGGAGGAGGACTCCACTGAGTTCTTGATCAGTCTCAGAGGGGGAGGTGGGAGGCTTGGGCTGATGCAGCCAGGGGAGGCTTGCTGGGCACTAATAAGAGGAGGAGGCGTAGAGGTTGCGACAACTGTTCGGGGCGTTACCAAAGGCTTTGGCTTCAGCGGTGGCATATGCTTGAAAATGGACTGCACAGGGACAGAAGGTGCCTTAGAAAGTGGAGGAAGACTGATTTGAGGAGGAGCAGAAGAAGCCATCTTCAAGATCTGCTGAATGTCTGCCAGCTCGATGGCAGACTCGTTGGAGATGGGTTTTACCACAATACTGCTGTCAGGCTGGATAATAAAACCCTTCTGGAAAGGCTGCAGCGAGAGGAGCTTTATGTTTTCTTTTGTAGGGGGAAGGACTGAAAATGACCCTCCCATAGAGGCAGCTTCCAGAGGAGAGAGGCTGAGCAGACCGGTGCTGCCGGGTTCCTGAGGTAGGTTACTCTTCAGTGCTCTGAGCCGTATTTCTTGGACCTCATCTTGCGTATTGTCCTCCTGCTTGACAGGCTTGATGTCTTTGGTGTACTGTAGGCCCAAGGATGCCATGAAGGCTTTCTGGTCTGGGTTCTCGACGGGTGGGGTCGTGGACTGTGGCTTGTGCTTGTCTTTTCCCTGATCCACCACGTGAGTTTCTGTGTGCAGTTTGAGCGCCGAAAGCATGGGGAATGCCTTGTTACATGTCTCGCAAATAAATCGATGGAAGTCACTGATGCACCTTCGCAAATTTGTTTCACACCAGACCTGCAAGACATGCAAAAATATTTAGAGTAGACATCTCAAACTGGAAAGGCATCACATGCTGCTGCAAACCAAAAGCAGTTCACTCTCTCTTCCACTGCCCAAGTTAAGGAGGTTAGAGCAGCCACCACCTACCTGGCGTGGAGATATTCCTGCTCCACAGGCTTTAGTCACCTAAGTGGTGTATCTAAATTAGGGGCCGATTCTCCAAAAGTTCCCTTCTATAAAGACAAACTCCCTCAGAGGGGCTACTCAGACTCTCAAATACTTTTCCATCCTGAACTTTCCTTCCAGAAACCTCTCTCAGTTCACTGACAGGACAGGAGCCTCAGTAGACTATACAGCAAACTTCAGTAAGCTGGACAGTAAGACTACCTCCTTTTAGCTTTATTACTACGAAGAAACTAGGAGGAGAGGAGAAAAAAAAAATGGCACCCAAGAAGGCAAAACAACATAAACCAACCAAAATAACATCCTGCAAAAGCAAGTCAATGAAAGGTAGAGCCCAAAGCAGAAAGCAACGTCTGATTACATTTATTCTCCCAAGAAAAATACTAACCTCACAAATGGCTTTTATACCTGTCCCTGAAAACGATCACGAATCCAAATGCTCTCGTTAAATGCTACCCAGATAGCTCACATGTTGCAAAGGTTCCACATCAAAGAAGAGCATAAGTGATAAATTAAGTAGAGGGCTGGCAAGACCTTTATATACTCTACACACTTTGTTCAGATACTTTGTAGGTCTTGCCTGACAGTGCAAGCAAAATTATTACAAAAGGAAAGTCCCAACATTTAAATCCCTTAATAACTTTAAATGTCTGCCATTAATTACAAAAGAAATAAACCCAGGTTGTTTAAAAAATTCTCTCTTCTCCTGATTTTGTAACTCTTATACCAAACCTCTACTAGAATTACAGAATGACCTACATGTTCCCCTGGACCAGCAGCAAATTTTAGGTCTACCACTTTGCAGCTGAAGAGCTGGAAATCAATGCTTTAATCCAAGGAGAATAAGAAAAAGACAGATATTGAGGAAGCATGGTCCTGATGGATTGCTGTTGATTTTTTTTTTCTATTTTAATAGATAAGCAGCTTCATCCAGGCCCAAATCAACTAAGGCAGGCAAGGTTTGACAGAGCTTGATGGCTCTCGAAAAATATTTACAGACTACCTGTCTGCCTTTCCCCAGTCAGTTACCCTCAAAGGTGCAAAATCTTCAGAACTCATGTAAGGAATGTAGTAGAAAGGTATTTGGGAACGCTTTCTGAAGAAGTCACTGCAGATGTCACCATTTAGTAAACAAAGTGACTTCCCAAATTTTTTAATGATAACATCTTTCATACCACAACTACATCCTTGTTACACTAAATTAAAATAAATAATGCCTTCCTTACCGTGTATCCTTCCTATTGATTTTAGGTGTGGGATGGTTTGGGGAAGGTGAGAATTAATGTGCAGGCTGGAAGGGGCAAGGATCTACTACCACACAAGTTTTCCTTTAAAATACTTTTGTAGACCTTTACACTAATTGTTATCCACTGGAATGCCGTAAAAACCCCCAACCACCAAATATTCTCTAGATGAAAAAAGAAAAAGGGAAGACAGGAAGTGTTTGAAGCCTACGCAGACAGTGGTAATGTGTTTTCCACAAAATATTCTACACTCAATCTCTTCCTCATCAAGGACGAGTCTTTCAATGAATTCAGAATGCATTTCATCACTGGGTATTGTAAGCTACGAAGAACAGAGCGTACCTGAGAAATGCGGGGGAACTTCCTACAGGAGAAGTCCGTGAATCCCAAGTCGTGGAAGCCTGCTGGAATTGAAGGGTTGTTCTGAATGAAAGGCTTTCCCATGGGATCTCTGGGAAGCTGCTTGTGGATAACTGCATTATGGCGCAGTAAGCCCCGATGAGTACGAAAGGTAATACAACAGATGTCACACCTGGAAAGGAAAGGGATAAAACAGAAATGACTTACTGACTGCTGCATGCTTAAGAACTACATTTTTCTCGCATTAAGCCAGCCTCCTTCCTCTTGCCCCATGATACTAAGAACCTGCTAAATGCAAAAAATGAAGCCACAGCGTGTCAAAAACCTATCCCCACAGAAAGGCCATTTCAGCCTGAGTCACTTTCTACCAGTTTCTGGGTATTAAGTTCACTGGAAGTTCAAAGAATGTAGTGCATGAGAACTGAGCGTGCCACGTGGGCAGACAGCAAAGTGGCAGCTGAGACCACAGCCTTCTAACAACCTTCCCATAGTCCAGCATAAAATATTTCAATGGCTTTACACAGCTTTATTTTTACTAAAAATACTATTAAAATAAAAGAAATTTTTTAAAAAAATCAGTGACAAGGAGAGGCTAAACCAGACCTAAGTAGCAAGCAGCTGCAAATGTATAAATAGCACCTTTTTTAACTACTGCTTAAAACGTACTACTGCATGCTACTCAAATAACTGTGTATGAATTTTCTCCACGCTGCCCTTCCATAAACTTTCACTGATTTTTCTCAAAGCTGTTATGAGAAATATATACTGTTTTAAAAGGAAAACTAGTACTCCTTGAAGGGGAGGAGGGTCAGAGGAGGAAGACCTGAAAGAGGTTCAACACTTCTGACACAGCATACACAACATAAATCCCCTTCATAGCCAGAGCGCCCCAAAGAAAAATGCAGAAGCAATGTCTTTTCCTACCCACACCTTATTGCTGTGATTTCCTATTCTTCTTAAGTTCTCAAATCCCAAATTTAGCTAAACAAAAGCGTCTCACATAGAGCAGACTTGTGTTAAATGATCAAAGGTATTGGAAATGCAGCTATGCTGCAGGCAGTAAGAGCCGTACAGCAACATTTGGCCAACACGTCAACAAACAAGCCTACTGCCTTTTAAATATCTGGGATTTGAGCTCTGCAGCGTGACAGGTCACATCCACTCTGCATTCAACAAGTGACACACAGTTTCATTCAATGTGGTTTCTTGTGGTTACAGCTCCAGCTCCCAAGCAAGGCATGAGTTTCACAGAAGCAAACGTCAGTGAATGTGAAGCGGTCAGATTTTGTCAGTGAGAATATTATATGTGCTAGGAGTTTTTCACATGTCTCCCCCCCTGCCTTAGTTCTCCCCATACTGTCTTCACCCTCCACATCAAGGAAAAGGACATGTGCCTACTCATTAAAAAAACATCCTGCAATTAGAAATTACTTCTGACAAATTCCTGAAACCACTCCCTCCTTGTCCTGTCCCTAACAAAATCCCATTGTTGTTCTTTTTATCACTACATAAACTTCCACAGACCTTTTTTATTCCCTGAAAATGAAGAGATAACCAAGTCACCCACAAAGCAATTGGACTTATAGTCCCTGAGGAGTGAAAGAAGCAAGCGTGAAGTACATGTAACACGGCCTTTGTTATCACAGTACCCAGAAGGTTGGGACGTAAATATTACGCGCTGAAGGTTTAATCTTTTATATCTCCCCTGCCAATTCACTTGCATCCTACCTTAATAATTATTGCCAGCATAGTCCCTGCATTCCATTAAATACCAAACCAATGCCATTTACAAAGCAAATATTTACGTAAAGAAGTCTGCTAAATACAACAACAATCTCTGGTGAGGGGTGGGGAATGCCAATACAAAGGCGCTTCTACAATGTCGGGATCTACAGCTCTCCTCCAGCTCACTTGGCAGCACCTATTCTGTGATGCAAAGCTTTCATATTCAGTGAAAACAAAACCACACAACCACCAAAACCACGGGGGGAAGGAGGGCATTAAAGGGTTACAGCAGTCACCTGAAGAACTTGCAGGCTGCTGAAATAAATTTTTTTTCAGAGGTGATGAAAATGCCTTGTGTGAAAGCAAGCAGTGCTTCTGGCATGCTCCTCCTGGTACGTCAGCCTACGGACAACGATGGCTTGCAAGCAATGCTCCTGCACCACCGGCAGCATCACCGGCGGTCTGTGGAGCCAGCTGTTCTGCAGAGGGACGCAGACCCTCACCTTGGGGTGTCTCGAGGCAGCTCCAGGGTCCCTGATCTGCCTGGCCTTCCCCCGGACCAGCAACCCAACAGCGGTCATATCCCCTCGCACGTAATGGGGTAGGCACAACTATCATTGACAGGACCACAGAGCTACTGGGAGAGCTGGCACCTGCCATGATACCCCCAGGATTTGGGCTGAGCAGGAGTCAGCACTCCTGGGCTTGCAGCCAGCCCCCCACACAGCGGGGAGGTGCGCCTCATCCATCTTACGCTCCCTCTCCTCCATCAGCTGTGTGACACACTGATTTTAAGCACTGGTTTATTTAAGGCTCCCATCAAAAGCTGTACTCGAGAGTAAATCTTCCAGAGCAGAGACCCGTGTGAAAGTCCTTCACAGTACACCTGTATCAACTACTATGCCTCAGGACAGTAAAAATTTGCAATTTAAAAATGGTGTTTTCCATGCAAAGGGAACTGCCTCCCCTCTCCCAGAACAAAATATATCTTAAAAAAGGAATATGTACTTTCTCTCTTTTATAATGCATCAAATTAAACACCCCTCTGTATTTTTCTCTTTCCTCCTTAGTCTTCTCTCTTATTTTCCTTGCTGTGAGTGAAGAAGCAACAAGCAAAAAGAGAAGATGGGAAAAGGATTAAGCTCTTTTTCCATTTGGTCAAAAAGAAGCTCCTAAACCACACCTGTTGCCTGAAGATGCAGGCACTTCAGGGCATATAAATGCACCGTGCCCTGGCTCAGCACCTTCCCCTGGTGTCACAGTTTACAGGATCACATGGGAGCTGGACCACAGGAGGGACCTCCCTTCCTCCGCAGTCCAGGCACACCTGTTTGGAGAGCTGGAATAAAAACAGCTGGAAAAAAGCCCTCCCTGGGAGACACTGGGAGCAGCCTCTCTGGAGCAGGCACCCCAGGCGAGCAGGCGGCCCGGCGGGCTCCAGCGACCGCGCTGGCACCTTGCGCCCATGCCACTCGCCAAGGACAAGGGAGGTCATTGTAAAGCCGCTCCCGATGCTGAGGGGTGCCACCGTGCCACCAGCTCGGGAGGTCTCAGGCTCTGCAGACCTCACTTGGGCTTGTCAGTCTTCACTATGGATGCAAGCTATTTAAAATATGTCCCGTTTACCCAAGTGAGTGCACAACGTTTTTTTCATATGCATGTGTGTGTTTGTTGAATTCCCTCCCTCTCACCTCAACAAGGAACGGAGTCTGAGTTTCTTCCAAATGAGATGACATGAGCTTTGAATACAATTAGCAATGCAGATGCAGATATGGACGTGTACCACCTCCAAGAAAAACTTAGAGGTGCCGAGCTTCAAAACCTAACTAGTTAAGGCAAGCATCACGCTGCATTGACTAAGGCTTGTGTTAATTTAAAATGAAGTAAGCTGCCATGCCTAATAATGCATTAACTGGAAGCATTTTTTAAGGAAGCCTAACCATTAATTTCTCTGTTTTTTCATTAGTACTGTTTTCCATCTTTAGATATTGTTAATGTCCACAGTATTTTTAAATCTAAAAACACAGCCTAAGAAGGGCAAGAAAAAGTAATCCTAGGTGATAGGAACATTTTTTCATCTCGCTTACATTGCTTTAAAAAAAAAAAGTTACATAAATGTGGAAAGTCTGAAAAGTCCAGCATATCAAATAAAGCATCTGAAACATATGGTAGTATTTTGCTCATCATGAACTTAAAAAAAACCAAAACAAAACAGCACAAAAAACCCCCTCTCCTTATGATTTTACAAGTCTGTCCATGTGTAGTGCCAAGTCAAACATGGATGCGATGGCTGCAGAGAACAGGTTCTGAGGTTGTTAGCAGAACAGGCAGAGCAATAGCTCAACACCTGAGCAGAGATAAATGCAGTCTACTTGCAAGGTAAGTTTCCAGATGTAGCAAAGAAAAGCTGCTGTGTTATCATGTGATTGCTAGTCTTGGCCACAGTTTTCCATTTTTCTATAAATACGATTACAGAGCAGAGAGAAGAACGCTGTTCAGTTCCAAGCACAGAGATTCAATTATAAGTAAAAAAGAAAAAACTGCTTTTAGCAGCTAAGACCATTTTAAAATGAGCTTCATTCTCAATTGCCTTTATGTTTCAGAGCCGTTCATACCTGTAAAATGTGAATGTAATACTAGGGCTCTGGACAGAGCTGGCAGAGGTGTAGAAAGCAAGCGGATGAGAAAGCAAAAGTGCTAAAACACAAAAGCAGAACCGGAATATAACTGTGCAATGACAGTGCAATGACCAGCCTGACCTTAGTGCTCAGGCCATATATCACGCCAGGCAAGTCTGTTTAATTATTACTACACCAGTGCACCTTTTTCATTTGTTTTTTAAACACAGACAAGGTCTCTGTAAAAAACACACCATTAAAAAGCTTTCTACTAAAATAAGTTAGTATTCTTGAAATCTGTAATGCTAATTAGGATATAAAAGCATTTTAACAGGCTTTAAGAAATAGTCAATGCTTTGTGCAGCTTGTTCAAGAGGCAAGCCAGGATTTGCTACACTTATGACAAGCGGCACCTATGCAAGAAAAGTTTACATAAGCGATGCCTGTTGCCTTGCATTACACTCTCCTGTGAGCCAATTCCAACTTGTCAGCAACAGAAATAGCTTTTTTTCTTTAAGAAAAGGAAAGACATTTTAGAAAGGTAAAGCAGAGCCAAACTTTAAGCAAAATTAATCAGTTTCAGTTTTGATAAAGGGTAGTACAGTCAAACATTCAATCCTTCTAAATTTTATATTTCAGTAGTCAAGATGCAAATGCCAAATATTTATATCCATCATTCTGTTACCAAGAAATTAAACAAACGTTATGCTCTGCATTACCTGAGGCTGGCTGTGGGAAAGGGAAAGTGACGTTTAGCTTTCTTCAACTTATACTTCTGAAACCACACAAGAAGAGACCAAAACCTGAAGTTTTCACCCATGAGGCTCACTAACACTATGTTGCCCATGTTGTGGACATCAACAAATAAAACCAGTGTTAATTTCTAGGCCTTATCTAAAATAAAAAGCCTGGTACCATTTTGTTCTTTTCCTGTCTGTGCTTTTAGCAACTGCCGCAAACAGAAGCAAGGAAAACAAAACAAGAATGAAACATATCCTGAGACAGAAGTCATTAATACACAGTTATGTTATTAAGTCATCTAACTCCTCCCACTGAAATCCCTAATAAGTACCGTAAATAAATTTCCACCCTTGTTATTATTATTCTTCTTTCTGTCTCACATTATTTGCAGAGTTAATGCAGCTCTCCTTATGAGCAAAGAAAATCCTATGCTGACCAAAAAATGATACAACTCGGCCGAAGAGAAAGATGGGCGATTCGCTGCCATTGACTCACGGCCGCACCAGGGATGGGAGCAGTTTCCCAGCCTCCACGCTGGTAACGGGCACCACAGAGGAGGCCGACAAGGAGGGGGAGGTGGACAAAGGACAGTTTTAAACTTGAGGGCTTTCACCAGCTATGAAAGAAGAACTAGTAGGTTACAGACATATTCCCCTTCAGGAAAGGATTTCTTTGCTTCTTTCTCGCTTCTTTTGGGACAAGGAGAAGGGAAGGAGATGAGGGAGAGTAAATTGGTTTCTGCTCCTGTGCAACCCCACCCAGGTCCAGATACTCATCTCTTTTTGCATTAAAACCTTTCCTGGCCTCCACACCCAGGGCCCTGGGAAATAACACCCAACAGCTGCACTAATCTCTCCCACTTGCTGCAGATGAGTGATGGAAAAGCAGCAGTGCTGCGAACGCCGCTCCTGCCTCCCTCCTGGCGATCCCTGCGGGTCCTCCTGCTGTCCTGCGATGACCGTTCCTGCCTCCTTCCCCCGCAGCATCACAGCGTGTCTGACCCCGGAGGACCTGCTGCTCTCCCATCTCCACCTTGCCCAATGCTATGGGTCGGTGCCGAAACCACAAGCAGCACAGCAGCACCGGGAGCCAACTCCCTGCCAGGCGCGACAGATGGGAGAGGTTCCCCTCCCTTTTCCCAAAGCACAGGGGGATGGACACAGCTCACCAGAAATTCAGTGCACGCTGCCTCACCTCCTCAGCAAAGGCAGGACTTTTAACTTTTCCTCCCTCCCACCTCCCCACTGGCTGTCTGACTTTGCTACCAATATGTCCATCGCTCCCTTTAATCCTCTCCCTCAAAGAAGCCACCCTTGGGTGCAGCAAAGGCTGAAACCACCATGCCAGCCCTTCTATTAATAGAGGGATGCACAATGCTGTGTGCATTCCTACAGCCGTGCTGTGGTCCAGCGAGAAAAATATCATGTAGGAGCCGGGGCAGATCCGATATAAACCAGGGTGATGTCGTGCTTCAGAAACTCGTCGGCAAGCTGAAGAGCTAGTGTCCGTACCAGCACGTCGTCGCTCCCACAGTCAGAGTAGTTCAAGTGAAGTTAACCGCTATAAGGTTTAATAGAAATGCATGACCCATCCTGTGCCATCTTTTAACTTTTTGTGTGTGTGAGCAAATAAAAATCACAAAAAAAGATTTCACTTCTTCCCAACACTGTAATGAACTGCATGGACCAGCAACACTTCAGCAGTGCCAGATTTTAATGCCTCTGCCCCAGTAGAGCAGTAGCTTACTCTACCGTTTACTTCAACAGAATCAACCTGCAACTAAGAGCAAATAAAGGGAAAATGGGAGATGGCCTGCAGACACTTGCACAAAGGAAGTCGTTCATTTTCTTATAATGACCTTTTCACTTAATAAAGGTCAAAGTTTTAAAAACCAGAAGTGTCAAAAAATTGGCTGGACAGAATCATGAAGCAAGAGCTGAAGATCAACATAAATAACAATGAAGGGTTTAATAATTAGGGCAAGCAAGTCTGGGGAAAAAAAAAAAGCACGACCAGTATAGTCCTCTACAGCTACCAAAATTGGAAGCCGCACAGCATCCAGAATAAAAATCATTGTTTGCGCACACAAACTCAAGTGGACCTTCTGGTATTCTTTCAGGGTAAGAAAAGGAAAGCTCTTCCTGCCTTCAAACACATCTTTCAAATATGGAAAATATAGTTTTAAAATTAATGGAAAGAGTTCCAAAAAATCATCTATGTTTCTATCATGTCAAAAAAGCAACACCACCTTCCATAAGTAACATAAGAAGACACACATCTACAGGCACTCATCTATCCTATATCCTACAACCATCCACTGATGACAACAGGGCTCACAAAGAGGTGCAGCCAAATCTGGACTGAACACCCTTGCCCTTATCTATGTTCACAGGTAAGCTATGCTCAGCCTGCAGACGTGACTGCTAACACAGTGAGCAGCAGCCAGCACTCTGAGAGAGCCTGCGTATAAACAAACCCTGGTCATCAGGATCAGGCAGGCATGCTAATAACCTATTTTGGCTCAGCCCCCTTTCCCTCCTGTATTCCCTTTTACAAGAAGCTTTCCTCTACAGTCAGCTTTGCATTTTACCCACTTTCTATTCTTGCAGCCGAGCTAAGATACTCAACACCATGTGACACACCACACAGTTTCACATCCGAGCGTCACTCCCTGCGCCCATTCACTATCTGATATTTTTACCCGGCTGCTCTGGATTCCCAGTCTCTTCATACAATGAGCTTCCTGATGTGAGCTGACCGCTTCTGGGCCAGCATTGGACTTGCTGCTCTTCAGATGTTTCCCATCTCTCTTTTCTGAATAGAAACTTCAGAAAGCATTTAAAATGCAGTTCTGGTCTGCTTTTGCAAGCCAGCATACAAACAGATGCTCAACCCACTGATTTTACTTCTCCACTTGCTCAGTAAACCAGTGCATTCATCAGCTTGCTTGTATACCTTCTCCTCTGCCTTATCAACATTAAGAGCTGCATTGTACCACAGCGTATTTTTGGTCCTAGCATTTACCAGAGCTGGATTTCATTGTCACCAGCTGGCTTGTGGAATTGCTCCTGTGCTGAAAATGCTGCCAACAGAGATCAGGATTCGGTTCCTAGTTCCTATCAGCAAGACACCGAGCAAGCAGCTTGCAGAGCAGAGCAGAGCAACACCACACAACTGACCCATATGTGCCTCCATCCTTGTCTATAACAAGTCTTGTAGCACTGACTCGGTTAGTACTCAGTAACTCTAGCAGCAGTTCCTACCTAAACTATCCTTGCTGGTACAATCTCAAACATTGACTAAGAAGAGAAGTATCCAGGCCAAAGTATAGTGTGCCAAAACCAAAGATCAAGGAGGTCCATGAACATGTCTATGCTGGAGTGCTCTCCATCTCTGTCTTGGTACTCAACCATCATGTAGGATACAACCACCTCAGAATTATCCAACTGCATTAAAAGAGCACAACGTTTCACATTTTGAAGTGCTAACAAGGAATGAGGTTTATCTATGCGCACACCAACAGTTGTGACAGAGACGGAAAAGTGGTATGAAATTTCACAATGCTGCATGAAGACTACTTGTCATTCATGCTTCAAGTTTCTTCTAGTAACAGTAGTGTCAGCTTACTAGGAAAAAACTTCCTCTCCCTGCCACGAACTCGTAGTTCTGTCTCACAAGTAATATAAATTGCAAACCACATTTAGTTTTCAAACACATTCTCTCTTCTAAGTTTGCAATGTCACTAACACCCTCTTCCCACAAAAGGCTGACCACATGTAGAAAGCAATGTGCTTCACAAAAATTAAGTCAGCACAATTATTCCCCACTATATAAGGAGAGAAAAGATAGAAAATGAATTCCTACAGTTGCTTAAGCAGGCATTGGCAAAATCAGGAATGAAACTTAAGGGGCTTTTTCTGGTGTGCTTTTTTTTCCTTTTACATCCTGTATGATGTACTGTTACTCAGTCATCTTGCTGCTCTGTACACAACTTAGTCTTGTACTAGTTTTTTTACAGGTACAAATGATTGAAATCACCTCCATACACTTTAAATTTACATTAATTTATTTTCTTGGCTATTTTATCTCCCCAAAGCCAATGTGCAGAACTGCCCTGAAGAACAGTCACCGGGCGATAAACATGTAATATTCTAAGTAGCTGGAATAATTTTGACTCAAAACCCACTTCCTTTTGTCTTGCCTTAAATGGGGCTGCTCATGTGCATTGGCTAACCTAACTTACGATTGGGATGTAGGTGCAGCAGCCTTGCAGCGTCCCACCACCCGACACCATGCACTGAAGAATGGGGATGTGCTGGCAAAGGGGGAAACCTGGTGACCAGTCCGACTGAACTGCAAGCTGCACATGACATCTTGCGAAACAATTTACCCACGGAGTCCAGGAGACCATTCCTAGCGCATTTAAGTTGTCCACTCCTTCTGAGCGAAGCCAGGTAACGCCAAGACACAACGGCAGCATTTTTCACCTGGGAGTGTTTTCAGAAATGAGAGCTCACAGTAGGTACCCTGGCAAAACTGAAGGCAGATGACAACAGACACCAATGGTCAGGGTGTCCTGACACTTTCCATTCTGGCACCTGAGCTCTTCTGTTGCTATGCCTGTTACGGATCTAACTGCTCAGAACAACAGCTTTCCGTGGTGGCGTTCAACCTCTAGCCAATTTGACTTTACAAGTTCCAGCAAAACTTGCTAGGCTGTTTTGAAGAACAAGGTAGACTGTAAATGGCTTTTGGTTTTCTTTCTTTGGAAGTTCTACAGAAGCACGTTACCCTGGGGCAAGAGAACTACTTTTGCTGTCCTTGTGAAAATATGCCTGGGATTTGGCAAGTCACAAAGCTTAGTATATTATATCACTGTTTGGACATGCTCTGTAAAAGGTCAAAAAACTTAATCTACCCTGAATCCATTCATGGCAACAGGCATCTACTGGTTCTGGTCACTAGGTCAGCTCAGTGACTGAAGCAGACAGTCTTTCACACTCTGCAATGTCTATTTATTTCTTATCTCCTATTAAAAGTTAGCAAACAAATCCTGTAACTGAAGACAATGCCGTACTGAACCAAACGTGATCAGAAAGTCCCCATAACGCTCGCTAAGATCCAGGCTTTTACAATCTTCAAACTGCACAACTATCCTTGCTGAGAACTGATGTTGAAACATATCTCTAAGAAAGGAGGCAGCTGCAACGCTAACAACACCTCCCTCCTCCTATCCCCAGGAAGATATAAGGGCATGAGAGGCAGCATAAATGTTTCCTTGCTGCTGTGAGGAAAGAAAAATTAAAAAAACTTTTAGCTGTTGGTACAGAGAGTACTGTAAGGAGCCTCCTGGAGAAGGAGAGGAAATATAAAGGGTATGCTCTGGTTACAGTGAAACCCAACAGAGGAATTTTATAGTCATGTACTTTTTTAAAAGCCACACGTTTTACTTTAAGCCTGTTCCATTGTACTTGCCAAAGGAAAGAGGAGAAACCTCACATAGCGCCTCGAGAGGCTTCTCCCCAGGAAATCCTCACGTCTCCTTTGCTCGCCCTGCTGATGTTGCTCAGAGCTGTCTGTCAGGCGACCTTTACAAGCACATTACCATGTTTGACAGCAACCCTCCACCACAAAAGTTTCCAGAGAAGTTACCCCGCTCCGGGAGGTTTCTCATTTTCCCTACTGGCTGCAAAGCATTTCAGCACTCTGCTAATTATATCGACACTCAGATACAAACTCACCAAAATAGACGGTGTCCTGAGGCCCCAGCTACAGGGAAACAGCCGTCTTCTCTGAAGAATCCAGGTAGAGAGGCGAAGGGGGTCAGACAGCACCCCGGGGCACCTCCCACTGCTCATGGGGACTGCGGACAACCTTGCCCGGACCAGCTCATATCACTAATTGGAGTGCAGGTCCCAGGGCTTCAAAGGGACTGAGACTGACCAAGGGGCGTAATGCCACGAAGGCAATGCAGTGCCACAGCCCATTGTCAGAGGGACAAAGGGCCCTATTATTGCTCCCAAGAGCGGGGCAGCTCTTACCGTAATTAGGAGACAAAGATGCACGATTTAGATTTTACATAATCAAGAGAGACTCTCCCAAGCGGGAGTCCCCTCTCACACAATCAGTGGATTAAGTATTGTTTATTCTGCTGCAAGTAAACAATGAGGGGCTCCCCGCTCCTCGGGGCTTTACATGAAAAAGCAGTACTGGGGAAGACAATCCGGGGTGTCTTTTCATCTGACTTTGAACAGCTAAACCCTGTGATTTAAAGTTGTTCGTCTGACACTATCTGGAAGGGTAATGGCCCACCCTGTAAATTAGCTGCTCACAGACTGATGGGGGCTGCCAGACAGCCTTACCTTTTCTGCTGTTGAGCAGAGAGGGTCCGGGACAGACAGATGCTCTGGGCTGTATTTACACAACAGCTCCGCAGTGGCAGGACGAGAGGACCACAAGGAAGGCAGGCAGCAGCTCCTGCACACCCCGGCACTTTAGTGCTGCTGGGGATGCACCCCTGAAGGGAGGTTGGTACCAACGTCAAGGCAATGCACGCTGGTGCATCGCTCCAGAGGTGACGTCCACAATAATTTTTACACTAACTGCTGGGGGAGCAGAAAGGAGCCAGATGTTTGCCCTGTGGTTTACAAAGAAAGGCACGGCTAAGCAAATTGAGCATCACTTATTTTTGGTAGTGACACAACAGTCTGTGCTGGGCTACCTAAAGCGATAGCTGCAAACCAACTGCCAGACCCAGAGCACCTGGCTCTGGGATGCACAACATCCGGTACCTGCCTCACAGAAGTCCTGATCCAGTGACTCCACTTTTACAATATCGGCAATAAAAAGAGACCGAGCATGTTCTGCTCCCTGCTCTTTGCTCATAACACAGCTGCTGTGCTTTTTTGTTTGTTTAAACTTTGTTTAAGGAGAGTTCTTCCTCCTTGTCTTCTATAATAGGGAAACACCATGATTTGATGAACATCTCCTGACATTTTTCAGTTTGCTCTCCTGCCACAAGCACACCCATACACACCGTGCCTCCTGCTCTGATACTCTTAGCAAAATATTTTCTTCATCTCTTTCACTCAAAAAACCCCACCTCTAAGCCTCACCAAGAGGAATCATTCCAGTCACATGAACTCAGGACTGAGAATGGCGTGTCACATTCAGCATATCTTGTTGAATCCTACCGTCTTGCAGAACCCTTGGAACGAGAGGATTACAGCCCCTGCCTGCCAAGGATTTTAACCCATTTCCTTTGGGATGAAAAGAGGCACCTTAACAGCAGCCCAGACTGCTCTGCTTACCAAAGGATTTTCTGCTAGGTTGGGCCAAGCAGACAGTGCCATTTGACTTGTCTAGACTAGGACAAAAGGTGTGTTTTAAACTAGATAGGCAGGGCAAGTTGCATTTGAATATGCTAGCTGACCACAGCTTCCTTTTCCTGCCCTATCTCCACTGACACGTCTTAAATTGCTAAAGCAAATATTGACAAAATCCCCCTTACCATCTTCTAGACAAGCCCAAAAGGCCAGCATCCCAGGACCAGCCTTAATTCATGCCCACAGAGCTTGACAATCATGGCTTTGATTTAGAGAGACAGTTTAGTCATTGTTGCTCAACACAATCAAGGGTAGCAAAATCCATTTCAGGAGAATATTATCCTAGAGAGAGAGTTGCATGAAGAGCAACAGCATGTTTGCACAGCCAGTGTGTCTTTTTGCCTTGCCGCAGCAGCCTGTAAAGCTGCCACACTAGAAGGGTAGTGATTCTGTTCATCACTCAAAGCAAGAGAATGCACCTCTCTACTCAGGTCCATGGTGTGTAACTTTGCAAAGAGGTCATACCTTCATAGAAGCTTCAAAACGAGGTTAATGCCAGGATAAACCTAATATGATAGCCTCTTTCTCTAAAGCGTAAAGTGGATGGCAAAATTATCTCAGACTCCCTTTTGCGGGGGTTGCAGAGCTCTTACCAGAGACAAACTGTTTCAGTTGTTCTTTATAATGAAAATTTACTTCATTTACTTCAGAAACAGCAAACTCCATTTAATTAACTGCTATTTGCTGGACCAAGTGTAAGAAAGAGCTTTCCAACACCTTTTCCCAATAATTTCAGCATTTACAATGCTTTTAAAAGTGGTTTTACACATATTTACCAAGGTTTTCTAATTTAAAAAAAAATTAAAATTTAACAGAATGAATCTCATTTAATACAATGGGATGGCTCTGCTTCATGCCATTCTGTTAAGAAACTGTATTCAGGAGAGAGTGCTGACACTTCAAGATGCTGAATTATGTACCCTTCCAAAAAGATGATTAGAGTCCAATGTCCAAAACAGGCTTCTGCAAATGGCCAATCTCCTTTTCTAAAATAGCGGCTTTTCTACATGTTTAAACTAGACTTGGAATATCTCTTTCATATCTTCACATATCTGGCTCTACATTTTTCTATGGTAAAAACAGGAAATAAAAAAGTATCAGGAGTCCCAGGGGCAATTACTTGAACCAAAACACAACACTCAAGCACCTTCCTAAACAATTAATATCTAATTTTTCCTTATTAAGAGAAGCTGATTTAAGCCAAAATCCACAGCATTCCCTAACCTCAACAGGCAGAAAAGCAGAACACATTTTATTGAAAGTCTGGAGCCAGAAACTCATCTATTTTCACTCTCTCCCAGGACAGACAACAAAACTTTTCTATCCAACTGCTGCCTTCTCTCCAAGCAGAATAATCTCATAGGCTGGTACCTGAATACTTTTATCAAGTTTTGTTTCATGTTTTAGGCATCTTTAGTTAAACTTGTTAAAATTTTGCAACATTGGCATTTTGCAGTTTTATGAAACAACAGCGATGGGTTTGGAGAGGAGAAGGCATGCTTTAATTTCTTCTAAAAACATTCCCAGCTAAAGATTTCCTGTATTTGCAAAAAATAATAAAATTAAGCCCTGGAGCACCCTGGTGACATAAGATGAGGCAGAAACACTTAAAAACCTGTTCAAAATCACAAAGGGGCGAAGTTAACAGTGCAGGAGGCTGAATGGCTCCTGTCCCTCCCCAGCAGGCCTTCTCAGGCCATCTGGTGACCAGAAACGCTCTCGGGACTATTTCTTACCTCAGTGAATTATCTGGATGTGTCTCCATGTGGGACTCCAGCCCATACTTGCAAAAAAACTCTTTGAAACACACTGGACAACGATAAATTTCCTCCTCAGCCTTCTTATCCCCTTCACCGGAGTGACCATCCTCGACAACCTTCAGAGAGAGGGAAAAAACCTCACTAGATCAAATTTTAAGCAACAAACCAAACATGCAATCCATGTGAAGTCCTTCTCTTAAAAACTAAGCAGCGGGCTCCATCCGTAACTTTGCTGCAGGCGACCAGAGATGACTCATTTCAGCATTACAGAGGGTGAGTGACAGAGCCTCTGCGCGCGTGTGTGAGAATGTGCACGACGGAAAAGGAGGCTCAGCAGGAGATGAAGCGTGCAGCTAAGTCACGGATATATCAAGTCTAATGAGAAACTGCAATTTGAACAACTAACTTATAAACCCCTATGTTTATATACCACTGGACTAGCATTCCTCCACCTTCAGAAAACCAGGCGAGCTGTCAGCTTCAATTATTTATGCCACTGCAATACTGCCAACTCCTAACTCAAGTGGTCCAGGGAAAAGGAATGAATTTCTGCATGTTTTCTATAGCCCTCTTCTGATTACAGGGAGAAAAGCATGCACAGAAACAAGGGATACTGAGCTAAATGGAACTGCTACTAGCTTGCCATTTAGAGATAAGTGGAAAGGGTCGAGTTAAGTTTGGCAGCCACCATACATTTTGTATAAATGACTGAAATACGCTAAAGTATTTCATAAACAAAACCCTAATGGAAACGTCTAGCCTTCAAATAAATATTTTCTGGTTGCTCTTGTAACTCCAATAATGCAGGATTATGCTACTGTGAAAGGGAAATGTACTACAGATTTTTTTTTCTCCAGATTAAGACAAAAAAAGACTTAAAAACACTTGCTGCTTTTGAAGCAAACTTAAAAGTTCAAATCACTATGCTGCAAGACAATTATGAAGTGGGAGAAAAAAAAACCACTAGGGGAAAAGCTGCAGTAGTGAAAGAATAGTTCATCCTCTTGTCATCCAACATCAATTATCTAAGAGAAATCATAAGCAAATCCAAAAATTTAGACAATAAAGAATTAAAAGAAATGGAATTCTTTGAATGTCTGAAATTAGAAATTCATTTTCAATTGCAGACAACAGTGTTGGCTACACAGGAAAAGCATGGCATCTTAAAATATATACAGGGCTGTAACAAGACTACATTTTAGTATTTCTATGCTGATTGCATGAACACAACAGCTGACAATTTAGGAGGTAGCCAGGCAAGTCTTTTGCTTCGTGCCCCATAAAGAACCTTTTTTGCAGGTGTCCTCTCCTCTCTATCCATCTCAGCATCATGACTAAACTTCCGTTTCGAAGATAACCGCCTGCGCTTCAGCGGCGACGGGGGAGTTATGCTCGCTGTGCTGTTCGGATCCTTCTCGTGAATCTTCATGTGCCTGAGCAGGAAGGGGAAGAAGACACTGTCAGCGGGCAATCGGGGCAGAAAGTCCACGTAAATTTTAATGGCAACACCACTTCTAAAGTTTGCCTTTAAAGGATACCAGCAGAGATCCCATAAATCGGACTGAGCTGAAAAACAGCTGGGACATGATCCAGCACGGGCCCCTTGCTGCACCCAGGACCGTGCAGGGCTGCGGCAGGGAGCCCGGCAGCTCTCCCCCATGCCCTGACTCACAGCACGGCACTCATCCTGCTGCGATCCAGCCCCATGAACACCATGCCCGTCCCCCAACATCCAAGAGGCCCCGCTTCTGCCTCATACTGCACAGTAATCTCCACATCCAGCCTCCCAGGCTTGTGGCAGTGTAGTAAGTAAAAGCCTGCAGCTTAGCATCCACTTCTCTCAGTGCAAGAACAGTGTCCCATCTTCAGCTGGCTCTCCTCTTAGAGTTTCAGACAGTGCCCTAAACGGATCGGTATACGCCAACGTCAGAGCAACCCTTCTTAAATACAATTGTTTCCTTCTCATCTTTAACATACGGGTGCATCCCAGTATCAAATTTCAATTGCAGCTTTGAAGTCAAGATCTATCTGGTCACAGTTAAGCTGCAGCAGGTATGGCTTGCAAAACTCCGCGTTAACAAAGCACCTTCACAAACCTGCTTCCCAGGAATACAACTACTTCTTGTCTCAAAGATACTGGAAAAGGGAGAGGGACAAAATAGGTCAGGAAGCAATCTCATCAGTATCTCTATACCTGGCCCGCTTGTCTCATGGTTTTCTGTATTTGCAACCTGAGGAAGACACTGCCGACTAGTTCTGGGGAATTGTTCCCGTGCTTCTTTTTCTGAGTACTAAAAGCTCAAACTGTAAATTTTCTTTCTTTAAAAAAAATGTAGGGCCTTTAGACTCACTTCAACTTTAGAGTGCTTTTGGAAAAAATCAAACTTCGCCTTCTACATGCAATAGAAATTTTTGCTTCCAACAGGTAAAAATGGGAGTGCAGGAGAGAGTTCCTCTGTCCATATGACTGACTTCAAAGCAGCACAAGGGAGACAATGTTAATAGCATTTGGGCACATCCTTCAGAAGTCACATCCCCAACTCAGCTCAGGACCGTGCCATTTAACTCAACTGCACGCTATCATGTTCAAACATGAGAGAATGTTGTAACTTAGACTAGTCTCGTATGTCCTCATAACTGCTTGGGTGTTATGACATAAAAAACATTTTAGTTTTGGATGCCAAGGGCATGATGCTTCAAGACAATACACTGGACCAAACTGACCCACAGGCAGCTCCACTGGAGCTGCTGGGAGGACAGTCTCCTCAACACTTTTTTTAACATTTCCTTTCACAATCTCTGAACCTTTAAAAAAAAAAAAAAAGGCATCTATATTACCATCTCAAACTACAACTGGGCTCCTGAGGGTCTTATGTGGGAACAGTCTCAAGCCAAAAGTACCACACGTACCAGAAATGATGTGAGATTAAAATGGCTGTTCAGCTATTGCCTGCTTTCAACACCTGGCAAAGCTGGGACTGCTTGCAGGACCAGGTCAACGTGGGGAAAAATGTGTCTTCCCCAGCCCCCCAGTAACCCTCACTGGTCACACAAACAGTGGAACAGTGCCACTTGTCAATCACACTGCGGGAGGTTCAAGGAAGAGAGAGCATCTGTGTGCAGATGTGCCCAGCAGGTTGGGCACAGCATCACGGGAAGGTTCCTGAATTTGTCTGACCTCTTTCCCTGCCGACCACCTGACTGGGAGCAGAAGGAAGGTTGCGGCTCTGAGGGTTTGGCTCTCTACAGGTTTGACAGGACCCAGGGAGAAGTCGGAGCACTGACATGGCCTCTGGAGTGCAGTGCACTCCCCTGCCCCACCACCACAGGCATCAAAGCTAACTGATTTATCTGCTTGAATCCAGTGCTACCTGGTCTCATAAAATCTGCTGGGAAGGCATCTACTGGTATTGTACCGCCTCACTGTCTGTATTCTTTTTTGGTGGTTTTTTTTTTCCCTATCTAACTTTTCATGCTAGTTAAGTCAATCCCAGAGCATCCTACAAGTGATAAATCAACAGTCTGAGGAGCAGTTGCCTGTATTCATTCAAGAATAAGGGAGAAGAAACCAGTTATTTGTTCAAAGGGTTTCTGTCCACAATGGTTGAAGATAAAACTCAAAAAGCATCTGGGAACTGCAAAACGCAGTATTCAACTGCACAGGCAAAGCAAAACCTGGAAGGTAGTTTGTTGGTCTTTTTTTCTTTTTGGCAAAGACTGCTTTTCAGTTTCCATGAGCTCTTGAAAGTGAGATAGAGGCTTTTGCACGTCCCTGTCTGTCCCCCCACCTCAGACACACACATGGCCTGCATGCTTAACCTTCTGGCAGCTTGGCTGAGGCATAGCTAGTATTACTTGGCCAGTTACTTTTCAGAGAGCTAGAGAACAAAAGGAGTCAAGCTAAATCACATTCACCCAGAAAACAAACAAACAAACAAACAACAAAAAACCCTGCTATGCATTAAGCGTGGGACTTCTTGTTCCTATTTTCTCTTAAAGCCTCCTTTCTGCCCGTAACAAGTATGCAGAACTCCTGTTTAATAGCTACCCATGCAAAACAGCTTCCTGAGGGCTGAGTTCTTTCCTCCTGCCATTCGTCCACCTGTTGAACTCTGCCTGTTTCAATGGAGCTGCTCCCACTCGAGAGGGGTGCAATGGCACATCCCAGCATACCAACAGGAGAAACTGCTGAGACCTCTAGGTTAGCGCCAGTCCAACCTGGCACCTCTGCCCGGCATGACCTAATGCATGCAAACATGCTGGCTCCTGCGAGTCCCAAAAGCAGGCCAGCTATGTTTGCAATACAACGTACGCTAGTAAGGCAGGGCTTGCTAATGTGGGCGCAGCATCGCAGTGATGCTACGTCTGGTATCAAAGTCATCGGCTGCCCCCAGCTTGCAGTTCTCCTTTCTGCAACGTGCACGCTTTTGCCATGCCCTAAAAGCGAGAGCAGAATCCGTACCCACAGCAAGGAATGCGGTAATCCCTTCATGTTTTAGTTTTGCATATTTGAAAGGAAGCAGCCTGAGCTATCGAGCTATAAACAGGAAGACACCCTGACTGCACCTTTGACTTTTACTGTGTAGGTCAAATATCACAGCGGCTGTGATAGCTCTCTGCATGTGATCATTAAGGAAAAAAGAAAAATCTGAAACCAAAGCAGCAGGTTCCAGAGTTCTCAAGGAGAGTTGCAACCTGTCCGCATTACAGCCAGCAGGTTTGTTCCTTTGGCAGGTTAAGCAAGTTTCACTACATCAAGTCAAGGGTGGAGAGGAAAAAGATTACTAGAGCTACAGCCCAAGATAAGCGGGAAGATAAACCTAAGCAGTACAAAGGATAGACACAATCTTCATCTTTCTCTTTTACTTTGCAACATGGATGTCATTCTGCCTCGAGAAAACATTTATCACCTAACTTGGGTTGAAGTGCAGCAGATGGCAAGTCACATCCATAATCTTTATTTTAAAGTTAAACACTCCCTTCACCAAGGCTTCTTTTACTTAAAATGTTTCCTAACTATAATGGGGGGGGGAGGG